>OX438789.1:7742285-7785673 GCA_949316455.1 Acleris holmiana | reverse complement strand
TGAGATGTTGACAGCAGGCTAATAGATAATCTGATAGTGAATAGATAAATTGGGGGTATATTCCACTCAGCAAAACCATATTGCTTTTGCCATGTTATCGTTGTCAACGTTACGATAATGGCGGCCGAGTTACAAACAATACGACTACCAAGTAAAACAGAGCCCCAGCTAATCTATAGGAGTGATATTGCAATGTACATAATGTATTACAAATTTCAACTTCTTTCACTATTATTTGCAAAGATTAGATTTAAACATTATTGACAAGCAAAACGGTTTTTTTTTTTAAATATACATCTAAAAATACACTGGGTAAAATTATATGACAGCTAGGGATCGCCTATTGCGAACTCATTTATCGATGCTTTTCCCTTAAACTAGTGTTCGCCCCCAGCATTGTTTGTAAGTGTGTATTTTTGCCCGACTGCGCAACGCACAAAGTCGTACGATTGTTTACAGTATTCAATTTAATAGTCAACTTCTTGAAACAAAATTTTCTTTTCTTTACAATTAGCAAGGAGTGGACTAAGAATGGTACTCTCTGCAGAATAAGTTTAGGGACAACCAGCCAATGGTCACGAATCTCGGTTTAGGGTGTAGGATTGGAGAAATTGGTCATCTTGTTTCAATACGTTATTTTTTATATGTATTATGTATTTTTCTGGAGGCAATTATAAAGTTCACACAGAGCTTATTTCAAATGACCTAAGGTTGTGAATCAATCAACCATCTCGTTGATAAAAACCCATTTACATTACACTACTTTCTCGTACAAGAACCGGCAATAATTGTTTGCAATTATCTCCTACCAATACTTAGATTAAGGTTTAGGCTAAGCAATTTTATGATTTCCTCAATATTGTATGGAATGTGCAAGAAAGTTGTATAATGTAAATTGGCCTTAAAGCGATATTCAATAAGTAGCTTGTATTTCAGAGAAAACGCGCGGCCGCCGGCTGGACAGCAGCGAGGTGCTGATACTGAGCCCGGGCGCTGCGGGCGACTCCGGCGTGTTCGACGACAGCGTCAATAACGTTAATTTGAACGTAAGTTTATATTAGCGACCCTTCCCTGCCAACAAGTTTGTTACACTCTGTAAAACCATATTGCTTTCGTCATGCTATATTTTTCACGCCATTATTGTCAAGTATTTAATATAATTTTACCAAATATAATAGAGGCCCTGATTATAAAACAATGGATACAGTTTATAATCAGATTATTTTTGATAATACTGCAAAAATAGCACATTAACAAAAAGCGCCAGCAATATTATATTTTTGACGGTTAAATGAAATAAATAAAAAAGAAATACATTTTTTTGCTGTGAAAATATTACGTGTGCAACAAGTTACATAGACTAAAATATAATGTTATTAACTTATTACTTTTTTAAATCCAATTCGGTTAAAATTTTTTTCTCGAGTCGAGTCAAGAGCACAAAATGTGCAACAAGGTACTGAGCTGTGTTGTTCCAGGACACGTCGCACGTGTCGGTGGTGACGGTGGGCAGCGAGGAGCCGCGCGTGCGCGACTCGGCCGCGCCGCGCGCCGCCCGCCTCAGCCCCGACAGCTTCGAGAGGTGACCCTCACTACTACATACGTATATAACATCGCGCCTTCATTCCCGGAGTGGGGTAGGCGGAGGGCCCCCCCCCCCCCCCCCCCCCCCCCCCCCCCCCCCCCCCCCCCCCCCCCCCCCCCCCCCCCCACCCACAAATAGGAGCTAAAAAATATTTTTCTTTAAGTTTTTTTCCAAAAATAAATTTGAGATAAATTATCCTTATTCTTGTAGCGACACCTCTGTGTAGCTAGCTATAGAGCATGCGCTTGGTACATTAGCTATGCAGTCGGGAGCGTCAGTACTTCTGCAGCCATAGGACTCGTGCAGTTTAAATTACAATTCCCATAATTAAGTGACCTTAAAATCTTAATAAAATTTTGCGAGAAGATAGAAACTCATAGATTTGTTTACTTTTAGAAAGGGGGGCGTAATTTACATACCGCTTTGAAAGGCGCCTCGGTGTGCGAGCCTCGCGTAATTTGGATGTGTATTCGTTTGTGCCGCGGGCAGAACGATAAGTTCTAACTTGTTTGTGGGCGAACCACGAACAAATTTGATATAGTTGTTGAGCCGTTCCACCACCGAAGCGATTTCAATACAATACAATACAAATACTCTTTATTGAACACCAAAAATTAAAAAAAATAAAGCAGAACATGGAACAGTACATTTAAATCATAGGTATACAACAGGCGATCTTACCGCTAAATAGCGATCTCTTCCAGACAACCTTATTTTCGTTTTCTTTTTGTTAATAATTCAGTGAATTATGATAAACACAGCCGCGGCTGTCGTCGTGTCCGACGCCATTTTTAAATGTCGGCTCGCCACGAGCACGCTGCCTCATCCGCGTATGTTTGTGTGCAACAATTAGGCTCGCGAGCATGCCTCAGGCTGAGCCGCTCAGATTCGTATCCAGCTTTAAATATTGTAAAATCCGTTCCGATGCGAGCCGTTTGGTGGAAATCGTCCTAGATTGGCCCAGCTATAGTTGAGTTATGTGTGTCGGTGTGATGACGACGTGAGCGGTGTCCCGCAGACGCTCGCAGTCGGACAGCGGCTCGGTGGCGTCGGAGGGCTCGCGGCGCGGCGCCGACGCGGACTCGCTGGCCACGTCGCACTCGCACGACTCGCGCCGCTACTCCGCCGGGCACAACCACAACAGGTATTGCGTTTTTCACGAACATGCTCGGAGAGTGCCTCATTTGACGACACGCTAGCCTAGTTGGGAGCGACCCTGCCTTCGAAGCTAGGGGTGCTGGGTTCAAATCCCGGTAAGGGCAGATATTTGTGTGATGAGCACGAGTATTTGTTCCTGGGTCTTGGATGTTTTCTATGTATTTAAGTATTTATTTCTCTATCTAAGTATGTTTATCGTTGTCTAGTACCCATAGTATAAGCCTAGAGCTTAGTTTGGGACTAGGTCAATTTGTGTGACATTGTCCTGTGATTATTATTATTATTATTTTACTTCTACGAGTAAAAAGAACGATTTTCTTTCTGTCTTTTCGCCGGCAAATCTTTGACAAATGCATCGTTTCGCAACCTATTCATTTGCCAACCGGCTTTTTTTTGTTTAACTACAAATATTTCAGGATTTTTGTAAAACTAACCTAACCTAACTAACCTATAGGGTTCTACACGTTAGTCTTGAAATAAAACCAGAATTATTTACAGTTTGGGAAATAAACGCGGGTTGTCAAATGATATGTTTGTGAAATGAATCATTTGTGAAACGTTGGTTATGGAATGATAGGATCCCGATAAAGCCATATGAAAACACTTTCCGCCCGTGTCCATATTTTTTATTTTAAAACGATCTCTTTGCATGTAAAATCAAATTGACCACGAAAATTATCCCATACACCTTATTCAATAAAAGGTGGCGGCGCGCGGTGCGGCGGCGGGCGCGAGTCTGCCTCAAAGTGCGTTTTACAAAAAAATTGTACGTCGTTAAGGACAAAATTAAGAAAATGTAACTTTTCCCATTTCGTCACGAAAATTAGCCATACATTTCGATACGTTAATTTTCGTGACGAAATGGAAAAAGTTTTTTTTTTTTAATTTAGTCCTTAACGGTTTACACTTTTTTTTGGAAAACGGCCCAAATCTGAATACTGTCTTGTAGTTTTCAAAAGGAGTTTTTTTTTTTTACAAATACTTCTAATAATGAATTGGCGTTGCCAACCCTGAGGACTAAGACGGAACCGGTAAAATTACTAGCATAGAGGCATCTGTGCTAGTAATTTTACCGGTTGTCTTATCCCCACACCGGAACACGAAAATGCGAACTACTAACACACACCTACCACACATACCTAGTTACTATGCCCAAATGCGTGATTAGCTATAAGTTTGAGCGCTTTTCTCACCAACAAACTGGACAGCAGTTTGGCGAGCTTGTAATTATTTAATAACGCACGTACCTTTTTTTTAAATTAAACTAAGTAGAAGTGTTATTATTTGCAGTGTTAACGCAGACAACCAAGTGATAGAGAACGGTGAACACACGGAGCAGACTGAAGAGGTGGTGCTCAGGCGGAAGAACCAGGACGGACAGCCCAACAACAGGATACAGAGGTGGGTACCACAGCCACATTATAAACAGTTCGACTTCAAAGGTATATCGCGCGGCGTGCATGTGTGCGTGCCTCGACCGTACGCGCCGCGAGAAACCACTAGCGAACTCGACAGGATGGACCGAGCCGGTTTAGTAGGGACCGTGCCGTCGCGTTTGCTCCTCTTCCAATCCTAGCGGGCTAGGTGATGGGCTTGTAACCTGACACTAATACACTTAACTAGTCAACTTCTTGGCCTGATTGTGCACAGATTGTGGTAACAGAATTATCAACAAGTCTTTTTAGAGTTACCCACTCTGGGAATGACGGCGTGATGTTATGTATGTAGATACAAAAATTGCTAGAATTACTGTTTTTACCAATAAATATCTGAATTTGAATGGTGGCCACTATACGTGAACATTTTGTTATCAGGTCGAAGGAGGACATCCACATGGCTAACTTGAAGAAGAAGACGCGCAAACGCACGAGGAAGTTCGAGATCGATGGCGTCATGGTCACCACCACCACCTCTAAGGTACACTACTTTATTTCTAAGAGTTATAATGAGGGTTAGCATTTTGGCAGCATACCGTGGTTCTACAATCCATGGAGTCGCTATTTTCTAATTATTACATAGTACCACCTTAATTTTGACCTTCAGTATTATTACATTTTAGTTTTTTTTATCCATACGTATCTTCTAATATTTTTTTATTATTCTTCCACATCGGGAGATATCTTCCATACAAGAATTCATTTAGATGGTTCAGCGATTTCATGAATTACTTATTTTAAAATCTGACATTCCTGAAGGTCAAAATCAAATGTATATAATTATTAGAAAATAGCGACTGCATGAATTCTTAACCACGGATTTGGTTGAAATTTAGAATGGACATAGCTTATACCCTCGATTAACACAGGCTTCATTTTATCCCGGAAAATACCCGAGAGAAAAACGATAATCGAAATGTATGCGGACGAAGTCTCGGGCAAAAGCTAGTTTTTAATAATTCGGAATACAATGGTTTAATGGACGACTTTTTTTTACATCGCTTATAAATAAAACCTAACGTTTAGCAATTAATTACGCATTTATTAAAACTTTGTCCAGGTCATCTGGGGTGATGAAGAGAGCGGCCGCACGTGGGACGACCACGCGCTACGCAAACAAGAGCTGCGAGAGATCAAGATGCTGCAGAAGCAGGAGCAGAAGCAGTTCCAGGACCTGAGTGCCAAGGAGGCGCAGCTGCGAGACCAGCAGGACAAGAGGTAAGGAGAAGGAGATCCTCCATGTCACTTTTACAGTACGAGAACGTTCATATCGACGGATGTGTGACTCAACCTCGTATGTTGAATTAAGTCCAGTATAAACTGACACGCACAAAGTATGCACTCGCGTACTTAGCGCGTGTCAGTTTATACTGGAATTAATTCAATATACGAGGTTGAGTCACAGATCCGTCGATATGTGACTGTTGACTGTCAGCTCCTGTAGATGATGGTTGCGATCAAAGAGGGCTAGAACCGCTTGGCATTAAAGAGGTTTTCGATAGGGTATTTAATGGACTTGCCAAGTCCAATGAAAGTCGAGTTAATTCGACTTAGCGCTAATAAAATCCGAATCAGCTGTTACCGTTTTAACCGAACGGTTTCAAGCTGTTTTAATTTGTATTCGCAAGTGTTTTGGCTTATTATTGCACAACTAAGAGAGGCGATCAACAGGGTAATACCTAGCGAATGCTAAACGCTTAATATTAAACTACCAAAACCTTAATGATATTTGGTAAGCTCTATGAAAGCGGTTAACTAGATCAAAAGGGTTCCCCTAACGTTATGATAGCGTTACCCTAATCATAGGGTTAATCAAATGAACGGGTTTTCTGGTCCTTGGTGTTGTAACAGGGAGGAGGTTCCTCGCCACGTCTATCATCCCACGGGATGGTCTCTGGTGGTTCTTGTAGTACTCTAGGTAACCTGTTGTTTACTTCTGAGTAGGAGCCCCTGAGTAACATCAGCTATAGAGTTCATAGGAATTAATGGGGTTGCTAGTTTATCTGTACTTATATCTGACTCCTGTTGTAATTCCTATTTGGTTGGAAATCGGGAACTCTTCAATAACACGTTTTTTTTTTACAGGACAGTGTCACACAAATTGACCAAGTCCCAAACTAAGCTCTAGGCTCATACTATGGGTACTAGGAAACGATAAACTTACTTATATTGAGAAATATATACTTAAATACACAGAAAACATCCAAGATTCAGGAACAAATACTCGTGCTCATCACACAAATATCTGCTTTACCGGGATTTTAACCCAGGAACAGGTTCGAAGACAGGGTCACTACCAACTAGGGTAACGTGTCGTCAGTGGACACTATATTGAATTCCGACAAAGAATCTACAATCATCACTTAACTACAAGTACTGTTAGTTAGCTGGCTAGGGAACGCTTGGAACGTGGCTTTTGTAGCCCGTTATGTGAACAGCTGAATCAGCTCTTATATCCAAGCGTCGTTCAGCTACGACCTAACTCGAGCTTATCGCTTCGCAGGTTCGAAGCGGAGCTGGCGTCCCTGTCCCGCGCGCACGAGACCGACCTGGAGACGCTGGCGCGGGCGCAGCGCGCCGCCGCCGAGCGCGCCGAGCAGCAGCTGGAGGCCGAGCTGCGCCACGCCGCCAAGAGGCTGCGCGCCGAGCACGAGCGCGACCTGCGCCACTTCCGCGACCAGCTCAAGCAGGAGCTACGGCTGCTCAAACAGGTCAGGGGCTTGCGTGACCACAGACCACAGGTACACTACATCCGCTATGCTAGCTCGGCTAGCAGCCTAGAGTTTGGTAGGTGAGCCACAAAGCTCAGAGTTGGACTGTAAAATCTTGTGAAGGATCCATCTCCGTGCTGCCAACCCTAACGGAAGCCAAGAGTCTGTTAGACAACATGGAATGGAGGTTTAAAACATTTCACTGGTTTATTGGAAGGACCCTGCGCAGGGCCCGTCCGGATCGCTACCATCATCTTATCCATTAACCTACCGCCAAGCAGCAGTGTTCACATTGTTGTGTTCCGGTGTGGGATAAGACAACCGGTGAAACTACTAACATAGACGCATTACATTGGAGAGGACTTTCGGAGGAATGACAACGCATTCGAGGTCTTAGATTTGCATTCTCGAGATTATAGTCTTGAGAATTCAAATGTCTATGGGTCCCAGATTCCACTTACCATCAAGTGGCCGGAGTGCTCGTATGTCTTTTCAGGGAACCCCTTCTTTTATAGACGAACATTTCATAGACACTATCACTTCACAAAATTTACATTTCATAGAAAACTACATACAATACATACATACATAACGTCACGCCTTCATTCCCAGAGTGGGGTAGGCAGAGCTACAGAATTACCAACAACTCTAAAAAAACTTATTGGTAATTCTGTACCTACATTTTGCACAATCAGGCTAAGATATTTACCAGTGTATAAGTGTCAGGTTGCAAGCCCATCGCCTAACAGTATTACAACCCCTTATTCCCTTAGTCGCCTCTTACAACATCCACGGAAAGACATGGAGTGGCACTATTCTAACCCGGCAACCACACGGGAAAACTATTTTCTGCTAATCTTGTGTTGATTTCAGGTTATTTTAAATATGATTCACGTAGGTTAGGTTATACTTGTAATCCTCACAAGATAAACTGAAATCAACACGGGTTTAGCAAAAAATAGAAATATGAAATGAAAATTGTCTATAAAACAAAGATAAACCGTAGGTACTTTTTTGCCATAAAAAGCCTCGATTTCTATGCCATAAAATATAAAGAAAGATTGAGAGTCTTCTAAGAATGTTTACTACGTATAATGAATGTCGTGAGCTGTGGTTTGGCCATGTTTTAATGGATCTATGTTTTAACTGATCATAATTCTCTTGCAGGAGGTGGAGCTGGTATCAAAAGACCGTCGTAAAGACGCGTACAGACAGCGGCGAGCGCGGCTTGACGCCGAGCACGCGGACCGCGAGCGCTCCTTCGTCCAGTCGCTGGCGGAGGCCGGCGACGCGCTTCTGCGTCGCATGCACGAGCACCACCGCGAGCGGCAGGCGCTGTGCGACCGACAGTATTTGCAGCAGCGGCAGCAGGTACACTCACTAATGTACAGATAGTTCGCAAGAGATTATTCGTACAGTCGCTGAAAGAGATGTTTAACGATTTTATAATAAATAAGGAGGCGATGTTTTAAGGTTAAACATTTTATTTTGAGAAGACTTTAAAACAATTTGGCAAGCGCATTGGTTGATATGATATTAGAGAGGACCATAGATAATCTATATATAATAACCTGCGTTTCGTTTTCAGAAGTTCCTCTCTACATATACTCCCAGCTTATTTAGTAACCTTGATTAATAACAAGTACTTAGGAAACCCCGGAATTTTAAGAAGTTATACAATTAAGTTAAACAATAACTTTACAATACAATACAATACAAATACTCTTTATTGAACACCAAAAATTAAAAAATAAAAACAGAACACGGAACAGTACATTTAAATCATAGGTATACAACAGGCGGTCTTACCGCTAAATAGCGATCTCTTCCAGACAACCTTGTAAGAGAAATAACTGAGGACACAAATTCATGAATTCAAACTTTACTACTTGATAAAAATATTTTTTAATCACGTCGGCGTCACCATGAACGATTTTATATTAAAAAAGGAGGCGATGTTTCAAGGTTAAACATTTTATATTTCTGAAGACTTTATGAGTTTTATGACAAAGTTACAAGCGCGTTGGTTGATATTAGCGAGGACTGTAGATAATCATGACACTTGACGGATGTCATAAAAAAAAACCTGCGATTCGTTTTCTTAAGTTCCTGTATAGACAGCAGCGGTTGTAGCGAGACTAGCGCCATCTAGTTAAGACAAGTAGAAGATAACCATCGACAAACCTGCGTCCGTTAGCATAACTACATACTGACAGTGAACTATATCGCGCTATCTATACTAATATTATAAAGAGGTAAAGTTTGTGAGGTTGCTGGGGTTATCACTGGATCTACTGAACCTAGTTTGAAAATTCATTTTCACCTCAGCACCTTTAAAAGGGTGGTTGTGCTGTTTAAATATCGTGAGCAAAATTCGATTTTGCTGCGAGCGTGAGACAAAGTATTTTTTTTAATTTTTGTTCACCGTAAAGGCGGCGCGCGGGCGTCTGCGGAATGCCGTTTTCTTTTTTACCTAACGGTTATATTTTTTCGCTGCTGAGGTGAAAAGTTGTATGTGCAACACGAGACCAAAGTTATTTGCATCTCGTGTCTTTGAATCCCTCGCTGCACACTGATTCAATTCTAGAATCCTTCGCTAGCTCGGGATTCAAAATCAACACTCGCAGCAATAACAAACTGTCCTCTCTTGTTGCACAAATAACTATAACCGATAGAAAGCCACGTTATTTGTGAGTGTCATAGACTATTTTTTATTTTACTACGGTAACGGGGTCGCGGGCTACGGCTAGTTAGTAATAATGTCGTAAATCCACAGATAATGCGAACCCGCGAGGCGGCGCTGTGGGAGCTCGAGGAGAAACAGATCCACGAGCGGCACCAGCTCGCCAAGCGACAGCTCAAGGAGGAGTTCTTGCTGCGAAGGCACCAGATGCTCGTGCGGCATGACAAGGAGCTGGAGCAGATTAAGAGGTAACGAGCCAAGGCTGAGGGGTGAACCATCAGTTCACTTGATACAAGCAGGGACTGGAACCGCTTACCCTGAGAGGTTTTCGATAAGGTATTTTCCGTGCATGGCGTGAATAAGTTGACAAGTCGAGATGAAAAGTTAGTGAACTTTGTATTTAGAACAAATTGCATATAGTTCAAATGACTTCATTCTTTTTCAACGAGTTATCAACGTATTCACGCCCGCCGCGGTTTTGATAGTCCAATGAAAGGTTAACCAAACAATACAGTTAATTCGGCATAGCGCTAATCCAATCCCAATACCCTATAGTATATTTTACCCTTTTAAACTTTATCGAAAGGCGGCTATTACTGTCAAGCAGAGATGGGCTAAAACCGATTAACTTTTTAATCAACTAATTAATCGATTAAACAATCGTCACAAAATTAATCACGATAATTTAATCGCGATTAAATTAATCGACGAAGGACACGACTAACGATTAATAAATCGTCATTTTAATCGACTAAATATCTCGATTAAAAATTAGAACACGCACGGTACAAAAAAACAATATGTTGTAAATGATGTTATACAGATATAAGCTGTTAAGCTGTATCAATCTGTCAACATAACTCGAAACTTAGACTTGCAAAAGAAACGATTTATTCCTAATATTAATCGAAAGAAAATTAATCTAATTAATTAATTGATTAACAAATTAGTCGCTGTTAATTAATCGGCGATTAATTTAATCGTGACTACGTTAATCGAAACTCTTACGACTAAGATTAATCAATCGCCATTTTTAATCGTTAATCGTTAGTCGATTATATTTTGCCCATCACTGCTGTCAAGTTAATAAGAGCGGTCGTAACGTTGACAATACGATATCATGTCAAAGGCAATATGGCTTTACCGACAAGGATAGAAGCCCTGGTCAAAATTATCCACCTTCGGGTTGATATGTTACCAAATATACATTTGGTTTTGTTAATCACCATTACAATCGACCTACAGGAAAAACACCAGAAAGGAAGAGGAGCTAGCCAAATGCCAAGCGGTCGAGAAGCGCTCGCTGCCCAAGCGCATCAGGGGCGAGATGCGCGCGCGCGAGATGATGTTCCGCGAGTCGCTGCGGATAGGCGCGCACCACGCCGACGAGCGAGACAGACTCAAGAAGGTAAGCCCGAGCACGCCACCGAGGGAGGTAGACTGTGTTACACAAGCGACGAGCGGTGGAGAAGTGCTTCACTTGTAACAAAATCTTGGAAGTCTAGTTAATCTCGTGAGGCCCACCAACCACACTATCCATAGTATCCATCTTATCCATTAACCACCCGCCAAGCAACAGTGTTCGCATTGTTGTGTTCCGGCGTGGGGATAAGACAACCGGTGAAATTACTAGCAAAGAGGGATTCCATCGTCGTCCTCAGGGTTGGCAACGCATTTGAGATCTTAGGATTATAGACTTGAGAATAAATAAAAAAAAAACTTAAAACTGGGAGATTTTTGTATGTGGGAATATGTACCAGCAAGTTTAGTTGGTTCGATTCCCGGGCGAGACAAGCGAACTTTAGAAGAAATTTGAATGTAGTTTTGGTTCTTTAAAAAAATAAAGGACCGTTTCCTTTTAGTAAAATGATCTAACTTAAGGAAGATACATTTTATCCCAGATAATTTAACATTTTCCGAGGGAATAGCGATAAACAAGATATTAGACATAATGTAGACGGCTCAAATTGTGATTTAAGTGTCGTCTACATACACATGGGGGGAGTAGCCGAAAACTAATTATACGCGTACAAAGCCGCGGGCGTCTTCTAGTGTTTCACGTCATGGCTTAATTTATGAATAAAGTTTTTTTATCTATGTATCTGTCAGTTGTTAATTTGTTAAGTGTTGTCGAGTGAATGGACGCTGTTGTTCCAGTTCCAAGAGAACGAGAAGCGGCGGTACCGCGCCGAGCAGCAGAGGCTCGCCACCAAGCACGCCAAGGCGCGCGAGGAGCTCAAGGCGCAGGGAGAGGTCAGTAGTGGTTAACTGGTGGTTCCATGAAAAGGGAACTAGGGTTCACTTAGTATAGAGAAAGTAACTTTGTGTGATTACACAAACAGTCAAAAACATCCTAAGTTCATAATGATCAGACATAGAAGTTTTAGTGGCATGAATAAAATTGTCTTAGGGAGTTCCGAACGATGTTATTTTTGGGATAAATTGTACTTTATTTCTTATGACTATGATGAACGTGTAATATGAATATGAAATTTCTATACACCGTAACTCAATACTTAAAAGTGGCATGAATTTAACGATAAAAATAAATGATTATACAATACAATACAATACAAATACTCTTTATTGATCACCAAAAATTAAAAAATTAAAACAGAACACGGAACAGTACATTTAAATGATAGGTATACAACAGGCGGTCTTACCGCTTGATAGCGATCTCTTCCAGACAACCTTGTAAGAGAAATAACAGGACACAAATCATAGGATGATAATCCTAAAATATTTTTAAGTTTGAGTCCTTTCCATACTATTTCCATTAATTGAGTAGGTAAGGATTATACAGAGTATACTCTAATGCTACTCAATGTCATACAATTTACCTAAATAGGTCTTTATTGTTTGGTTTTACTTAATTTTGTATGGAAATCGATTGAATAGCATTCAAAGACGTTTTTGTGTAAGAAACCCATCGATGGGTAGGTAGAGTCTGTCAAACGAAAGCTGTCCCAGAGAAACAGCGGCAATTTCAAAAACCTGCAGCTGTTTACGCTGACTGTACACTGAATAAACGGAGTTGATACTATTTGATTTCCTGATCTTTTCACATCAGTGTTGGACTATCAGCATTTTAGTTACTCTCTATTTTATCCGGTAAACGATACCTATCTACTATGAAATGTCACATTGAAATAAGTATTTGAAACAATTATCGATAATTTTAATATCGGAAGAAAGTCCCTAGTTAATTGACGTTCCTGCCACAAAAACTTCTACGTCTGATAATGATTGTTATATATATATATATTGTGTTATATATTTGAAGGAATAATTACAATTATTCCGATTAAAATGATCAATATCTCCGAAAGAACAAAAAATCACTAAACAAACAATCGATAGCTTATGAGCTGCCCTATCACCTATTTCCGGCTAGACGTCGATTTTTGGGACACCCAGTATAGTGCATTTGCTTAGATAGTGTCGTCGCCTTTGTATCGCGCTGCCTTTCGTCAAAGGATGCCGCCGCGTAAACAAAGAATGCGAGCGGTGTACAGTAATACCACAAATATAAGTTACGCCGGCAATCTTCGTCCACGCAGAAAGGTGCTCACCAAAGCCGAAGATAAACGAACGTAAAAACCAATTCAATACAAACCTTGTCGTGTTACGCGTAAGGTAGAATATGAAATGACGATTAGCGCTCGTGCGTCTCGGCTTGTGTACGAATGACAACTGACGCGACGCTAAATAAAATGGCGGTCGACGGCGTCGCTGCAATGGCTGCCGAATATTTGACCGCCGTCGAAGTTTTGTCAAATGTACTGCCTTATAAAAGGCCAAAACGTTTTCGCGCCTTCTAAAACAATGCTTTCTGCGCAGGTACATCGTTGTAACTTTACTGTACCTACAAGTGGTTTTGGCAGTTTACATCGAATTAAATTCGTATTTTTAGAACACAAGTCGCATCTTTAGAATTATAGTGACCTAATCCGAATACTTTCGATTTAGGTCTCTATAGTACAAAATTTATGACTCGAAATCGAAAGCTGAAAATGTTTGAATTAGGTCACTATAATTCTAAAAATGCGAAGTGCGTGCGGGGGGTGCGCCAAAGTTCATATAAAAGTACAAATTAGATTATTGGAACTCCGGAAATGTATCTCATACCAATTCACATCATAATGATCACTCTTCATAATCAGTATTAATCATACACCTGTTTATTTTCAGTATTTAAAAAATATCTAACTGGTAAATAAGGTTAGGTTAGGTTTCTTTTATAAACTTCCTAAAATCAAAACGGTGTCAGTAAAATTCAATGAGTTGCGATGATTATGAATAACAAATTATGAACAAAAAAAAATATAACAATAAAATATATGAAAGGTGATTATTATGAATACAAATCGGTAGTGAAACGAAAAATAGGAATAAGAATTTTATGCGAGCCAACATGGACCCGCGTGAGGGTGTAGCGACGCTTATACCCGTCCAGTAATGTCCTATTCCCCCCCAGGCGCTGCTCCGCGAGCTGGAGCAGTATCAGAACGAGAAGCGTAAGGCGCTGATGAACCACGAGGGCGTCAAGATGAAGGCCGTCGAGGAGCGGTATGCGCACGAGCTGCGCGAGTGGCGCGCCACGCACGACGACCGCAAGATGGTGAGTCTGCCACGAAGAATGGGAGGGCGGGGGGGGGGGGATTCATTCTCGAAGCTTTTGATACGTTTTGTTAATTATCCTACCTAATTACATAGTGTAAAACAGAGTCGCTTCCCGCCTAAGCCTGGAGTAAAGCGGCTCGCTAGTCTTATAATAAATGTAGAAGTTTGGATGTTTGGTACTCAATCACGCCAGGATTGGAGGAATAATTGTGATGGATTATAGTCAGGGCACAGGCTACAGCACATAGGTTACTTTATATGCCAAGAAATTTGACAGCTCCATAGGGGAACAGCGATAAACGACTTGTACTTCGTTTATCGCTACTCCCTCAGGAACCGCAAATTTTCGGGATAAAGAGTAGTACCCCATGTCCTTTCCCGGGACTCAAACTATCTCTACACCAAATTTCATCTAGATCTGTTCAGCCGTTCTGGCATGAATGAGTAACATCTATCCAACTTTCACATTTATAATGTTAGTAGGACGGCGGCTAAATGTTTAAGCACAGTGATTGGCAGATCCTTGATTACATATTCCTAAAAATACAAGGGAAATTAGCTTCCTTTTATATTTGATAGTGGTAGCCGCATAATTAATAAATATGACTTTGTGAATTTGACCGCCAATCAAAAAGAGCTAGACCAATTTTATTGGTAGTTACAATTTAGTTTAGACCATGTACTAAGGTTTAAACTGATGTACAATTAATCTCAGTACCTTAACTACCATTAGTTAGATTTATTTATTTGTGCACTGCTGAAATTAATATAGGTTAAGAAAGTCAAAAAAGGTATAATTTTTAACCGTCACTCCATACAAAAGCAAAAAACGAAAATGAATCTCAACCTTCCCAAACAAGTAAAGATCGCCCTATATATGTTTAAATTGTAATGTGAAGACGTATGCATGTTTAAGTACATGCAGCGTACCAAAAATACTCGAAAATGTCAAGCTTGGTTAGAAGTTGCGTCATTATTCTGTTGGATAAGCGATTCTTGTATCTCATTACGAATAACTCTGTCCTTTACGTTGGCCTGTAATCAGCAGACCCCGGATCTTTGTGGCATTGACGTCACAATAGGGTAATTTGGGGAGTAAATGGAACGGTCTCAATTAATACGGCAACCTAGTCTATTGGTGTTCTATGGAATTAAAATTTCATTATCAGGCATCCACGATATATATTACCTATAAGTCAATTGGTTAAGTTATCAACGTTGTCCTTTCGTTAACTGACTCTCCCTGCGAAAAAGCCTGCGGTTATCAAAGCAGGATTTGTTACGGTTGCTTGGATTAATTTGTATTTCTGGACCTGCGTTAAGATTGTTAATGTTACGCAAAGTGGCAAAACCGTCTTTTTTTCCAATAATAATCTTAACTTTTCATATATTTTTCGTCCTCTTTTGTGCAGAATTAATGAATGACTTGCGGTTATATTTTGTTTTTGTCGTGATTGCATAGGTAATAAAAAATATTCATTTATAATAGTTACTAATTAACACCGTTCCATTTACTCCCCAAACTACCGTATTGTTACGTCATTGCCACAAATATCCTTGGTCTAGTGATCAGCCATCGTGTATATTAGAGGGGCCATTATTTAGCTATTTATTTGTACCTGGCCTGACATTTTTACTTGGGTGTTCTTGATAAGCTGCTGCTCGTATAGAGTCTGGCAAATGAAAGATGAGAATGAAAAATTCACTTACGCGGCAACACTGTGTCATTACCATAGGTTTTGATAATCAGTGTTGCCGCGTAAGTGAATTTTTCATTCTCATCTTTCATTTGCTAGACTATATTCGATATACTTTCAAATCGGTTTCTATATTGTTCTGTCCTAACCTTGCTTGGCCAAGAAAGGAAAAGCAAGAGTGAGACAAAACAATATAAATGTAGAAAGGTTTAGGTTCTTGGAGCTCTTGTTTTTTTTCAATTTCTTTTAATCCATCTAGATTCTAAATCGTAATCATACGAAGACGTTATAATACAGGAAGTTTTAACGAACAAAACTAATACCATATTTAAATCTAGCACAAACATTTAAATCATATTCTGAACCTATCTGTAGCACGCATCCCTAACCTCGTGAGGCCCACTACAAACGGAGATTTTTGCTACTGGGAATCTACCATTAAGTAAATAAAATTTCATTTCCTTTGCCTGTAAATGTCATTTTCGATTTTGAATCAAATGAAAATGAACTTTATACCCATTCAATTGTATACCACAAACAGGGGGATTTTAGGAAGTGGGAATTCCAAACTACTATCAAGTTAATAAAGTTTCATTCCCTTTGCCCGTAAATGTCATTTTCGATTTTGAATCAAATGAAAATGAACTTTATACCCATTCAAATGTATACTACAAACAAGGAGATTTTAGGAAGTGGGAATTCCAAACTACTATCAAATTAATAAAGTTTCATTCTCTTTGCCCGTAAATGTTATTTTAGATTTTGAATCATATTAAAATGAACTTTATACCCATTCACGACACGACACGCTAGCATAGTTGGTAGTGACCCTGCCTTCGAAGCAAATACCGGTAAGGGCAGATATTTGTGTGACGATTGCGAGTATTTGTTCATGAGTCTTGGATGTTTTCTATGTATTTAAGTATGTATTTCTCTATATAAGTATGTTTATCGTTGTCTAGTACCATACGTACAAGCCTAGAGCGTTGTATAGTACAAGCCTAGAGCTTAGTTTGGGACTAGGTCAATTTGTGTGAGATTGTCCCCTGATATTTATTTATTTATTTTATTCAAATGTATACTACAAACAGCGGGATTTTAGGAAGTGGGAATTAAAATCTACCATTAAGTTAATAAAATTTCATTTCCTTTGCCCGTAAATGTCATTTTCGATTTTGAATCAAATTAAATTGAACTTTATACCCATTTCTAATGTATAATACAAACAGGGATATTTTTATGTAAGTGGGAAGTCTAATCTATCATCAAGTTACTAAAGTTTCATTCCACACAACACACACTTGTACTATGGGTACTAGACAACGATAAACTTACTTATATAGAGAAACATATACTTGAATACATAGAAAATATCAAAGACTTAGGAACAAATACTCGTGCTCATCACACAAATATCGGCCCTTACCGGGATTTAACCCTGGACCGCTAGCTTCGTAGGCAGGGTTACTACCAACTAGGCCAGCGTGTCGTCCTATATTTGTTTATTTTGCACATTTTAGCACACTTGTGATCCATGACTCCTGAGCCCTTTCTGTGAAGTAAATAACTGCTACCATAACGTCAATAATATGATTGCGATATAGATACAAGAATGAGTAAAATAAATGGAATAGAGCTCCTGGACGGCTAAATACTCTGCCTATAGTTGGTTCAATCTAAGTATGATCCCAGTGACAGTTGAACACTTTGTTTCAATAATTTATCAACAGAGCCCGGAATTTTCGTAGCAATTTTTAGGTGTCATAGGGACTCCTCGTTTATTGACTTCTGATATACATATTTTATCGATTCATTATAGAACACAACACAACATATCAATGAAGATTAAAAGTTAAGGTAAACAACAGGCGGTCTTATCGCTAAAGAGCGATCTCTTTTAGTTAACTTTTGAGTGGCTGAAAATGTTAAATAGGGATTTGCAGTTAATATTTAACAATTCTACATTTAATCAGTTCAGTTTAATGTTTTAACATTTATCAATTTCATGTTCAAAGTCAGTTTTAGTGCTAACAAGTGTTTCATCATTAGTTTCTCTATAAAAGAAATAGATAGTCGTAATTTTATATTTTTTCAAAGAGATCGCTCATTCGCGATAAGACTGTATGTTGTTTACTTCTACTTGTAATCATATTAAAAAAAAATGTATTCTGTATTTATCGATATACATATGTATATCGCAAGTCGATAGACGAGAAGTCCCTATGACAGCTCAAAAGTGCTACGAAAATTCCGGCTCTGTTTATCAAAATCCTGCTTCAAAGTGTTGGAAATTACGAAAGACGACTGTCACAGGGATCGCCCTATATCAACCGAACTATAGTCCTTATGTGTATCTGCTTGGAATGTGGGTTTTGCGTCATCTCGCATGAGGTTTCAGCACGTCTCGGGCATGGTCGTGGCATGTTAGCTTAACTAATCGGTGGTGGAAAACAGGTATATAAGATACGATTGTAGATCGTGGTTGTCATGAGACGAATTGACACGTTGCGACGAGATGGTGTAGCGTGAAGATGTGGAGATCTGTAGGTTAAGGATTGTGTACGTTTTAGTGATGTCCTCTTGTAAAAGTGTGTTGGAGCGCGTATTTTAATCGTTAAAAGACAACTATAGCCCATCCAATCCCCAGACACGATGGGGATGGGGCTTAAGTAAAAAAAAAAACAAGTCAGTCCGTCAGTCAGGTTCAATCAAAATTGACGAAGATGACGCGCATCTAAGTTTGGGGGTGGGGTTCGTGACGTGACAACGTGGGGAACTGTGCCACGGAAAACGTCACGCGGAACTTCAATGCACTACATCTTTGTGATTTTTTGTTCATTTGGCAAAAGAAAAAATACGAGTGCAATATTTTTTGATAGTGTATAATATGACGGAATAAATAGAATTTTGCAGGCCACTATTATGTGGCAGTTAAAGATATCACTTTCCTTTTCTGTATCATAAAACTATATTGCTTTTGACATGTTATTGTATTGTTTTAAAATACCGAATAGCTCCCCAGATTTGGAGATTGAACAATCGGTCCTAATTGTTGAACTTTATGACTAACGTCAGTAGCTTCAGCTCAGGGAATTTAGTGAATTTTCTCCCATATAGACTGTATAATCTAACTGTGTAATATCTGATTGCTTGCAGGCAATATGTTAGTTTTCAATTTTTTCAATGTTGCCCAAAGTACGCGTTCCAAACACCGTCCGTAGGTTAGTCCGAGCGCCGCATCACTAACCCGCTATTGTCTCCTAGACGGTCCTTCAGACCTTCATCAAACAGCTGGACAACCACGAAGCCAAATACGGCCGGCCCATACCCGACCGCAGCGCCTACCTCGACATCCCCTGGCCCCGAAACGTACTCCAGCACGTCCTCAGCGCGTACCACCAGAGGAACTCCTTCATGGGCTCCTTGAGCCGCTCCAGGACCAGTCTCAACCTCATTGGGAACACACCCAACATGGACAGGAGACGGAGCATTAGCCCCGGAAGAAACTATAGAGCCACTAAATCAGCAGCCTCGAGCGCTAACAATACCACGAAGAGGGAAAAGCTTGCTAGATCACAGAAGTACGGGTCAACATCAAATTTGAAGCTGGTGTCGGAGAAGATATCTGGCTTTTCTGTTTTCTCTGGGAGCGATGACATGAGACGGAACCCCATCATGGCTTATGGGGACCATTTCTACGATAACAAAACTCAAGTGAATAGGATCGAGGAAGAACCCAAGAAGAATTTAGAACGGTCCAAACCGGTTTCAAATAAACCGTTGATTCAACCAAAGAGCCCGATTAGGCATGATAAAAAGCTCAACCGACAGAGCATGTCGGAGCAACTCTTCAGAATGACCGAAGAAACTGGCATGAAACGAAGCATATCCCAGCAAAGCTTGAAACAAGACGTAGCCCTAGAAGCGGTCGTGATCGACCTTCCTTCCATAGACAATAAGTACGACACCGTTAAAAGCACCAGCACATTTGCTACCAGTTCTTCTCAAGACAGCGATGTGGACTATGAAGCGATAACAACTAAGTATTTCAGTAGGTGGGGACCGGTGAGAGGTTCTAATACGTATAGTGACTCCACTGATGTCCCTGTAAGTCAATTGTCTACGTTGAACTTGAAGAGTTTGAAGCAAGGGGAACCTCCAGATTCGGCTGTGTAATTGCTCCTTTATATTTGAGTAGGAATGGTAACCAAGTTTTGGGAAAAACTTTTTGAGCTTTTCAATCATTAAAATAATGGTATTTCACGTAAATATTAAAAGAATAATATATTCAATTTGTGGTTGATCAAATAAAGCCGATAAATTTGCTCAACAAAAACCAATTTCTATGATAATTCTACTAGTGACAGTCTGACAGAATCAAGTGAGATAGTAACATCTTTCGTTCATCTTCGTTTTCCATCGTCTTTTTAGATGGACATCTTACACACTGACCGAAATAATTCGTGAATTTACCGATCTGGTGAAACATGACAAGCAAACCAAAGTTATCCCGGCGACATGTATGATACCTGCCGCTTTAGAGCCAAGCTAATAACACGTGTGTGTGTGTGTGTGTGGCAGGACCTTGTGCATGGTCCTTTAACTTTCCGCCAAGCAGCGATTTACATTGTGTGCCGGTGTGGGGATAAAACAACCGGTGGCATTACTATAGGCGTATAATTTAATTGAGAGCCGTGGTATGCATGAGGTGCCGGGAGAGGGCAATAGTCGACTATATAAACTTTATCATCAAAGCCCGGTTCGACGGGAGCCATTATGTACTGACGTCTCAATAGTGCGAGGACACATTTATAAATGTCGATGTCGATAAAAAAGTATGATGTTTTGTACCCACCGTTATGTTTCAGTGTCAATTTTGTTCCTAACATTTTGGTTTTACATTTTTAGCAAAAGAAAATTTTCAACTTGATATTTTATAATATATTATCCTCCTAAGGCCGAAGGTCCTACCCATAGTACTTACTAACTTTGTCATACAGACCTAGCTCCTTCGCCAGTGTAGTCATAGCGTACCACAGTCCTACCAGTAGGACTTACTAGAAATCCTACTGGTAAGACCGTGGTAACGCTATGATTAAACAAGCACAAAAACTTGAAAAAAAAAGTTTTTTAAGTAGTTGGGTCTGAATGACTATAAAACAATAGTACTACTGGTAGGACTACGGGCCGTAGTGACTACATGCTGAATTTATCGTTGGGCCTTAGGAGAGTATATTCCGTATAATCAGCTGATTACTATCCATGTACGTAATTTATTATCTAATCTTGATAAATTATAGTAAATTAATTAACGTATAATTAAAATTTCAAAGATTGACATAATGAGTAGATCATTTGAGTCAATGGTTTTCAAGTAATGCGAAAAGTACCTGTATAGAATTGACGCTTCTATTTTATAATACCGAACATTAAAAAATCGCTTCATATGGATGTCGATATTTAATTAAGCACTGGCGGAAGTGCATTGATGCTCCCGCCAAACCGTGGTTTGTTTATCATACCTCACAACCGCATCTCATGCCTGCCCCGGCTCTGAATTAAGTGGTTCTCCTATACTGCCCTCCCAACACAAGTAGCAGTATCTCAGACAAGACTCCTGTAGCAAATGCAACCTTATCACCAACAAGATAGAATTGAATCTGCTTTGGCCATTGAATTTGACTTACTGCTTATTAGCTTAGGAGCATGGAGGCATTCCATGATAGTACTCATGCTCTGACGGGACGACTTAGGACCCTTCGATGAATTGTAAAGTTAGTTGTTTAAAAGGCCACATGTGATGCCACGCCCACACAAGAATAAAAGTGATGCCTCTATGTGCTTCCGCGCGAAGAACTTGAGATGGAGATAGTTTGCGCGCGCCTTAAAGACAGCACCAACTTCAAATAATTGCCGTTTATTTAAAAACCACAACGTTTATTATGAAACTGGTTTCCTAGCTAAAAAAACATCATCGTTAAAGGATGTAGCGTTTCGACGATTCATTTAAAAATATGCGTGAAAGATAAAACTTGAAAAATAAAACCATAAGATTTTGTTTCTGATGGTGTTTTCACGTTTAACATACATACATACATATTATCACGCCTTCGTTCCCAGAGTGGGGTAGGCAGAGCTGCAGAAATACCAACAACTACAACAAGAGTTGTTGGCAATTCTGTAACCACATTTTGCACAAACAGGCCAAGATGTTTAGCAGTGTATTAGTGACAGGTTGCAAGCCCATCGCCTAACAGTACTAGAAGCCCCCATTCCCTTAGTCGCCTCTTACGACATCCACGGGAAGACATGGAGTGGCACACGTTTAACAGTCTCAAGGAAATATGATCGAGTTTAATGTATCCAAAGGACAGACACATAGGTGTTATCGTTGTTGGGATCCAGATCACGGATCACCACCGACTTAATCATATGCGGCCTGCTTATCTCCTAACTGAATTCTGCTATTTCACATTCGATGACTTTATTATAACTAGCGGTGCTTTTTAGCAACAATTGTGACCGAGCGATCGTTAATCGGGACTAGGTTCTAGCCCTGTATTTTTTTTAATTATAGTTGTGAGAAAAGTTACTATTATAAAGTAATATTTTTTTATGTGTTTTACTAGTTTTATAAATGTTTACCTGCGTCGTATGTGCGTGATGTCGAAAATTACACAATTGGGATTGTTAATTTTTTCTTAAGAGCTATTTCGAAAACCATTTGGAGATATGAGGTTTTGAAAAAATTCAGACAAAATAATCAATGATTCAAGATATTTTCATAAATATACAATTGACCTTTGTTTAACCTTCCTCACAGGCTGGATCTGTTAAAGTCAAGGACTTTAGTTATGAAAAAAAAAAATAGTTCATCTGTCACTGTAACAGGGGCTCTACTTCGAAATCCGTAATTCGAACTTCGTCTATTGCTATCGCTTTTGTTCTCGATGCATAACAAAATTTGCAAAATAGTGACGAGGCTATCCGAAGTTCGAACTACGGATTTCAAAGTAGAGCCACAGAGCATGTACCTACGGTGACATTGACAGATGACAACTAAACTAACTATCGACTGACTTTTTTTTTTCTCTTGTGTCTCTGATTTATAAATTCAGCCGCGACATATTGTAATTTATGAGAAATCCTATATCAAATTTTCAATAAATTATAATAAATGATTGGAGCGATGAATTGCTGAAATATTCAATTTAATTTCTTAAAATACTTTAAATTTACGATAAAAAAAATATAGGGGGTTAGCAAAAATAAACAATCCCAATTGAAGGGTACTAAGAACACGTCTAGTCATATCAGTAACTTTTTGAGATATTGCGAATTGAAAGTTTTTTTGGGATAAAATAGAAGGTATAATAAGATTTCTACCCGTCACAGGAAGTAAATAATTTCGAACTTTACATTTCCAAAAAGTGAGTGGACTGTTCTTTCTATGTACCCTTCATTTGTGGACTTCGTGTACTCAAAGAGTACTAGTATTGAAAAATAGGGTAGGGGGGTAGGTTTATGAAGTGTCAAAATGCAGATGTTTCACTCACGAAAGCGGGTGGTTCATACTTGTTTGTGTAGATGCACGTTGTGTAGGTGCACGTTGTCTGAGGGCGTAGATTTAGTCGCCGTAGTGTGCGTGTCTATACGCGTTTCAACTACAAGCATGCTTCATCCGTTTTCGTGAAATAAATCAACTGTACGGTGGTTTATATGGTGTAACACTTATATAACGTCATAAGTGTGATCGCCTTAACCTTTTAATCGACGTTGACGGATATATCCGTACCACTGGTTCAACGGCAATGACGGATATTTCTCTCAGGGTTGACACCGCAAAATAGACCTGAGTGTCTATGACGCAAGATATACATCGTTGTGAGAGTGACGTCTTTCGTATTAGACAGCGTTAATAAGGTTATGTGACTAGTCTTGATATTTACGTGTTTAGTTTTGTATTGCGTGGTCAATATAATATAATTAATCAGGTCTATTGTCTGGTACCATATTAAGGCGGGAGCCTTAAAATTAAATACAAGCTTTGCTTGGTTATAAACTACTTAAATATTCAAAAAGCAGCGGCCTAATCAGAGATAGTTTATATCAGTCGCTAGTGTAGGTTTGTAGAGAACTACCCGCATCTTTAATTTAACACCAAGTCACAAAATGCCATGTAGTATTAACAATTGACTTCCTAAATATTGCCAAATATTAACGTTCGATATTTCGCTTCCCTAATGTCTTCGTGTTCTTAAATAAAATGCAACTAACGTTAAGTATTTAAAATTGATTATTAGATATTTAAGTAACGCTGAAAGTTTTCTAGTATTGTTTACATTCCATGTGGAAATTGAAAGTGAGATATAGTTAGTGTTTGGCATAGCAGGACTGCTAAACAGGTAGCAATATTAACTGCATAAAACGAGAACTAGCTATACGCATTGAGCTTGCCGAAATTTTTAGGTTAAGATTCGTAGATAGTCGTATAATATAGAAAGTCAGTTTGGGTAAGATTGGTGCACTATAATTAATTTGTGTAGGCACTTAACTAAAAAACCACGCGAAATAGTTCGCCAGCGAATCGAAGCAAGCTGTTCAGCAGAGCCACGTGATGACGTGATCGTGTTTAGTTACATTTAGTCAAGTATCAAAATAACTGGAGTATTATCTATTTAATTTAATATTTCAGTATTAGATTGAGAGTTGGACTATTGATTAGTATCATACCGAATAAAGAGATGGGTATATTTTTGGTGGTGCCACTTCTTACCTCAACTGATCTTACTAAAATATATTAACTCTTTTGACCACCGCTGTCTATATTTATCCAATCTATGCATATCGACGCTTGAAAGGCGAAATGGGATAAGCGACATTTTTTGTGACCGAACCTTGAGATTTTGTGCAAATCGAACCCCAAAGGGACCAATTCGTCCCTTTCCTTTTATTAGCAACGATGCAAACTATGTTACTGTAAAATAAAAAATATTTAAAATTCTTGTGATTAGCTGAACAAAACCACGTTGTTTATTTTTCTTGGTCGGTCAAAAGGTTAAATTATATTAAAGAAATAATTCGATGTGCCTCATTCCAAAGCCTTGTTCAATATTTAGGAGTTTATTAACATACGCTAAATATATTTATTAAATTATTAGAAACTTAATTGATAGGTAGGTTAAATAAAAGTAGATAGATTGCATATGGGCATACTGATCGACTCCATTTTAAAATAGATTAGTAATATTAAATTAATTTAAATTAAATTCTTTTTTAATTTAGTTATTGTAGATTTTTAATTAAAATAGGTAGTTTATAGACGAGGTCCATATTTAATTAATTAATTTATCAACTATATTTAATAACAACATCACAAATAAAGCGTGAAAATGTTTAAAAATACAACGACATGAAATATTTTTTTACCGTTTTCCTAAAAAGATTGTAGTTTACATTATTCAGTGCTAATCGGCTCTTTTCGTGTTTAAACAACATTGATTAAAGGACACTACATACTAACAGGTTATCTGTGGTCCCGACCCAGGGCTAACAGTATAAAATCTGTGGAGAAATGTAAGAAACTTTAAGAGAAACTGGTCTGTGGTGCTCTTTCAACACCATTAACCGATATATCCGCACCACTGGTTCGACGCCAAGGACAGATATTGTCAAGGTAGCCAGCGCAAAATAGAACCGAGTGTCTTTGATGCAAGGTTGACTATCTTTAACCTTTTCAACGTGATTTACCTATATATCCGCAACACTGGTTCAACGCCAAGGACAGATATTGTCATGGTTAACAGCGCAAAATAAACCTGAGTGTGTATGAGTCAAGGTTGACTATCCTTAACCTTTTCAAACTATTGACGGATATATTCGCAACACTGGTTCAACGCCAACGACGGATATAGTCATGGTTAACAGAGCAAAATAGATCTGAGTGTTTTTGAGGCAAGGTATCTTTAACCATTTCAACGTGGTTGACGGATATATCCGCACCACTGGGTCATCGCCAACGACGGATATTGTCATGGTTACCAGCCCAAAATAAATCAGAGTGTCTTTCAGGCAAGGTATCTTTAACCTTTTCAACGTCGTTGACAGATATATCCCCACTACTGGTTCAACGCCAATGCCATATTGTCATGGTTACCAGCTCAAAATAGACCTGAGTGGCTATGAGTCAATGTTATTCTTAACCTTTTCAACGTGATTGACGGATATATCCGCACCACTGGTTCAACGCCAACGACAGATATTGTCATGGTTACCAGCCCAAAATAGATCCGAGTGTCTTAGAGGCAAGGTATCTTTAACCGTTTCAACGTGGTTGACGGATATATCCGCAACACTGGTTCAGCAAGGACAGATATTGTCAGGTAGCCAGCGCAAAATAGAACTGAGTGTCTTTGAGGCAACGTTGATCTTTGACCTTTTCAACGTGATTGACGGATATATCCGCAACACTGGTTCAACGCCAACGACGGATATTATCATGGTAGCCAGCGTAAAATAGACCAGAGTGTCTTTGAGACAAGAATAACTGTCCTTAACCTTTTCAACGTCATTGACAGATTCGCACCACTGGTTTAACGCTAACGACGGATATTTCCGCCATGGTTGACAGCGCAATATAGACCCGAGTGTCGAGGCAAGGACATTCGCGGTTTTAAGCTGTCGTTGGCGTGAGGTCATCTGTATTTGGCGTGGCGTTGAAAAGGTTACAAATTTGACCAATAGAGAACAAGCCGGATAGCCATAGACAGCCGATGTATATTTTATTAATAAATTAAACAAATTGTACTTTATAATATAAATTACCAAGCGAGTACTATGTCGTTACTACTTTGAAAAAACCTCGTATTTCGTGTTGTACTATTTTTAACTTAAATATGAAGAGAAAGAAGTTTAAAATCGTACGTAGGTTTTTTCCAAGTAGTGACGATGTATTGTGCCAGTTTTGATTAATTTTGAACTCAATGGCGTTTTTCAATAATAAATCGTGAACGAGTTCCAGTAACATAAAGGTGTATGAAAATAAAATGTATTTGATACGATAATCTATAGAAATCACGAAGTCGATCATTCAGTTATACTTACGCTTTTAGAAACTTGTTGTAAAATATTTTATGTGAAGTGGTTTCATGATATTTTTAAATATAAAATGTTAATATTAGATGTAGGATTTGGTGTTATATGTTAAATTGCCTAGTTTTCCAGTGTTTCTAGTATTTTTTTTTAGTTTGAAATCATGTAATTTATGTAAATAAATGCGTTTCTTAATTAATTTCTGTTTATTATGCTTTGGACGGTGAAGGCGATTGGCGAAATAACCTGCTTTTTCAAAATTTAACACTGGGTGAATCCTGGAGTCCACGCTAAGTTTATATGCTTTCTACTAGGATGGGTACAACTTTTTTTATAAACCTTTCATAGTAAACGGGCATTTACGATTATTTCTATTACTTTAAATATAGTGTAACAAATAAGATTTTATGCAATATCATTAAAGTAACCTTTCGTGTTGGGCTATGACGTCATCGGTGTCACGTGACCAAGTTTAAACGTTCCTAGCACTTAGTACCAATTTCACTATACGATGTTAAATTTAATCAATGTTAATCGACTGTTAATTCATACATTTTGACAACTGTTAACGCTCTAATCGTCTGTTAAGTTGATAACAACGTATGGTGAAATTGGTACTAAAGATAAAGTCCTAGCTAGGACTCTATCTTTAAGCTAGTAAAGTCCAATTTAAAAAAACATGATTCGTTCCCTTTTTACACACCACTCGACGACACGGCATGCGATGGCTGTTATTTAGATTAAATAATTATTTTTCTTTGTAAATAATTTGTAGCATGCAATCTTATTTCCTTGCAGTATGTTTAAACTACTTGACTAAATCGAAAGCGGCCGATTTATTTGCAAGGACTTGTATTAATTCTCATGAGTTGAGACCTATGTTACGTTTTGAGAAAACTTAATTTAGTATATGGTGAAAAAAAGGGTGCAGAAAACCTTTTATACGTGTGTCCACTTTCAAGCTATACTAAGATTTTGTATTAATAAACTGATCTCGACTGTAATGCTCGTTTCAAAATGCGTCAAAAATGACAGTTTTCTATGGTTTGAAGTTAACTTTGACGTATCTCGTGACGGTGTCTCAGCCAAGATGAGTTTATTAATCTTTCAGAACCCATGACACGTTTTAATTGAATCATTAAAATTCGAATTTAACATATTTTGTCAATCAAAACAAAGTCTTACGATGTCAGTGGGTTGTGAAAGGTTAATACCGCCCTAAGTAATATAGGATTAAAACAATTGAGATTTTATTATTTTTTAGAAAGGAATTTAAAAAATTGTGGGCAAAGTGCATCTCTATCACGCATGCAGCATGGCATGTTAAGCAACTCTATAGATTGGCAAATACGTTTGAGGTAGTGAAAGGGGCTTCAATATAAGTGGCAACCACCTCCATAAGCATCAGTTTTTGGATTAAATATTGGTACATGTTGCCATATACACTTCGAGCATCAACCTAGTGTTTACATAACTCTTTTAAGCTATAGAAATAAAATTTTCATAACTTTTAAAAGATGAAATTCAATTAGTTTTGTCAAAATAGCAAGTACCCAGTACTACCAGCTCCTTTAATAGTTCTTATAATGTTTGTTTTATGTTAATGAGAAGGCAACTATCACCAATAATTAGTATATTGTGCACCAAGGGCCGTAAAGGGGATTCCTAACGAGAGTCTATTAGAATAATTCGTTAATTATATAAATATATAAAACGTCTATTAGTTTGTATAGTGTATTACCCAATTGTTTCATTTGTCCAAATATTCATTAGTTTTTTTTATCCATTAACTTTGCAAAATGTTTAGTGAGATATATCGATAGAGCCTACTAGGTAAAGTTGGCTTTATAAAGATCCGAGAAAGTTGAACGGTTTCAGGTAAAATACATTTCTAACTCATGAAAATTCTGACAAATTAGGATTGAAGATTCGTAGGTAGGTAACCGTCTTAAGCAAGGTTTAGACTGGGAGTAGAAATTTCAAAATTTATTGGTGTTTTACTCTTACTTCAGTTGTAGAGCAAGAAGCACAATTTTGTTGTCTTTTTTCAACTTAAAAGTTAGACAGTAATAAACTTCTGCAATTTTATTGCCAGTCTAAACCTGGCTTTAAACTGTATGTAAAAACATTTAAGTCCGTATTTTAATGCTTTTGCTGAAGCGATGCCGAGCTTGAATGGCTGCGGAGACCATAAATCATAATTAATAACGAGGTACCAATAACAACCCGGAACCACCTGAAGGACGGCATGGTATGTTCTTTTCCATTTACTAATATCGAATTTATTCTAAATTTGCATGTTTTTTTATTCACTTGGTCTGTGGTATGCATTTGTAAATATTTTTCTCGTAAGTTGTAAAAATGCCGCACGATTGTTAATTTATAATTAAACTTGAATATTTCGCAAATTGAAAACAACAATGTTAACACTGCAAAATATTTAAATTTTAAACATCCTACACAGGCATTAGAAGATGAGTTTGCCACGCAATTGGAGGAGCAGGAGCGGCAAGCGGCAAACGCGAGGTTGCCGCCCGCGGCAAACAACATGCCGCAACATAGTTCAGCGTTGCACTCTTCACGCACCAGTTTAGCATCCAGCCACTACGACTGACGAATAAAATGCCGCCATAACCGGCTGTCAAAAGGCAAAAGTTGCCAGGAACAAAATGTATTTTACCGCCAATTTTAGGAGAACCGGTTGGCTGTAAGCGATGGTTTTTACAGCCGTAAGCTTAAATATTGGGGTTAAATGGACAGAAAACAATTGGCAAGCGAGTATTTAGCTTGTTGGAAGTACTAAGAACGCTCATATCGTAGTGAGGTGATTATTAGGCGTTATACTGATTTATATTGTAAGAATTGTTCTGACTGAAAAACTTTGGCATATCAAGAACTGCCTTCGATTGGCCAAAATCCTGACAGTCTGCTGGGTTTTCATAAAATTTACGCGTCAAGTACTTTCCGGTGAGCTTCTCAAATTGTTATCAGAGAAATTCAGACAGTGTGCGGCCGGCCTTATTCGCCATCTTCGTCAACAAATTTAATAATAATCGAATAAAAATACCTGCGGTGGTTTAGGTTTGGCGGGAAGCTGTCATTTTTGATAAAATTTCTTGAAAACAACATCGATACGCCTAAATGTTGTGTTAATATGAGTCGTTCTAGAACTAAAAAATAAAACTGGATTTTAAAAAGGCTGTTATTTAAAAATCAATCATGAAGCTGGTCCGGTTTTTTTTTTATAACAGAATTTAGAACTATGAAATAAAGTCCGTATTTTTTTCAAGTCGGCAAATTTTACCGCTATAAATAGCAAAGGTATTGTCGCATACAGCCTGATATAAAGTTTGTTTGTGTTTACTAAAATATAAATTAAAAAAGACAATGGAATCTAGGGAGTGCTTAAAATGTGTGTTATCTTTAAAATGAACTGTCAAAATTGGCGCCAAATGTTTAAATTAAATGCTACACAATGCATTTTTACTAGTGCCAAACTTTTTGGATGTTTTTAATTAAAATTTTGACCAGTAATATGCTACTTAATGTGTTTGTAAGAAAGAGCTAGTGTGATGTGAGCAGGATGGATGCTTTTAACACTGTTTGTGGAGTGTGTAATTAGAATTAAAATTATTTTTTAGAAATGTAGTTATTGTTTTGAATAAAGCAAATGGAATTGAACGAATAGTTAACGAAAGGTGCTTATTTATGCAATGTGAGTGCTTTTGTGCTGTAAAGAGCGTTCGTAATTTATTTAGGCTGAAGTTTGTTTTATTTATAACTGAATTAGAGATGTCAGAGCGAAAAACTAGTCACGAATAGTTTAAATTGTGTTGGCGCATTTTGAATTGAATGATTCGGCCGTATTCGACTGCAGCCTGTTTTCGGTCCCAGTGTACTTAAACAGTTTTTGTGATAGGTATATTAGAAATCAATACGATGATAATTATTGCCAACATTTTCTAACTTACTAAGTGTAGAAAATGAAAGCGGCATCCGGTGTTTTAAAGGTGTTTAGCTAAAGCTGGTTAAAAAAAAGTCAATTTAAACAATTACCAGTAGCAAATGTTTAGTTTAAATAAATTATGGACGCTCTATTGCTGTGCTTGCAAGACTGGTCAATTAAATGAAATTAAAATCTTATTGATATGTAATTAGATAGATAATTTAGGGCTATCAGATGTTATACTTTGCTTAAGTAAATCGTTAGCTCGCGGCCAAAAAGCTGAAATTCTATAGAGATATCATGTATTGAACCTAGAAATTAGCTTGAATGGTGACACGTATGGTTTGCATCTTCTTAAGGAATTAAAAGAGTTGAAAATTGTTTTGTTGTTTCTTCCTTGCTGGAGAAAGAGATGCAAAAGATACGTGTATTTAAGGTTTTCGTTTCTAGTTAATTCATTGTACGTATTAAACCGCTATAGAATCTCAGGTTTATTAGTTTTTAGATACTGCGGTCGCGGAGTACGAAGAATTTCAATGAGAAATTACAATGACCCTACACACAAAATTGCCGTTGCACTCGCACATCGTTATGTTGTCACGTGCGCGACAGGGACACGCAGGGTCGTTGTTTGTGGTTTGTGATCTGTTTTCGTAGTATACAATAATAATTATTGGTGTATTACAACTAAATACATGTCATGTATAACTCGTTAAAAACATTATCGTCTGGTAGCCTTTAAAGCGGCCTAAATTTAAAAAAGAGTGAGCTGTATAAAGCAATTCCATAGTCTAAAATTTGAAACTAAACTTTTTGGTATTAGATCGCTTAGCATTGTGATTAACTTGAGGTCAAATAGGCATGTAGCAAATTAAAAAAACACAGTGTAATAAATAAACATATCATAAGAAATACAAAAAAAAAGTAATAGCAGCGCAACTATTTGGATTTCAAAGTCTGCAGTTGGACATTTTCGAAGTTATTTCAACATCTCATATTAACTCGTGGAGCGCCAACAGAAGAAAAAATTAAAGGCCTCCTAAGCCAATAGGCAGTATCTCAAATTTAATGGCCAAAGCAGATTGAATCCTATCCAGTTAGTAATAAGGCTGCATTTGCTACAGGAGTTTTGTCTGAGATACTCCCATTTGTGTAAGCAGGGCAGATTTTTGTATCATGTCAACAATTGACGCAGTTGCATTGTGTGGACGGTGTGTACATAGAGTGGTGTAGGGCAAAAATCGTTGTGTGCGCCATGTGCACTTAGGGCGCTCGACGCGTTAAGTGATGACGATGAGATAAGCCTAATTTGCCTTAACTTGCGTCAGTAGTAACGTATTCACCGCCGACAACGCATGTGAAGGGTTTTGACCTTCACCTAGTGTCTTGAAGGCGTATGTGGGCGTTTTCCAAAAAAAGTGTACATCGAAAAAGACAAAAGTTAATAAAATTTAACTTTTCCATTTCGTCACGAAAATTAACGTATGTAAATGTATTTTCTTAACTTTTGTCCTTAACGATGTACACTTTTTTTGGAAAACGCCCGTGTGCGTGTTTATTGCGCTATATAGAACGGCAACGAATGCGTTAACCTTTTGATGTATACATGAAGGAAACTTACATACTAACGTTTAAAGTTTAAATTAATTTGTTGAATCGAATCAGTCAAATCAAGTAGGATAAGGTATTTAAAATAAATAACGCCTTACTAGCATCTAGAAGGGTTTAATCCATATTCAAACGCGATGGATTAGAAGATTCAAATAACGATATCACAATGTAATAGTTCGGTGGAAAAGGGGCGCTGTCTGAAGATAAGTTGGCAATGTAAAATGTACCACACATAAAACAAGACTTGAATTTTCGCCCGTTTATGTAGAAACTGCATTAATTTTAGGCGGCAACCCTACGTAATTGCTTAAGGGTGAAAATTGGATCATGTTGCCATAACAGTCTGAACAGCGCCCTCTTGTATATTTCCAAATTATTGTAATAACATATGTGGCACCAATTTGCCGGTAGGGTTTTTAAAGTTTTCTGGCTCTTGTCCAGTTGTTTCTTACTGGTAACTAAATACTAATATTCACCATTTTTTCTTTGATAGGTGAGAATTACTCTAACCAGTAAATTCCAGCTGTTTAAATGTAGGGACGACTGGAAATAGACTAGAATACCTTATTTTCACAATGGATTAGCATAAAAATACATAGTCTATGGTTGCTTTGGACTGGGTAATTTTTTTACATCTAGTAGGGAAGTCTGTCATTCATTAGATTTATTGTCAGAATGAATTGTATATAAATGTACAGTACAGTTTAGTCAGTTAAGGACGACTGACATGTAGATATAGTTATTATTAGCTGTACAGTATTTGTGTATTTTTTAAGGACATGTGCCTACTTAATTTATGGTTATTCATTTTTTTTTCTCTTTTTGTCTGCCATAAACTCTTAATCTGAACTGGAAACCAAAGACAACAGTAATTTCCTTTTAAAAGCGCTAGTCTTTTTGGATATAAAACTACCGTTTCTACCATCGTTCAAATGTTTAATTGGAAATTTGATTGGTGACTGCTAGAACGAAAGCTTTTGTATTTAACTTAGTAATGAAATTAAAGCAAAAAATTTATTCAACGACTTTTTGTTTATTTTTTTAATTTTGGCGGTGATTTTGTTTCATGAAATAAAAATTCAAAGTGATTTTTGAAAATCATTAAATTGTAAACGGTATGTTGAAATCAACTGAATATTTGACGTATTAAGAGAATTATTAAGAAAACATTTCTACATACTTTGTTAACTTAATTTGTAAATACCTATTTTAACATAATATAAGTGCATTTGGAAGAAATATTTTTTATTGGAGATTACCGCAGTATTGTGTAAACGTTATTTTTTTAGTAATTACTCGAGGTAGCCATTTTTAATGTTAATTTTATTTTTTTGTCCATATAAAATAAAAGTAAATTATTGTTACTCCTTTGCAAAATATAAAGAACCTACTTTGTACTGTGTTGTTTTATTTCTAAGTTAAATTAATGAAAAGTAAAATGTGAAAAAAATCATTTCACATTTATTTAGAAATGTTATTGGATTATTTTCGATTCTCTAATAAGGCCTCAAAGTTAGTCTAATTTTTTTTTTATTACAGTAAAATTAATTTTTCTGAGACGATACAATTTGTCAAGATATTATCAAAGCAATTAATTTCTTCTTCAGGACACTTGAGTCTAACAAAAAACTCTTTAAAGCTTAATATTTCATAAACATCACTTAATCAAAAAACTGTTTTCACAAACCCTTAATATTTTTTAAAAGACCTATTCAAAGACACTCCACGCTATGGAGTAGAAGAAAAAAAAACGTCCTCGTGTTACGTGTAGGGAAGGTAACCTAAAAAAAAATTTTTTATACTTTTTATTGTACCACTTCCTTGGCGTGAGTAATATGCATAATTATGTCAAATTACAGCTTTCTAGTACTAAGGGTCTCTGCGCTATACTACGGATGGACGGACGGACATGGCGAAACTATAAGGATACCTAGTTTGACTACGGAACCCTAAAAACCTTTTTTTAAGATAACTCTAGTTTTTAGAAAACAATAATAATGAGGGCGCAACAGGTCTCGGCCGGCGCCCACTTTAAAAAAAAATCAAAGAATATAATCAATCACTACGTTTAATTAATTGTCAACTGTCAAGAACGCTTAGCACTAAAAATGTTCAGTCACCGTCCACGGTAAATAATAATATTTCTCGTCAGTTTAATTCATTTTCGACTGCGATGTACATTTTTATAATAGTTGCAAAATGAGCTGCTGTGGAGTGCCCAATCGTGGGGCCCAAAAAGAAGAAGTTAAAAGTGGGCCCCAAGTCGTGAAGCAGGTCCCCCGAGTTCCCGGCCCCGACTCTAAGGCACAAGAGGAATCCAAGTGGGATAAATACAATAAATGTGGGTTTATGGACGTAATACAGCACATAGGTAAGTAGTAGGAACATTTGTTATTAACAGATTTAAATGGTCGATTTTTTTTTAATGGAGTCTGTTACATCGCGTCCTTTGTTCTCCGCCTACCTAAAAAGGATTGTGGCTACAAAGTCTAAGTCGTACATAGTATAAAACGCTTACTTCCTAATTAGCAATATGCGTTCATCTCTGTTGAACTAATCGGTAATAAGACTAAATGTCTGTCAAGCTATATCGCGTTATGACTAACACGCATTTGGACTACAGTGGGATTAAGACTGAAATGCATTTGGACTGCATCAGGATTGAGACTAAAACGCATTATGCCTAAAACGTATAATCCCTAAAACGAAGTACTTAGTAGAAAGGGCGTAGAAATCTACCTACTCCCTTATCTTTTATTTATCAAGTGAAAAGTCCTGACTCACTCACTGACTGACTCATCCAGCAATTTTATACGTTTAGTGTCATTATTAAGCGATCATGGTGGCTTGACCAAGATGGCTTGAGTGACAAACAGGTGATCAGACCTCTTACTTACTCTCCATTGGTAATATTCAAGCAAAAAGTTGGAAACTATATTATCAATTTTGAGACAGAATAAGAATTGTATGCTTTTCAATCGCTTCAAATTCAAGTGGCCATTATAAAGACAAAACAATCAACGATAACGAGTTTGTAATGAATTTCTTCGTAATATCTTCGAAGTTTAGGCGAAACGCGACTTAGTCATATGGCGGAGTAGGTACATTACCGAAATAGACATTATACTCAATAGATCAACAGCGAAATAGACGAATTAACCATATAGCCTAAATCCTACCAAAGAATGAAGTTTAGGCAAAACGCGACAAAGGTATAATGCGTTTTAGGCCGACGTAGAACAAAGGCATCGCGTGCCTAAGGCGGATTCAAACGCCAATTACAATCACTTCAATGTTCGCGCTATAGGATCGAAACTGGTTTCAAGATAGCGGTTAAGCGACCGTTATGATTTATTTAATCCCGGTTAATGAATGGGATGATTAAAAAGATTCGTAAGAGCCGACTAAGGGAATAAGGGCTTGTAGTACTGTTAGGCGATAGGCTTGCAACCTGTCACTAATTACACTAGTAGGTAAACTTCTTGGCCCGATTGCGCAAAATGTGGTTACGGAATTATCAACAAGTCTTTTTAGAGTTGTTGGTATTTCTGTAGCTCTCCTACCCCGCTCTGGGAATGAAGGCGTGATGTTATGTATATATGTGGGTAAAAAAACATATTCATTAGGTTTGGTACCGCTAATAAGAAGGTAGAAATTGATGAACTGCTATAAACCTGTATTAAAACGGTTAAACTTTGAATCGCGTGTTACGCCTCCTAGACCTTGAAAACTGAGCTAGTGGGTAAAAGAGATAGCATGCGTCGCTCTTTCTATAAACTGCAGGTTCCCTTTATGTCGCCGAAACTTTTTAGGGTTCCGTAGTCAAACTAGGAACCCTTATAGTTTCGCCGTGTCCGTCCGTCCGTCCGTCCGCAGCCTAGTGCAAAGACTATTAGTACTATAAAGCTGTAATTTGGCATGAATATAGCCAAAAAAGTGGTACAATAAAGTTAAAAAAAAATGAGTTCCCCTAAATGTGACGTGGGGATGTATTTTTTATTTCTCGTCTACCCTATACTGTGGGTTGTTGTTGGATAGGTCTTTCAAAAATATTACAGGTTTGTGGAAACAGTTTTTCGATTAAGTTATCCGTTTATGAAATATTAAGCTTTACAGCGCTAATTTTTGTTCGACTCAAGTGTCGTCGTCGTTCAATTTTTGAGGGTCGTTTTTTTGCTTGAGCTCCTTAGATGTGTTCTCTTCAACGTCTGGATAGCGAATAATTGACATTTGACCTTTACCAGACTTTTTATACACCTGGCACAACTCGCGCGCGACCCTTCAAACGCATAATTTGGCACTTTCTTTTCGAAAGTCTCAGATTGCGAAAACACTTTTTTTCTTTAAATGAAATATTATTAATTTGAAACACACTAAACGTGCTTTCGATTGATACTAATATTTACGAGGTGGCATAATTTTACTAAGGGCTAGATTTGCTTGAATCTGATTTTCGACGAGGTGCGATATTTTTGACGCCGAGTGTATGTGAAAACAATGCATTTTATTCATGTTAGACATCATGTTTCATAGAGCCATTTACTGCTTAAGACCTAGGTACATAAACGATATCTAAATAGAAAGTGTAAGTTTTTTTTTTCCGGGTTCAATTCTCGAGCTGAGTACAGGTTTTTTTCAAATGTACGAGGGTAGTTTGAGAAGTAACTTGTTTCGCCTACGGATAGATGGCGTTAGCGTCATATCTGTACTTATTGATAAAGTTTAACAACTCAAGATAATCTACCTGTGGTGTCATGTCATTTTCGGCGGGAATTTTAGATTTGACAGTAGAGTAGTTGAAACAAAAGTGATCGGAGTAACGCGGCAAAATGGAGAAAATTGGAATTCGAGGTGTAATTCAGTTCTTTTTTTGGAAGGTAAAACTGCAAAAGAAATACATTTAAGGATTTTACCTACGTTGGGTAGCTCGTGTCCTTCCTACGAAGCAGTTCGACTTTGGGTAAAAGTAAGAAACGGCCAGGTATGGCAAAGAAAAAAGTGATGTTTCACCATGAGAATGCTCCGGTGCATTCTAGTCGTGTCGCAGCACAAAAATTGTCGGAGTTACGATTTGAACTGCTTCCTCACCCCGCTTATTCGCCAGATTTGGCTCCTTCGGACTATTACCTATTCCCGCAGATGAAAAATCATTAGGCAGGTGATACAGGAGGTAAACGCATATTTCGAGGGCCTTGAAGAAACACATTTCCGTGAAGGCGTCGAGAAGTTGCAGAAATGTTGGGGCAAGTGCGTTGAACTTCGAGGGGACTATGTGGAAAAATAAAATATACACATTCGCTATTTTGTTTTTTTTTTCATATCAAAACAAGTTACTTCTCAAACCACCCTCGTATGAATGCAGTTTTTCTTTTTAATAAAAATCTATGATATGGTTCCTAAGAACAGATCTTCGTATGCCTTATAGTTTCAGGATTTCCCATAAGTACTGACCGATTTAAATGAGACACCTGTATATGTACTAGCGACCCGCCAGCGGGTGTAGCCTTGTTTTGACGACAACCTTTTTAATCGAATATTATTTTATCGACAACGATTCATTGAAACTTTAGTACTAGTAATATTGTTTGGCGTAATTTTATTTCAACTACTATTCATTTAAATTTATCTTACTACGTATAAATACTAATCAACGAAATAATACTCCTTAATCGCTGATTTGTTACAAATTATCTTAATTGGTACAGCTACAAAACATTGCAATTCATTTCTTCGACGTATTACTTTAATACAATTTTATAAGTCCTATGAGGCTTTCAAAGTAGGTTAGGTTAGAACTGCGACCCCCGAGAAAACGAACTGTTGACAGAAGTGGGTTAGGTTAGGTTAGAACTGCGACCCCCAAGAAAACGAACTGTTGACAGAAGTGGGTTAGGTTAGGTTAGAACTGCGACCCCCAAGAAAATGAACTGTTGACAGATAGCATGACACATTACTATTATTAAATTATATCAATGGTCAATCATAACACACATAGCTATAATCGCGCAGAGTGAGTGATTGCGTTTAGTTTTGATAGCAAAATATTACCAATTGAAATAATTTTATGCGGAATAAATATAAGCAAATAAAAAATTAGTCATGATATGAATTTGATTGAAATAAGTCCACTACCAATTAAAAGACCTCGTTTCAAATTACCTAGTATTGAGTCCTCGACGCAATGACTTGTCGATGAAATGAAAATACTTGAAACGTTGTCTTTGAAATAATATTCAATTAAAAGCCTGTCGGCAATTCAATGGTAAACCCCGCCAGCGGCTTCGCCCGGTGCATTTTTTTTTCTTTCAGTAGATGTTGGCCGATTGTCAGACCTACCCGATATGCACACAAAATTTCATAAGAATCGGTCGAGCCGTTTCGGAGGAGCATGGGAACGAACATTGTGACACGAGAATTTTATATGTTAGATAGATTTCGACCGTACTATGGGCTTGTACTATGACTTATTCTGTGCTATGGGTAATACGGGGACTAGAACAATTACTTGCGCTTATCCCACAAATACGCCCATGCCGGGTATAGAACGCGGGGGGACCGCTAGCGTCACTACGAACCAGGATAACAGTAACCGCTTCGTCTAAACGTTACAGATATTCACGGCAAATTCCAAACATGCTATTCAGAGATGAAAAGGCGCAAGCTGTACTCTCCTCTCGCCATATCAGTTTGCTCGAGAGTTCCCAGTAACATCGTGAAGACCGTGGACGCCCCGATCCGGAGCAGCACGGGCGACAGGCTGGGGAAGATGTCCACGATCACCAAGACGTGCAGCCTGTACCCCGGGCATGACATTCTGTCCAAACGCTTTAGGGGCAGGAGTGAGAGTGCCAAAAAGAATCTCAGGAATTTTACTTGTGCTTTAGCGGCGAGGTAGATTAAAATTTGTGTGTTAATAAAAGTTGAAAATTCATTATGTTTTGAAAGCACTAGCTGTCCAACTTACCGCCAAACATCTATCCCGGTAAATCACCGAATGACCGATGAACTTTGACCTTTTTATACGACTGTGGACTTGACCGTTCGCGTGTCGAAGCACTGATAAGGGCCTCTATTCAACTGCGTTATAACGATATCGTTTTTGACCTGTTTCCGTATTGTCAACGTTTTGATAACTCGTATGTCATTTACAATAATGGCGACTGTGACATAAACGATTCTTAAACGTGTCAAACACGATATCGTTTTAACGCACCTGAATAGAGGCCCAGCGCACCCCCCTATCTCTGCTTAAGCACTGATCAGTTCAGGTCACGTGATTACATTTCATTCTATTTTGAACTTAAAAACAAGCTCGATAAAGTCTGAAATGTATTTTTTACCTAATCGCAATGAAAGAATAAACCAAAGAAATCCATTATTTGTTGAATGAAACGGATATAACGTATAAGAGCTTGTCCGCCTTCTGGCCCACATAACCCAGATCTTAGGATCTCGTGGTCCTTAAGCGATCCCCGCATCAACATGCGTCTCTATTTTTGACAAGGGACAAAGAATAGATTCAATTCAATTCAAATATAATTAATAAAATTAAAATTTTACATGTCAGTTTTCTCCTAATACTTCGGTAATACAAATATTAATAATAACACAATACTTGCCCATGGTGCATTTTTGTATTTTGCGAAGGATGAACGAACTGCACGGCTAGCACATAACGGCGCGCGACTTGTGTCGCCCGCGAGATAGGCTACCTGTCTTTTTCCGACCGTTCTAGTTAGACGATGACGGGTAGTCTATCTCGCGCGCCGTCATGTGCTAGCCGTGCTGGTTAATTGAGACATTTGAGACTAATGGATATTTAGTTTATAAATTAGCTATATGAATAAAAAGCTTTAATAATGAGTACTGGCTTCAACTTTTTTATAAATAGTAGGTCATTGGGACTATCTTGTATTTCCTTTGGTATCTTATTATATATTATTGGGCCTATAACATGAAGGCACTTTTTAGTTTTCTTTCTTGTTCGGTTCTTGAGCGAGAAAGTCTATAGTTAATCGGGACTAAACCGTTGCGTGGGAGTTACTATAAACAAGATTGTAAATTATAATTTTATTAAAGATCTCAATACATAGTGTATCTTAAAGTAAGGTATTGCTTCTCAGCGTTTGGTTTAAGCCGCCACGCCGTCCTGATCGCCGTCCTCTGCAACAAATGCACACAATATATATATTTTTTTAATTATTGTTTTTTTAATGGAGAAGGCACATGAGCACTCAGGCCACTTGATGGTAAGTGAAATCTGAGACCCAAAGAGATTTGAATGATTATAATCTCAAGACTGCAATCCTAAGACGCCAAATACGTTGCCACCCCTGAGGACAAAGACGGAATGCACACTGTAACAACGAAACTATAAGTAACTAGCTTCCGCTCGCGACTTCGTACGCGTATAAATCAGTTCCCGAGGGAATAACGATATGAAAGGTAAGGAAAGAGTAACAAACATCCATCCAAACTTACAAACTTTCGCGTTTATTTTTTGATATGATATTAGTAGGATATCGCTTTTGTATGTATTTAAGGTTGATAGTAATTTATCAGGCGTCATTTTGTACTTACAAATTTTTCAGGAACCGTGTACGGTTTTCGTTAAAATCCTGTGTGTAAAATTACGTCATTTTTACAAGTCATTCGCATGAATTGTGGTTACAGAATTATCAACAAGTCTTTTAGAGTTGTTGGCTTTTCTGTAGCTCTGCCTACACTGGGAATGAATGCGTGACGTTATGTATGTACGAATCTTTACAGTTTAATTATACAACTCGTTGAAGTGAAAATCGATAAAATTATGGATTACCATAGAGTATTTTCCTGACATTTACCCAGCGCCTTGACATAGTATAAAACAAAGTAGCTTCCCGCTGTGTCCCTATGTATGCTTAGATCTTTAAAACTACCTATTTGATGCGGTTTTTTTAGATTGATTGATTCAACAGGAAGATTTATATGTATAATACTTAAACCCGTAGCGAGGCGAGGGCGGGTCGCTAGTTACTAAATAAACATCTTCCATCTTTTCTTGTTTTTATAACGGGGTTATCTCTAGAACAAGTTGTATTTTCTTACTTGTCACTCAGTGCGTCTCTATCGTTACAGACTGGGGAGAAACGAAAATCAAAGCGACTAACAAGGCTAGCCCTGGGCCCGTAGCATGGTCGCCTTTATCGACGTGGATAACACAAGTCACTCTCGCACTGACTACCGGTCAGAAAGTGAAAGATGTGTTAGCCAAGTTTATCCACATCGATAAAGGCGACCACGCATGATATTATCCATTAACCAACCGCCAAGCAACAGTGTTCGCATTGTTGTGTTCCAGTGTGGGGATAAAACAACCGGTGAAGTTACTAGCATCTCGGAGGCATTCCATCTTAGGGGGTTGGCAACGCATTTGAGGTCTTGAGAATTCAAATAATAATAATATATATTTTTTTATCCAAAAATTACAGGGATTGGATATATAATTCTTCGCCAAACTGCACAATCAGTGTGTAGGCGAAAACTGGGTGCTCTCAAGCTACCGCCTTTGTTTTCTTGTCGTACTTTATATCCGACGCGGTCGGTATACTTACATTAACTCTTTATTTTGCAATAATGAGCCCGCTCCACATATTTTAGGATCACTTTTTCCTGTTTTTTTATAACAATTTTTTTGTACTCTTTTAAAATCAAAAGAGGTTTGAATTCACGTCTTTTTTCATTAATGCGAATTAAAGGGTTAAATAGTTGAGTTCAACAGCATAAGTATATGTATATTGGACATCGAGCCCAAACTACATTACGAAACCAGTGGCACAAAATTAGTTTCACGACACTACAATTTTACGTGTAAACATCGAATTTTACTAATTATGTAGGTAGTTTCGCGAGACGTACAATATTTGATCAAATTTACTTCATTTTATACAACTAATGTCGCAATGCAAATTTGGCCCTGGAGACAATTAATTATTAATTTCCATGACCCTGGACCCTGTGCAGGGTCCGTCCGGATCGCTACCACCATCTTATCCATTAACCACCCGCCAAGCAACAGTGTTCGCATTGTTGTGTTCCGGTGTGGGGATAAGACAACCGGTGAAATTACTAGCATAGACGCATTCCATCTTAGTCCTCAGGGTTGGCAACGCATTTGAGGTCTTAGGGTTAAAGCCTTGAGAATTCAAATGTGTATGGGTCTCAGATTCCACTTACCACCAGGTGGCCCGAGTGCTCGTGTGCCTTCCCGTTATCATAAAAGAATAGTGGTACGGGCCCTGGACTGACCCTTGTCGTCGGTGTCCATGGGCTCGGGCGCGTCGCTGTAGGCGGGCGCGAGCGGCGACACGACGACGCCGTCCCACACGGTGATCTCGCTGGAGATGTCCTTGCCGCCCTCGAACGCCTGCAGCCCCAGCACGTAGCGGTGCCCGCCGCGGGCCACCACGCGGAGCAGCCTACCAACCAAACAAACACATTTGCTAAACTCAACAAAAACCAAACGAACCATTATTGAGCATTTACCAAAAAAGTACCTATAGTCAAGGACTACAATTAACAACGCAACTTTTCCATTACGTCACGAAAATTAACTATTACTGCTTTAAGAGAAATAGTGGCTTCCGGACAAAACTCCTGTAGCAAGTTCAACCATGTTACTAACAGGTGAGGTTTGAATCTGTTATGCTTATAAAGACCATTGTAATTTTAATACCAGGTACCCTGATAGATTGGTTAAACCACATTCAAAAACAACATTATTTAGTAAAAATGCTAACTGTATGGCAGTGAGTATTTACAATAGATTGCACACTGATCACACACTGACCAAATTTAAAAATGTA
>OX438789.1:7374785-7737285 GCA_949316455.1 Acleris holmiana | reverse complement strand
TTGCGTCGGGCCGCAAATGCACACTCGGTTAGTACTCCTTGCCTTACTCCCCTTGGTTAATAAACTAATATTATATACACTTATTATTATTATTTTTATGTCCATACCAAACACGGGACTATGGGAGTTTGGTGAATTATGATAAACGCAGCCGCGGCTGTCATCGTGTCAGACGCCATTTTGAACGACGCACAATGTCTGCTGGCGGCGAGCACGCTGCCTCACCGCGCATGTTTATGTGCAACAATTTGGCTCGCGAGCAGCTTGCCGCGCGGGGCGAGCATGCCTCAGGCTGAGCCGCTCAGATTCGTACCCAGCTTTACATTGACTTCATGTTGATGATTTTTTTTCTAAGTCGAGCCTCCTTTTGCTTCTCCCCAACCAATTTTTTCCCAGACCTTTATGAAATTTCCCTGACCCGCAAAATTCCCTAACTTTTCTCGGTGTTCCTAGGGTTGCAAATAGAAAAAAAAAAAACAAATGTTTTTTTTCAAGTTTATGAAAAAAAACATGAAAAAAAACCTGGCACCATGGTTTTTTTTTCTAAATTAGGTTTTTTTTTCAGATGAACAAAAATATGCCACAATAACGGTTTTCCGTGATTTATTTAACTAAACTATTTTTAGTGAATGCAAAAAGAACTTTAACCCTATACACTAGAACTATCAGCACTATTAGCAGCAGTGTTCATTCAAGATTACACGACGGCCACGCTTCGCATCAACTAAATAAACACAATAATGTTTTTGATTTGAGAAGTATAACTTACAACAGAAACTAGGCTCTGTGTCAATAGTAACAACGTACATTTTAATTCGATAAACTTTCAGTATACAAACATTTATTGGGGAATCCCAGAGACCCAGAATTCCCCGATGCCGCGACGAGATGTGAACGTTCAGTATACAAACAATTTTTGGGGAATCCCTGAATTCCCCGATGCGGCGACGAGAGGCGTTGGTGTTGCCAACAGTAAATTGCGATAACTCCCACTACAGATTTCATTTATGTTGTTATTAATCAAAGTTGTTAAATTAAATTGGTTTAATGGTTAACATAAAGTCTAAAACAAGTAAAACAACCGTATAAAAGTATTAACTGCCTTGCAAATTTTGAGTTTTCATTCTGTTGAAAAAAAAAGGTTTTTATTTCACGGTATTTTTTCAAGTCAGAAAAAAAACCGTTTTTTTACAACCCTAGGTGTTCCCGGTTTTCCAGAAGTGGCCCCTGTGTATGGGTTCAGGTCCAGCGCCTGATTATAGATGGTGCAGTCGGTACCTGAAGGCAGCGGCGATGGGCAGCGCCTGGCGCTGCGGGTTGTTCATGATGCAGTGGTGCGCCAGCAGGTCCACCATCCACGGGGTCAGCGGCTCCAGCCCGCTGTGCCGCGCGCACATGTCGCGCAGCAGCCGGATCAGCACCTAACAACGTCATCCATCACTTTATAAACTCTTAACCTATTCACCGCCATTGACGGATATTTCCGTCATAGTTGACAGCGCAAAATAGACCCGAGTCTCTATGAGGCAAGATTGACATTCGCTCTGGTTTTAAGCTGTCATTGGCGTGTGGTTGACGTCTTTTGTATTTGAAATAGCGTTGAAAAGGTCGTGCACAGTCCAGACAGGGGACCGGAAAACCCCTTCGTTTGATTAACCCTATGAATAGGGTAACCCTATCATTGGGCTGCCCAATCGATGTTTCCCTATGATTGTGTTATCAAAACGTTGGGGAAACCCTTTTGAACTAGTTAACCGAAACTCTATGCAAGGAGTTTCGGTAGTTTAATTTAGGCACTTTCATTGTATATTCACTTCAAAAATTAATAATAAAATCACATAAATTAAGTGGGGGCTCCCGTACAAATGTGTTTTTTTTCATTTAGAAAAGAAAGATAAGGGTGGATCAAGTTTTCGTTGTTGTTATTCTGTCCCGTAAGCCAGGAGACAACAGTGATAGAGTTCCTTAGAAAAATGGTTATAATATACACTACTAATACGCTTGGAAGAAAACCCATAAAAGAATGGGCTTGTGATTGCCACAAAAGCCGATGTTTGCTGGATTTATATACTTTAAAATCGTGGTCCCAGGAGACGTCACCATGGCAACGAGCTACAAAGAAAAGTTGATTGACGCATAAAACAGTATAATAAGGTATAATGCTGTATAGATGGTATAATGGCAAGGAAACCTTCGCGCGCGACTCCGACTCGCGCTTGGCCGGTTTTTTTATTCTATTCTTCTGCGTTGTAACGATATCGCGTTTGACTTGTTTTAGAATCGTTTATGTCACAGTCGCCATTATTGTAAATGACATAAGAGTTATCAAAACGTTGTCAATACGGAAACGCGTCAAAGGCTTTAGGTTTATCTTGTAGAATCTGAACCCTGGCCACATACCTTGATGGAGGAGTGGTGGGCGTTCTCCTCGAACCAGCGCGAGTGTCGGATGGCGGCCAGGTGGCTACTGATGACCTTGTACTCCAGATGCACCTGTTCAACACAAATACTCGTTAGTTGGCAACTGTTAGGCGTCTACTGGTACTGGGAGAGCAGAGGTGAGGTAGCAGAGTGGACTTCAAGAGATTGCAGCAGCACTACCATAAACTTCTTCATTCCTAGTTATTCTCAATCTAAAGCTTGGTACGGATCTGGGCCCCGCGGGGCGAGTTGCTCGCGAGCCAAATTATTGCACATAAACATGCGCGGGTGTATAAAAAGGATGAATGTCCAAAAAATCGATTTATACTTTTCAACAATCTTATAGTTAAATCCAAATAAATTCAAGTATTTAATTATTTTTTACGTCCGACCGCTGACTTCCAACTAAGCCAACGTATCTGTAGGAAGAGAAAGGACAATAGATCTCTCTCCAGGCGGTTTGTGCCTGGGGCCCGAAGTCCATTTGTCAACCGACTGAAGAAACTTCGTTAGCGCGATGTAGCGCACTGTCAGATTTAGTTGCGCTGCATGACGCTGGTGGCGCTGGCGAGTTGTTTGTTACAAGTTGTCACTAGATGTCGCTAGGTCGCCACATATCTATGCAAATGGTGGTGGTAGTGGCTGTGCAGTGTCTGTCCGGATCGCTACCATCTTATGCATTAACCACCCGCCAAGCAACAGTGTTCGCATTGTTGTGTTCCGGTGTAGGGATTAGACAACCGGTGAAATTACTAGCATAGAGGCATTCCATCTTGGGCCTCGGGGTTGGCAACGCATTTGAGGTCTTAGGATTAAAGCCTTGAGAATTCATTTGGATGTCTATGGGTCTCAGATTCCATTCACCATCAAAAAAATAACTGGACAAGAGCATGTCGGACCATGCTCAGTGTAGAGTTCCGAAGCCGTTAAATACTACACTTGACAACATGCTAGCCTCGTTGGGAGTGACCATGCGTCCGAAGCCGGCGGTCCCGGGTTTAAATCCCGGTAAGGGCAGATATTTGTGTGATGAGCACGTGTATTTGTTCCAGAGTCTTGGATGTTTTCTATGCATTTAAGTATGTATTTCTCTATATAAGTACATTTATCGTTGTCTAGTACCCATAGTACAAGCTAGAGCCTAGAGCTTAGTTTGGGACTTGGTGTGACACTGTCCCGTGATATTATTATTATTACAAATCATCAAGTTTACTTTCAATTCACTAATTTTCTATTTAAAGTCAAATGGTTATTTTAGTAGGTATAACCACTTCAACATAAAGTGACATGGGTGTTAGACGTTAGTGTATTAGGGGGAGTGGTGCGGGCCGACCTCGGGCTCCAGCTTGCGCAGGTTGTGGTGCAGCGTGGTGACGAGCAGGCGCGCGGCGCAGCCCGCCAGCTGCACCGTGAAGCCGCGCGCGTGCGCCGCGCACGAGCACGCGCCGCTGCCCTCCGCCGCCATCAGCTTGTTCAGCTCCTCCGTCACCTGCCAACAACCACCCTTACAGTCAACTGCCTGCCCGACCGACCTCTACTCGGATGTATGCAGATATGACACTATACAATCACTATTTATTTACATACATAACATTTTGCATACCCAGGCTAATGTTTACTAGTGATATTTATTTATTAACTTATATAATTGTAGATTTAGTCTTTTGTGGAAGACTAAGTAACTTGCCTAGTCTCTTAAGCTGGGTACGAAACTGAGCGGCTCAGCCTGAGGCATACTCGCGAGAAAAATTGTCGCATATAAACATGCGCGGGTGAGGCAACATGCTCAGCGCGAGCCGACATTTCAAAATGGGGTCGGTCACGATGACTGCCGCGGCTGCGTTTATCATAATTCACCGAATTATTAACAAGAAGAAGAAATCGCCTCGGTGGTGGAAAGGCTCAGCAACATTATCAAATTCGTACGCGCCTCGCCCATAGACAAGTTAGAACTTGTCATTCTGTCCGCGGCACTCTCAGATGTAAGCAGACAACACTATTCAATCACAATTTAATATTGTCATCTATATAATTGTAGACCTAGTCTTGGATCCAGTCTTTTATGAGAGACTGAGTAACTTGCCTAGTCTCTTACATGTTTTTATTTCTACCATCACGAAGACTACCTCGGAAAGTTGTGATGATCTAACCTTATTGGATAATCCTTCAACTGCTTCTTTGGTAGGCAAAGTTTTCATGATAACCACGATATCGGCAATGTTCTTGCCAGCCATCATGGTTCCTTTCTTGTAGGAGCCCACTTGACGGACCTCCTCAAGTTGCTGAAATTGAAAGAATTACTAATTAAGTTTGAAATTTAGCTAAAATCAAACATAAAAGATGACAGAATTCAGAAAGACCAACAGGTTCTTTTTAATATAGAAATTGCTATAGGTGTAGAACTAACAACATTGTATCCAATCTTCATGAAATCAAGTTACATTTTTACGTTTAAACATGAATTAGAGGGTACAGATTTAGGCTGCGTTTCCACCAGAGATGTGCGAGGATGCATTGCGAAGGATGTGTTTGTCATTAACCAATAGAAACGCTTCATTTACCTATCCTCGCTTAGTTTAGCTCTGGTGGAAACAGCTCAGAGGAGCGAGGTTTTTGTACATACAACGAAAGGGAAAGATGTGTGCGAGGAATGTGTCGCGAGGCGGCGTCTGGCTAAGATGTGCGAGGTAGCTGAGCGGTGCGAGGATGCGTAGCGAGGATTCCGGGCGAGCGGGGAGCCTCTGTCACCTCCTCGTTACACAGCCTCGCGCCGCTCAGCTGCCTCGCACATCTTTGATGGAAACATTCACACTGTTACACCTCCTCGTTACACAGCCTCGCGCTGCTTAGCTACCTCGCACATCTCTGGTGGAAACGCAGCCTTAGGGTGCTTTTCCACCTGAGATGTCCCATGCATATGATTGGTGCACATCCACTGCTTCCGTATCAACATAGCATATCATAGCACACTCTGGTGCAAAGGGACCCTTAGGGGGGAAATCGTAATTGCTCTGTTTGAGCAGCTATTAGTAACTTACACATGCAGCAAAGTCTCCCGGAGCCACCACTAGGTTGTCGAGGACTGTCTGCAGCTTTGTGACAAGGCTCAGGACAGCGGACTGCTCCGCTGGAGTTGGGCAGAGCTCCGCGTGTCTCTTAAGGAGGGCCTGCAAAATTCACAGCCAGTAAGATGTAATAACCTCTCTATGGACGCACCAACATGAACTCAGCAATTTTCTGTGTTGAATCACTATCTAAACAACTTGTTTATTTGTGCGGCATATGAAGGGTTAAGTATTTCATAAGTATGTGTGCAATCTTACAGCATGTGAGTATTATAAAAAATAAAAGATGTGTCACCTTGCCAAAGTTCAAAATGATGGTAGTCACTGATAGTATAGTAAGATAATACAGGGTGGAAAGTTGAGATGGGGCATTAACCCCTCGTATGCGGGAGGTCAAAAAAGTACCAAGTTCTAGTCTCTTCTGATTATGATATAGTCCATAAAACTGAGCTTAAAAAAAATACAAAAAGATACCCAAATTTTGAGCATGGATCTGTGCCTAAAGGATATGAGGGCTTAAGGGTAGCTACCAGATCCCTTGCCCCATCTCAACTTTCCACCCTGTATAGCTGTTTGGTTATACTGTCAAAGGTTTAAAATCAAAAGCTCCTTATTAAAAAAAAAGTTGTTTATTCAGTAAATAGGCCGCACAAGCACTTTTACATATCAAAACTCTACTACTAGTAGGTAGTTCTTGTGTTATAGAAGAGAACACTTTTGTAGGTCAAGCAGCAACAATTGTAGGACCAAGTCTTTCCTGTCACTGAGTATGTCCCATATTAATGAACTAATTGAGAATGGGTCTCCCATTTCAAGATAATAACTTTTTAATCTTGAGTAAGCGAATTTTAAGAGATATTAACAAAGTAATGATATAAATTATGTATGAGATAGAATTAAAGTTTTCTGATTCACTCTTTAATACCTTTTAATGCTTGGTGGAGCCGCATTGAGAGCATTACTCTATTAAATTGCAGCATTGGATCTATTTCCACATTGACCTACTATTTAGCACATTAATTTTGGTTAGTCACCAGTTCTGGGACATTAGTTAGTTTGGACATTATAACCACAAGGTAAGTAAACTAACACCCAAAAAGGCCACAATACCTGAGTAAGAGCCGCATCATCGGTGGCGGGCTTGCATCTTGGGAAGGCGGGTTCGGCCATTACCAGGTCAAAAGGCGGCCGTAGCATAAGAACTCGCGGTCTGTTGAAGGGCGGGCGCCCCATGCCACCGCGCCCAGGCATGCCGCGGCCCCCTCTGCCTGTACCGCGCACCATTATACTCAAAAACACGAAAAACAAACGAACAAGAACTACCACGTAAAGCCTATTTGACCAAGTCACACGATAATACTGATAGTAAAAGGTATTTGCTAAAAGTAGAACTTGAAACGTATGAACTAATAATCACAATCAGCTTTTATCAAAAAGCCTCGTCAATAATAACAACTGAACTTCGTCAAATTGCAATGCAAAATTATAAGAGAGGGACGCGGTTTTCCATTGAGTTGCACGCACAGGTTAGGTTTAGTGTTGCTAAGTAATAAATTAACTTTCCCACTTCTTCCAACAATTCACCAACAACATTTTTTTTACAAATAAACCAATGAATATAAACCAATAATATCATGTATGCAAATTCACTATTTTTAATACATAAACTCTTTAGCAAAAAAAAGAAATGATTGCTGCATATCCACGTAGAATTACCCGTAAGTTGTTTGTTTTGTGGTTGTGGCAATAATTAAGAAAGTAAGAGTTGCCTGAGGCAAAATATGTTTAGCTGAAGTTCAAATTAGTTATATTTCCTTTTTACCTGAAATTGGAACGCAGCATTTTTGACAGCTAAATATTTCGATTGCAAAAATGACGTGGAGTAATAGGTTATGAGTTTGTTGTCGATAAAATTAACAATTTAATAGGTAATTAGGAAGTATTAGTAATTATTAAAGCAATTGTGACTAAATTTGTCCCACCATGATTGAGATAACAGACGTCCAAAGTAAGTATTCTTGATTATCTATAACTTTAAAAACGTTATCTTTACCTGCTCGAGTTTTAAATGAAATTTTATAATTTTCTGTTTAATTTAGTAATTAGTAATTAGAATGATGAATGACGTTGACTATTATGAGCATTCAGAATTTATTTAACAAAAGGTCCATGCGGCTAAAACAAGAAAAAAGGTATTTAACGTATGTATCAGTAGCTACTCGTCTCATCTCATACGGAAGAGGTTGATGTTGATGATTATGCATTTTTTTGTCATCTGCATATATCTGCGTCTACACTGTAGCAAAATATTCATTTGATACATTATACACATATGTATAAGAAACTATTGGAATCTGAATTCTTAACAGAAACATATTTTCATGATTGATCTGATAGCTAAATATTGTTAAATTTCAGAAATTGGTGTGGGCCTGGCTGGGTTTGGGATGACATTCCTCTTTCTCGGAGTGCTGTTACTCTTTGATAAGGGACTATTGGCCATTGGAAATGTAAGTGTATTACATAGAAACTCCAATTGGAAAAACTTATTGGATTTATGTTTGAAATGAATATTATAACAATTTAAACTAGTTAGTAATTATCAAAGCATAAAAGATACCGCTATGGCTCATAAGTCCGAAACATGTTGGCTGTTTCCTCATATTAATATGTGCATAAGTGAGCAGTATTTCTAATTATTAAGGTACTAATGTGCAAGGGCACGGTAATAATAATAATATCACAGGATTCTCACACAAATTGACCCAAACTAAGCTCTAGGCTTGTACGACGGGTAGTAGACATTGATAAACATACTTATATAGAGAAATATAAACTTAAATACATAGAAAACATCCAAGACTCAGGAACAAATACTTGTGCTCATCATACTCACTCACTCATACTTGACTCATAGCTTGGAAAGGCAGGGTCACTACCAACGAGGCTAGCATGTCATTAAGCAAATGTCTAAAACAATACTAAGTATACATCACTTTTAGAAAATCTTGGCTCTTCCAGATCCTGTTCATCAGCGGGCTGGCCTGTGTGATTGGGCTGCAGCGCACCTTCTTCTTCTTCTTCCAACGACACAAGCTCAAAGCGTCAGTAGCTTTCTTTGGAGGCATCAGCATTGTGCTGCTGGGCTGGCCCATGGTGGGCATGATCGCTGAGATCTACGGGTTCTTGCTGCTGTTCAGGTAAAGCAAAAACTTTATTTTTAAGGGCAAAGGCCTTGTTCACTTTTGTCATTGTCCAGTATTTTATTTTAGTTTTGTTGTGGTAACATTAAAAAGGGTTTACCTTTTACGTAGCTGGCAACAATTTCCCTCCCCCACCAAAGTCCGTTACTTAATTGGGTTCCGTTTTAAAATATTGTCGCGCGAACACCTCTCGCTCCGTTAATAATTCAACCTTTTCACTAATTCATCTAATTTCGTAATATAACTAAACAAAGTGTATTGGAGGCTCCCGGCGTGAACCCTGGACGTAAATCGAAGGCTAAGTGCGTGTACTGAAGGTAAGGTTGACGGTCGATCTGGAGAAGCTGAAAACTGCCACCAACGGTGCATCGCTGCGGACGCCTACGATTCTGTATCCAGCAGATCCGGAGACGCCAGGTCAGACCACCACTCACTTTAGTCTAGCTTAATTCTAATTTATAATAGAACATACACAATATTTCTGGTAATCCCTTTCAACTCTGTCGCACCCCTTTGTCGTTTCTCGTACCCATACAGTCCACTCTTTCGTTTATCGAACATTTTTGGTCTTCGATCCGAATATTTTGATAAGTGACCTTTTGTTTTATCGTTTTCGTATAGTCACTTGCGCAAAATTCGTTTCGCCGTTAATTTTCTAAATTTCCTAAATATTTTCGGGTAAACAGAAATATTGTTGTTAAAAAAAAAAAAAAAAAAAGTTATTGGAAAGGTTGAATCATTCAAATTCATTCGTTCTTCGATATTAAGTCGGTCATTTTAGACTGGCAACACTGACGGTTGTGTCAATCGTATTTTAATTTTAAGTTAACTTCTACCGCCAAGTGAAGGTAGATAGGTATTAGTTATCATTTTGTCTGTTTAATTTGCCTTGTGGTAAATTCTCGTCGAAGTTGTCGTAACGTTTGTGATAGTGTTTGTGTTGTGTTGTGTTTGGTTGCCATGAACAAAGTCGGAGAGGATACAAGCATGGCTGAGATAGCGGATCCTCTGCTCATCGCGAGGGACTACGCTATGATGAGGTTAGAGTACCTTTCTATGCAGGACGAAACTGAATTGGCATTGTGCTTTTGTCAATAGCAGATAGTTTTCACGAGGCACAGATGAAAATCTTGGTTTCAATTCCGCGAAGTGAGCGTCGGGAAGAGTTTAATGTCACGGCGATATTTGACACCAAGATGAGGGCTGTTAAGGCGCGTATTAATGTAAAGCATACTGTTGCCACCTCGTTGCACCATCCCAATCTACCTAAGCTGCCAAAAATTAGTATAAAGCAATTCGATGGCAAGATCGATAATTGGATAACATTTATTCAGCTATTTAATTCGTTGGTTCATGAGCGTACAGACTTAGCGGAGGTAGAAAAGTTGCATTATTTGTTGTCGAGTGTGCAGAATGAAGCACACGATTTAATAAAAAATTACCCTGTTACTAACCAGAATTATATGGTTGCGTACAATGCATTATACAAACATTATAATAAAACTAGGTTAATAGCGTCCACATATTATGAGCGGCTTATTAATTGTGAGCCAGTAAAGTCTTCTCGTGCTAACGATTTAGAACGGGTGAACCGGTCATTCACTGAAAATTTGGATATTTTGAAAAGTTTTAATTTACCGGACAAGAATTTTATGTTGGTTCAGTTGTTGTGGTCTAAATTGGATAGAGTAACTAGGGAACAATTTGAGCTAGAGCATAACTCGGATGAAATCCCTGAATTTAAAAAATTACAAATGTTTATTGAAAAACGGTTCCGAGCATTAGACGCAGCAGGTTTTAATACACCATCATTGGGTAATACTCAACTAGCTGGTAATAAACCGGTTAGTAGGCCTAAAGCTGCACTTGTTGTATCATCCTCGTTATGCAATTTGTGTAAAGAGCTACATAGTCTTTCAACTTGTCCATCATTTTTAAAAATTGACCCGGTTGACCGCTTTAAATTTGTTAAGGAAAATAAATTATGCATTTTATGCTTGTCGGGTTCACACTCAGTGAAATTGTGTAAATCAAAGCAGCGATGTGAACACTGTCGATTTTCACACCACGCATTGCTGCATTTTAATAAACCTGTGCCTTTAGACAAAAGTGCAGAAACATTGAAACCTTTACCATGCCTTCCGAAGCCAACTGCTATGGTGGCTAATAATGTTGTAGCTGCTACACTATTTTCGACAGCCAAGGTTCTCATAAGGGACATTGATGGTAACTTAATTCCGGTTAGAGTGCTACTCGATTGTGCTAGCGCTTGTAACTTCATAACTGAAGCATGTGCTAAAAAACTTGGTCTTAAAATTAAATGTGGGAGGTATGCCGTAAATGGCATAGGGCAGGCGGTCGCTGAGCCTGCAGGCACGTTGTCGTGTATTATTTCACCCAGTACTGGTGACACAAAAAATACCTTTTCGTTTGAGGCATACTCACTGCCTACTATATGTTCGGATATGCCAGCCGAACGCATTGACATCTCGTCATGGCATCACATTAAAAACCTTGACTTAGCTGACCCTTGTCTACATTTACCAGGGCCGATCGACATGCTGCTTAGTGTCGACATTTTTGCTTCGTCGTTACGTCCAGGGTTGCTCCATGGTGGCCCAGGCGAACCTGTTGCCATCAACACCATGTTCGGATGGATTTTGATGGGTGGTTGTGCTACGGACGACTGTCGCTCTCGCTCTCGCCGTGATCACTGCCACGTTATCGCGAACTCTTTTTCGTTGGACGACTCGCTCAAGCGATTTTGGGAATTGGAACAAGTCGTTTCTCCGAGTGCCGTCATCTTGTCGAAGGAAGATCAGATTTGCGAGCAATATTTTGTCGCTAATTTTCGTCGCACGGAAGAAGGTAGATTTGTCGTTCCTCTTCCTTTCACTGATCCTTCCAACAAACCTTCTTTCTCTGGGTCTCGTGCGATCGCGTTAAAGAGATTTTCGTCGTTGGAGAGAAAGTTACACCAAAATAATGAATTTCGCCGGAACTACGTAGCCTTTATGGAAGACTACGAGAAATGTCGTCATCTCGAGAGATGTGATCCTCCAACGGCGGACAATGGATCCTTTTTCTACATACCTCATCATGGAGTCTTGAGGCCCTTGTCGACCAGCACTCCTCTTCGCGTGGTGTTCGACGCCAGTGCCAAGGACGCACAGGGTACCTCGCTTAATGATACCCTCCTGCCAGGCCAGAAACTGCAAAAGAACATCCTGCATCTTCTTCTTCGCTTTCGTTGGCATCTCGTTGTTTTTACTGCAGATGTCAAGCAAATGTACCGACAAATCTTGGTAACTCCAGATGATGCAGAATATCAGCGTGTTCTTTGGCGACCATCTGTCAACGAGCCTATTAGGGACTACCGTTTACTCACGGTCACATATGGTGTATCGTCAGCTCCTTACCAGGCTCTCCGTACTGTTGCTCAGCTGGCGCAGGAGTCAGCGGTCGACTACCCTGGTGGATCAGCAGTGCTAAGCCGTGATATCTACGTCGATGACATCGTCTCTGGTGCTGAGTCCGTAGGGCAGGCGCGTGATATCAGATCGGACCTCTCTACTATTTTATCGTCGGGTGGCATGCACCTAAGGAAGTGGACATCAAATCACCAGGGGTTCTTCGACGGTTTGCCTCCAGAGGATCTCTATTCTGAGGATTTTCGTGAGTTTGATGCCACTGGCGATGTCTCCCTCAAGATACTTGGCCTTTTGTGGTTGCCGCATTCTGATAATTTTGCCTTTAAGGTTTCTGTCGAGGATCGTCGGTGCACTAAGCGCACCATTCTCTCGGAGATAGCCAGGATATTTGACCCATTAGGTCTCCTTTCGCCTGTAACCTTTTTCGCCAAATACTTAATGCAGTTGCTCTGGGTGTCCGGCGTCGCCTGGGATGACGACGCTCCGCACAACATTGGCCTTGAATGGCAAGCGTTAAAGGGTCAACTGTCGTCGCTGAGCTCTGTAGCTGTACCCCGCCGTATGGTGAAGGAATTTGTCGTCTTACAGCTCCACGGGTTCTGCGACGCATCAGAGCGGGGATTCTGTGCGGTCATCTATTGCAGGACAGTCGACAAGAATGGAGTTGTCACTGTCCAACTAGTTTGTGCCAAATCTAAAGTCGCACCTCTTCGCAGGTTATCGATACCGCGCCTTGAGCTATTGGCGGCGGTTCTCCTTTCGGATTTGATGGCGTCTGTCGTAGAGGCGCTAAAGCCCTTCCATTCAGGTAGTGAAGTCTTCGCATGGTCTGACTCAAGTGTGGCCCTCACTTGGATTAAGTCATGTCCATCCAAATGGAAAACTTTCGTGGCCAATCGTGTAAGCCACATACAAGACATCGTTCCTCCCGATTGCTGGCGTCACGTAAGGACATCAGACAACCCAGCTGATTGTGGGTCTCGAGGCCTCCTGCCTAACGATTTAGTGAACCAAACTTGCTGGTGGAATGGCCCTTACTGGCTCGAGCTAGCTAGCGAAGATTGGCCTAGGTCCATGCTGTCAGTGGATGTAGATGTTCTCCACGAAGAACAGAAAGTTACAGTTCTGGTGACATCTCTTAGCGAGAACTTAGTGGAAAACCTTTTAGTAAGGTTCTCGTCGTTGAAAACCCTCAAACATGTTTTGGCATATTGCTTCCGTTTTGTGCACAATGTCAAAAATCGAAACCAACCAAACAAGTTGCTTCTGGGATCCTTGGCACCACCTGAGATAAAACAGGTTCTGATGTTTCTCGTACGCTCCGTCCAGGAGCGTAGCTTCTCGTCAGAGATAGGAAAGCTTAAAACCGAGTTGCCGAATAACCTCCCAAAGAGGTTTAGAAAATTGTCTCCGTTCCTGGATGACGCGGGGCTTTTGAGGGTGGGCGGACGCTTGTCGCGAGCTTCTCTCGACTTCGATGTGAAGCATCCGTTGCTCCTACCTCGCGACCATCGCCTTACATCTTTGCTTATCGATGAATATCACCAAAGGTTTATGCATCCTGGGCCGCAAACTCTCCAGAACTTACTGGCTCAACACTTCTGGATATTGTCTGTAAAGCGCGCTATCCAGGCTGTAACAGCAAAATGTTTAAAATGTTTTCGTGTTCGTCCGTTGGGTGCTCCTGCGCCTTTTATGGGTGACTTGCCATCCTATCGCATTAGCCAAGTCAAACCGTTTTCGAGCGCTGCAGTCGATTTTGGCGGGCCTTTCGACATCTCTCTCGGTCGTGGCCGCGGAAACAAGACTTATAAAGGCTACATCTGCGTGTTCGTCTGTACCTCGACCAAGGCCGTCCATGTCGAACTTGCCACCGAACTCTCTGCGGAAGCTTTTTTGGCCGCACTTCGGCGGTTCGTAGCGCGTCGTGGTCGTTGCTGTCGCTTAGTGTCAGATCAGGGCAAGAATTTTGTCGGCGCTAGCAACATCTTGGAGCGTCTTATTAAAGACGCAGCGCAGGCGGACGAAATCCGGTTTGAATTCAACCCGCCGGGGAGTCCACATTTTTCGGGTCTGGCTGAAGCTGGAATTAAAGCTGTGAAAACTCATTTGTCGCGTGTCGTTGGGCAGCAGAGGCTGACCTACGAAGAGTTTTACACAGTTTTAAGTCAAGTCGAAGCCCTCTTAAACTCAAGACCACTTACTCCACTTAGCACCGATCCCAACGATCTAACGGTTTTAACTCCTGGTCACTTCTTGACCACAGAACCATTGTCGGTTGTGCCGGACGAGGACTTGACTGATGTCAAGGTTGGTATCACTCAGCGTTGGAAGATGTTACAAAAAATGCACCAAGACTTTTGGAGAAAGTGGTCCCAGGAGTATATGCACACTCTTCAGCAGCGGATGAAGTGGCATGATAGGCAACCTAGCTTAGAAAAGGGTGTGTTAGTGCTCATAGTAAACGAGCAAACTAGCCCCATGAAGTGGCCTCTAGGTCGCATAGTAGACACACATCCTGGGTCTGACGGAGTCTGCCGTGTCGTCACGGTGCGCACTGCTTACGGCTTTTATAAACGACCTGTTGTCAAGCTCTGCCCTTTGCCTATTTAACCATTTCATGTTTACTTGTATCGTTTTTTTTTTATGTGCTCTTTATTTTCGTTTGTTTTGTCGTATCCTAGTCAAAATACTAATGTATTTTGGTGGGCGGAATGTTCACTTTTGTCATTGTCCAGTATTTTATTTTAGTTTTGTTGTGGTAACATTAAAAAGGGTTTACCTTTTACGTAGCTGGCAACAATTTCCCTCCCCCCACCAAAGTCCGTTACTTAATTGGGTTCCGTTTTAAAATATTGTCGCGCGAACACCTCTCGCTCCGTTAATAATTCAACCTTTTCACTAATTCATCTAATTTCGTAATATAACTAAACAAAGTGTATTGGAGGCTCCCGGCGTGAACCCTGGACGTAAATCGAAGGCTAAGTGCGTGTACTGAAGGTAAGGTTGACGGTCGATCTGGAGAAGCTGAAAACTGCCACCAACGGTGCATCGCTGCGGACGCCTACGATTCTGTATCCAGCAGATCCGGAGACGCCAGGTCAGACCACCACTCACTTTAGTCTAGCTTAATTCTAATTTATAATAGAACATACACAATATTTCTGGTAATCCCTTTCAACTCTGTCGCACCCCTTTGTCGTTTCTCGTACCCATACAGTCCACTCTTTCGTTTATCGAACAGGCCTCTTCCTCGGATTTCCTACCCTGTCTGTTCCTACAATTATCTGACCAGCCGCTTTGAAATGACCTGACTTTAGATATCTCGAGTTGAAGTTTAGATGATTTAACTCTTAATCGTTTGATTAAGTAAGACAGGGACAATAAGTAAGAAAACTATGAATGAAGTAGTAAGTAGATTCCCAATATCTGATGGGGGAATGAGAATAAGGATGTTGCAACAGTAACACTGATTAAGATTTTGTTAGATCATTTTCACATGGAATTTTTACGTTTTTTTTTATGATGTTCAATTTTCGTGTTTATTTTCATCGCATTACCAGAAAATTATTTCTGTACTTATTCCTAATCAATTGGTATTTATTCTTAATCTAATTTGTCGGTCTAAGCTCCGCTTGGCGGAGCTCCTATTTCTGGGTTGCTTTGGCCCTCTGTATTACGATTTAATTATTTGGAATATTTGCGATGGGAAAAACGCGAATAATAAAAATCACCGAACATTAAATAACGCTATACATGTAGAAAATCGCTACATTAAGGAAAATATTTCTGTTTTTTTTTAATATTTGCTACCATGAAAGAATGCTTGGTGTGAAAATGATGTAACAAACCCAGATTAATTATTTAACACTAAACACTAACAAAGCTTACCTTTCTAGTACCGTAACTTTAGTATGTCTCAAAAAGTCTTGATCCTTGTTAAAAAGAATTCTGATTGGTATCTTTGCCAAAAGTGACGTTTTCCGTCCCTATAGTGCATTGTTGTCGAGGGTACAATGTACGGGACTTATGGACATTTATTTTCATACCTAATATAATCTGTTATGTCGTCCACGTATATCCTATAACATTTGAGGAGTTCCCTCGATTTCACCAAGATCCCATCATCAGATCTTGACGTGCTGGAAATGGGACCAACAAGAAAGTATACCCAAACAACCAAAAAAAATTTTTCAAATCGTTCCAGAGCGGTCTTTGCATAATCGGGAAACATACATTAAAAAAAACAACAACAAATTGAGAACCTCCTTTTATTGAAGTCGGTTAAAAACTATTAAGAAATCCAAGCACGCAATTTATTTTTATTACAGGGGTTTTCTGCCAGCGGCCATCAACTTTCTCCGGATGGTCCCAGTGCTGGGGTCATTGCTCAATCTGCCCATCATTAGTGGGGTAAGTTATATTATAGTAAATTGTGCATCAAGGGAAGTAAGAAGGGGCTAACTAACGAGACTATTAGAAGCTTTTAATGAGTCGAGTTTGTGATCTCCTTACTGCTCGTGATACACACAATGATTTTCATCACATTTGCAAGGAAACAAAAAAAAATAGACTATTAAAGAAAAGAACAATCATAAATCTTGTTGCTCTCAACTCGCTAAAAGAGATTGTCAACATGTCAACTCAACTTTTTTAGGGTTCCGTAGTCAAACTAGGAACCCTTATAGTTTCGCCATGTCCGTCCGTTCGTCCGCAGCCTAGCGCAGAGACTCTTTGTACTAGAAAGCTGTAATTTGGCATGAATATGCATATTAGTCACGCCAACAAAGTAGTACAATAAATAGTAAAAAAAAAACTTTTTAGGGTACCTCCCCTATACGTAACATGGGGATGTTTGTTTTTTGGCGTCTACCCCATCGTGTGGGGTATTGTTGGATAGGTCTTTCAAAAATATTACGGGGTTGTAAAAACAGTTATTTGATTAAGCAAACCGTTTATGAAATATGAAGCTTTAAAGCGCTAATTTTTGTTGACTCAAGTGTCCCCTCCCCCCCCCTACAGCCAAAACTACAAATGCTAAAAATCTGAAAAAAATCTTAAATGAAAGGACATAACGAATTTAAAAGGAAAACTATCATTACTGTGTAGACATATTGGTTCTTGAGATACAGGCGAAAGTGTTTAAACCTACTAAAATCATCTTTTGGCACCATTAACTTTAAATAGAAAATTAGTTCTTACTTGGTGATTTTTCTGTTTGTAGTACTTAACGGCTTCGGAACTCTATACTGAGCATGGCCCGACATGCTCTTGCCCGGTTTTTCAATATCGTCTTCCACAGATCATGCTAAGAACTGCCATTAGTTTTCAAACTTGACAGGCCATACTGCCAGATTGTACTGGTGTATTGCAAATTTTTCATAGTGAAATATGAATATAATGCAATTAAATGTACCATATAGGTTTTATATACAGTAAAATTGGTTTGTAGGCAAGTTATGAAATTAGGAAATAAGCCTTGGCTGTTTTTATACCTCCATACTCTGAAATGACGTACAATAACGGGTTCTATATTTTCAAACCCATTACTCCCTTAGGAGGTAAATAGGCTATAACTGCCCGAGCATGGGTAATGAATAAACATTTAATTGATCACACATATTTTAACATATGAGGTGTCGTTAGATTCGTCTTTGTTGTGTGGGAGTGACATCTATACACATATTATAAAACAAACTCATACTGTATGGCTGTCAAAATATTGAATATCTCTCTGATACTTTTAAGGAGTTGCCTTTCAATATATTTAAGAAATTGTTATTTAATTATTTAATCGAACACTGTTATTACTCCGTCAATGAGTGCTTAAGCGAATGCAAATTGTAATATAACTTTAATACGAAATATTTGTACGCCAGCCTTGGCAAAACAAGATACGATCTATGACTTTTAACATCTTTTATTTACGCTTGTTTTTATGCAAATAAACTATTCATTCATTCATTCATTTTTTCATTTTTTTTTTGGTGGTGGTAGGACCCTGTGCAGGGTCCGTCCGGATCGCTACCACCATCTTATCCATTAACCACCCGCCAAGCAAGTGTTCGCATTGTTGTGTTCCGGTTTGGGGATAAGACAAGCGGTGAAATTACTAGCATAGAGGCATTCCATCTTAGTCCTCAGGGTTGGCAACGCATTTGAGGTCTTAGGATTGTAGTCTTGAGAATTCAAATGTATATGGGTTTCAGATTCCACTTACCATCGGGTGGCCTGAGTGTTCGTGTGCCTTCTCGTTAACATAAAAAAATATTTATATATTTATTCATAAAAAGAAGACGCCCGCGACTTCGCACGCGTAGAATTAGTTTCCTGCTACTCTCCGGATTTTAACCCTGTAGTGGATGATTTTCTAAAAATTTTATCTTAATACACGCCTAGACCTCATAAGGAACCTACGAGCCAAATTTGGAATCTCTACACCCAGTGGTTTGGGCTGTGCGTTGCTATGTCATTCAGAAAGTCACTCAGTCAGTTTCTTCTTCAGTATTATAAATGTAAATGTAACTCTGTCTGTCTATCTATTGGTTACGCTTTCACGGAAAAACCGCTGAACCAATTTAAATGAAATTTGGTATGGAGATAGTTTGAGTCCCGGGGAAGGACATACGGTGCTGCTTTTTATCCCGAAAAATTGGACGGTTCCTGAGGGAATAGCGATAAACGACTACGCGGCAGTTACGACAGCGCAACAGATATTAGTCTATAATAAATAAATATCAGAGGACAATCTCACACAAATTGACATAGTCCCGAACAAAGCTCTAGGCTTGTACTATGGGTATTAGACAACGATAAACATACTTATATAGAGAAATACATAGAAAACATCCAAGACTCAAGAACAAACAAGACTCATTACACATATCTGCTTTTACGGGGATTTGAACCCAGGACCACTGGCTTCGAAGGCAGGGTCACTCCCAACGAGGCCAACGTGTCGTCAAAACTTTTAAAAATAATATATATTATAGTGCCGCTCCATGTCTTCCCGTGGATGTCGTAAGAGGCGACTAAGGGAATAACGGCTTGTAGTACTGTTAGGCGATGGGCTTGCTACCTGTCACTAATATACTGGTAAACTTCTTGGCCTGGTTGTGCAAAATTTGGTAACAAGATTACCAACAAGTCTTTTTAGAGTTGTTGGTATTTTTTTAGCTCTGCCTACCCCACTCTGGGAATTTAGGCGTGATGTTATGTATGTACGTATATTTATTATATTGACGACCATATCAAAAAATACTATCAGTGTTTAAAGCCCGTTTTTCAATAGATTTGTTTCCTTTTCAGATCGTGAACCGGATAGCCGGCGACAACGGCCGAAACATGGTATGATAGTGCGCTCCAAAGACTATAGCGTAAGGTCTAGTGTGGTTCTATAAGTGTGGTGTCCCTCCCAGCTGACTGGGTCAGACTGGATCCTAATACACGTGTCACACGCACGTGTACCCGTGTACCTGACCCCGGCGGTATTATACGTTACTAGGGGCTGATGATGGACACTTAATTCTTTTTACGAATGTTGTAGGTAGAAGTGGTGGTAGGACCCTGTGCAAGGTCCGTCCGAATCGCTGCCACCATCTTATCCATTAACGTACCGCCAAACAGCATTCGCATTGTTGTTCCGGCGTAGCATTCCATTTTAGTCTTCAAAGTTAGGAACGCATTTGAGGTGTTAAGATTGCAGTCTTAAGAATTCAAATGTCTATGAGTCTTTCTTGTCATAAAAAACGATAATATTTATTTGTTTTGCATCTCTAAAGATTTAAGTGTGCATCACTGGTTCCATTACACTACACGGATCCGTGTAATACCCGCTTTGACGACCATGTTTAAGTCCGGATACGATAACGGGCGGTTCCTTTTCAAAGCCATTGACGTATGTACCCGGGTACTGAGTACACGGGTACCAGGTTACACGTTTGGCATGGGTTATGAACACGTGTCCGTGTACCACGTGACAGCTAGCCCTAAAGTCTGATTTTTTATTCTCAAGGAAAAAAATAAACATCGTTTCGCCACTCAAAGTGACATCTCAGGGGATATCGAAGTATGCTCTTGTAAGGAATTTAATATAAAGCTAAGTTATCAATTCGCTTCAACCGTGACTTGGGAAATAAATAATAAATAAATAAAACAAAATCGCACAAATTTCTGAAACGAAACATCATTTATCTCGAATGTTAGCGAAGCGAGTGCCGTCTCACGTCGAGCGGCCTGCAACTTAATCACTTGGGTGTATCGAGACAGTGATACCAGTGTAACAAATAAATAATCCTTACGAAAACAGTGTTCTCTTTTATAAATTAAAATAAAGCTTGCCATGAACAGTTTTTTTTCATATACATTTTTAAGTGGAAAATATTAATATCTCGAATGCTGCATATGTTTTTTTGTTAACGGCAACAATTTTGTTTTTTTTTTTCCGTGGGGTTTAAAAATCGCACTTTAGTTGTGGCTGAGTTGGCTGTACCTGCGACTTTGTTAGGAATGACCGCTGTTAGATATAAACACGTGACCGCTCCAACCGTGATACCGTTTTTAAGAGCGATTCTTTTATTTCTAAACGACAATGGGCATTTTAATACCCGTTTATTAGCAATCATAGTGGTGAGTCCCACGAGATATAACTACATAATAACTACTTTCATGTTACTAACGTTTACGAGATATAATTAACGTTAGCTATAACAAAATCAATATTTTTTTACGGAATAACGATCAAGTCACATTTATAATATAAATTTTATATAAAAAAATATACTTATAACACACATTGAATAATTTCAGTTCGTATAAAATACATGTCATATATCGATCATAATATATATTAGCGTACCGTTGGCACACATTGGTTGCAGAACCCCCAAAAATCATGTATGTACCTTTTCGCCGCTATTGACGGCTGTAGCCGTTATGGATGATAGCGGAAAATAGACCTTACTATCTTTGAGGAAGGTTGAAGACCCTATGACAGCTCAAAATTGCTACCAAAATTCAAAGTCGCTTCCCGCTGTCTGTCCCTATGGATGCTGAGATTTTTGATGTTTTTTTTTAAATAGATAGAGTGATTCAAGAGGCAGGTTTATATGTATAATACTTTAACCCGCGAAGCGAGGGCGGGTCGCTAGTATGTAAATAAAACAATGCGGGATGTTTATTTTACTCTGTATACCCAACGATAACTTGAGAGTAATGGCTTGAGTTAAAAACAATACGATAACATATCTAAAGCTATATGGTTTTAACGAGTGGAACGACACCTTAGGTTGATGTTATATTATTCTTTACGTTCTTTGTCCTGTTCTCACCTTGCCAAAGGAGTTATAAGGAAGAAAGAGACAAATTATAGTATAGAAAACGACGACGCAGTTAGTCTAGTTGTTCGATCCTGCCTTCGACGCTAGCGGTCCCGGGTTCAGATCCCGGTCAGGGCAAATATTTGTGTGATGAGCGCGAGTATTTGTGTCTGAGTCTTGGATGTTGTCTATGTATATATGTATTTCTCTATATAAGTATGTTTATGGGTGATAAGGGCCGCTATTTCACATTGTATTAGCACACCTTGATTTGATAACGTAATGACAGCTCTAACTGTCAAATTAATTCGATCTATCATAACCTCAACGGTGTGATTACTGATTACCTACAACAGCATTAAAAAAACCGGCCAAGGGTTCCGTACTAAATAAAGTCCAATGCATTTTTTTTTTAAATATATTGTAGGTTTCCTTTTCTTTTTTTTGAATATTTTCTTGGAAAACCCGTTGGTTTCCGGGTTAGAGTAGTGCCACTCCATGTCTTCCCGTGGATGTCGTAAGAGGCGACTAAGGGAATAAGGGCTTGTAGTATTGTTAGGCGATGGGCTTGCAACCTGTCACTAATACACTATTAAACTTCTTGGCCTGATTGTGCAAAATGTGGTTACAGAATTATCCACAAGTCTTTTTAGAGTTGTTGGTATTTCTGTAGCTCTGCCTACCCCACTCTGGGAATGAAGGCGTGATGTTATGTGTGTATGTATGTTTCTTGGAATGGAAAACGTGGAAAACTGACTTAGTGTTTCATAATGTCCACAACATCGACAAAAGTCGCACTATGTGTAAAAGGAAAACGTTACCGCATTTTGTATGGAAATGTTCACAATCCATTGAACTTTATTTTTATTATTTCTTGTTAATGCGGCCATATTGCTCTGCTAAGCCAATAAACATTATCTCAGTTGCGATTGTTAAAGAAGGTTCAACCCTCTCGTCTTAGTAATAAGGTTGTGATTGCTACAGGAGTTTTATTTGAGATGCCGCTATTTAGCTTAAAACCCACTCTGAAATGTCAACTGTGCAGTGGGTACGGCTTGTACAGCTCACTTTCCCGAAATGTGCACTTTATCTACAAGTGCACTTTCTGCTAATTGTACACTTCCAAAAGATACATTTGTCCAAGTGGGTCACTTATTCAATAGGTAACAAGTAAATTTTTTCAAATCACTCTTTTTCTCAAAAAGTACACTTTCCCAATTGAGGCACTTTCTCGAATGTGATGTTTTTTGTCATGATCATGAGTCATGTCATGGTGGCAGTGGTAACTGTCTGATCTCCAGAACCTTCGTACTTTAAGGTACTTTTTGTTTTTTAATTGTTAGTACCTGAGGACTCAACTCTGGTATTAGACTAAATGGTTCTTTTAAACATTTAGAGATAGTAGAGATAATTTGAGAAAGTGCATTTCTGAGAAAATGTATCTTATGAGAATGTGTTCTATGTTAGAAAATGCACTTTTTGAGAAAAGTGTACCCTTTGGGAAGTGCACTTTTAGAGACAGATAGTCAGATAGTCTGAGACAGATAGTCTGTCTTTAAAAGTGCACTTCCCAATGGGAATGAGAAAGTGATCCTTCTGATGAAGAGAAGGAAAGAAAGAGAGAGTGCACATTTTGGGAAAGTGAGCTGTACAAGCCGTACCCTGTGCAGCTATTACGGTCCAAAAGTCCCTGTGACAGACGGACGGACAGTTGAGCCTTCGTAATAGAAACCCGTTGGCACCCTTTGGGTACGTAACCCTAAAAATGCCCATTTTAATTTGATTATCGTGTCTTGGATATTGGTTTTGTATTTGAATTATAAACGGGTTTATAGCTAGCTACGCTTTATGCTTGTGTTAATGTTATCGCTAAGGGGAGTCTAGGAGTTGCCAGTAAGAAATAAAGGTAGTTTATTTTATTGGTGTATCTTAAAAAGTACTAATAACAAACGAAAATTTGATTTTGTACAGTCAAGGTAATAAATATGTATACACTTTAGTACCTTGTCACTTTAATCGCTGTGACAATTTCATATGAGAGTTTAAACATGACGTTAAATAGACAAGGTACTAAAGTGTATACATATTTATGACCTTGACTGTACTCGACAGTAATGTACTGGCGGCTCTTAATAGCAGTTGAATTATTACAATGCTTTCTATATTAACCTTTTATAACTTATATAATGTATAAAGTTGGTGATGTTTACACATTTGCAATTATGATGAGAATGTTTAGTTATACCTATAGATAGGTTAGGTTTGTGATACAATAATTAAAAGTTAAACGAATTCAGAAAAAAAGAGTTACTAACTCTTTGGATAAATGAAATGGTTGGGAACGAAGGTTAGGACTGAAGGTTAACGATTTTACGAAATTTAGTTTTAAACCTTATAAGGTAAAGACACCAGTACTCGACAAAGGACCAATGTTCGACACTGATTCGTACTCAAAGAAGATAAGAGTTATTCATTTGTTTTGCAACAATCAATTCATAACCCTATGATCTTAGAATTAAAAGCTTCTGTCGATTATTGGTGCATGTCAACTAAAAGTGTCGAACATTGGTGTTGTTACCTTACCCCATTGACCTGAATAGATATCTCATGCAAATTTAAGTCTTATACTTAAATATTAAGGTCACTTTTTCTAAGTTATGTCACGTGTTGGTAGCGGTCAAAAAGTTAAAAGGTGAAATTGTTGTAGGTACCCTTTTTTCTATTCTCATTAGATATTAAATTGTAAATATTATATTTGTAATAAATATCATGCGTCGGCCATACCTCGGTATTATGAATGTATTAGGAATAAATCTACTCCATCATTTAAATATAAATCTACAATATAAAACGGCTTTTATTTGCATGTGATCCCTATTCAGGGCCTTTATACCACTTTGTCATTAATAGGGTTAGGACTTTGGTGGCAAACAGTGGTTCAAAAATCCATGGAGTTGCTTTTTCCGAATTGTTATACATATACATACCGCTTTGACCTTCAGTAGTCATTTTTCAAACAATATTTATTTAAACCGCTGAACCAATTTAAATTAATTTTGGAATGGAAAAGCTCCCCATGTGAACGTAACAAACAACGTCTTAGGGTATATTTTGAAATATGATAATACTGAAAATCAAAGCGATATATATATAATCATTAGGAAATAGCGACTCTACGGATTCTAGAACCACAATGTTCCACCAAAAGTCCCAACACCAGTCATTAACCATATCGTTATCATCTTGCTAACATTATGGCATAGTTCTTTCAATCCACGATGGTACGCCCTGCCTCGCATTTTACGAACTACGCTTGCATTAAAATTAACGTCGTTGTTGTAAAAATCTATAACTCTTATACACTAATAGTAAGGCTTAAAGTTTACTAATAAGTGTATTGTTAAAAAAGCGATATGGTTTCAAAAACATATACGTTAAAAAAAACAGAAGTAGTTATTTTAACTTTTTGGCCTCTATAGAGACTGCAATTCATACTGCGAACGTTAGAATTTTATGAAGTATGTATGAAGAATTTTACCATAAGACAAATGAAAAAAAAACAAGTCTCAAAACTTTTTTTTGTTTAAGCCTTAAAAATTTACTAAATTGATTACAGGTTTTTTTAGGTGTTCTGAAGAAATCATGCTTAGAGAGGTTTGTCTCAAGCATTGGTTTTTCATTATTATTATTATTTGCTGACAAAAATTCAAGCTTTGGACTAGTGGTCGGAATTTTGACGTCATCTTGTTTGTAACCGCGTTTTGTTTTTTTAAGTGTAACACTAGCTACGACGTAGAAAAGACCATGTGCCCTTTAATTAAGCTCTTTAGCCTTTAGCAGAAAATTGTTTATTTATTTTCATAATAAATAATAATCAAAAAAATACCTACACTAAAATTGAAAAGGGCATGCTTCGATGGTTCGGTCATTTGGAAAGGATGGATGAAAAAAGATTGACGAAAGAAATTTACAGTGCTAAAGTGAGTGGAAGGGTCGTAAGGGGGCGCCCTAGGCGTACTTTTTTGAATCAAATCGGGGAAATACTAGAAAAGGGCCGAATCTTAAGTACCCGAAACCGACGTGCATGCATGACTCGATGTATGAATGTGGAAGAAGCGAAAGGGTATTGTCAGGATCGTAGCAAGTGGAAAGAAGTGGTCTCTGCCTACCCCTCTGGGAAACAGGCGTGATTTATGTATGTATGTATGTATTTAATACAAATAAAGCAGTTTTTAGAATACAGTTACCCACGTCTACCGATTTAGTAATAACTATTTTATTTGTATGTTATTAAAGCTGAAAATTAAATGAAGGCAATATATCTGTCAATGGTAAACTCAAAATAATTCTCGGGAACATGATTATTTGTGACCATGCACTAAGCAGTCCATATTACAATATTCTCATGTGACAACACCAGCGCGAAGTAAGTAGCAGGTTTTGAGTAAAAATTTAATAGAATTGCCAATTAATTCACTACGAACAGCGCCCTCTATTATTGTACGACACGACACCCTCGTGCTTGACCTTAACCGCCTGGAGGATGCTGTAATAATGCTCTCGTAATTCTAAACTAATATACCATCTCGGGGGGACAAACGACTCCGTTAGTTAAAATACAGCCAGCGCCATCTGACGGCAGCGTTATGCCCTGTCTCATTATGAATGCTACTCGACACAAGATGACACTACTCGAAGTCCAAACGCTGTCTAATTCTTATTCCTACTTGACACAAGATGGCGCTACTTGAAGCGTAAACATTTAATTATTCCAAACTTTTTGTCTAATTAGATTAAAATGGTATTAATGATTATCTTATCACCGAGATATGGTACAGGCGTCAGTACAGCAGTGGGAGAGTTTAATAAAGAGATCTCTCTCCAAGCGGGTTTTATATAGAAGTCCATTGGTATAAACTTTATACCAATGGACTTAACTTGTAACTTCAAACTTTATACTATAAAGTTTGAAGTTACCTATATATTATTATGTATGCATATTATTATATACGTACACGGGACACGGAAAAATAATACGAGTAAAAGAGAAGCATATTATAAAGTGAATTAAAGAAATATATTATTAGCATTGCAATCGATGTCATCTTGTAACAAACAATTCCTACAACAATGCTTACCAGTGACATCTGCCGATCGGTAGCGGGACTAACCAACACCGCACTGCCGCCCCTTGCTAGATGGCGAGACTTAACAAACAATTCCTTACCAGATGATAACAGATGATTGCTTACTAGCGAAATCTGCCGATCGGTAGCGGGACTAACCAACACCGCACTGCCACCCCTCGCTAGATGGCGAGACTGTCACAAACAATTGCTTACCAGATAACTGATGATTGCTTACCAGCGACATCTGCCGATAGGTAGCGGGACTATCCAACACTGCACTGCTGCCTCCGCAACTTGCCTTGGCGAGAAGACATGGCTTCAAAATCGACTTGAAACTCCACCATTCAAGTCGTTTTTTAGCCATGTCTATTTCACCATAATGACGGTGACAGGTGACATTTCAGTGTACATGGCGCAGCTTATATAAAACCTAGTTATGTATCAGCGTGTTAACTTTGCAATTTATACCGATTTGTCACCTGTCACGTGTCATTGTCTAGATGGTGAAATAGGGGGCTTTAATTCGGGGCTGATGAAGTCCCTGTGTTGTCCACGTTGGGCTGCTGGCGAGATACTAGGTGTTATAATGTTCGCGACGAGCATGTCTTATGAGGGGGTAGTGTTACGAGTAGATAAGGGTATGTAGGTATGTAGATTAGAATCGAGACGCCGAGTCAAGGACGTCGCTATTGACCCCTTAATGCATAGGAAGCCATATATGGAAACTATTTTGTTTTTTTTTTTTTGATATGGCTTCATGCATTTTTGAATGGGTTCTTTTGATGATTTGAACTATTATTAATCAAAAAAAAAAGAAAAACAATGCAATATCTTTACAGTTCAATTTCAAACATACATTTAAGGGAAATTTCAAATTTCAAATTTATGCATTAAGATTCGTAGCTTTGTCAAAATTCAAATTTGGAAATGTACTTTAAACTCAGCGTTTCACTTTCGGTATGCTATGCGTTAAGGGGTTAACAGGTTCAATCGAGTTCAAGGTCAAGGGCGTCGCTATTTTAATACAAGGCTGCAATGTGTAGAATCTTCCAGTGTTAAACTCTCTAAATATAACTTCCCCGGCGGGCCACGGTTCATCGATCATTCAAGAAGGCATTCTTGAACATTCGAGGATTGGGAGTGTCATTCTTTACTTGGAGAGCGAACTGTGCGAACAAGAGCGACCCGGGCGATCATCTTAGTAATCGAGGCTTATTGTGCGATAATTGTTTGTAACGAACGATACACTCACAGAGTGTGTTAGTAAATTGTAGCTCTCTCATTAGTTTCATTATTTCCTAATAAAATAAAGTATTATCTTAAATTCTAAGAAAGCCTTAGGCCCCCCACATACCTACAAAATGTCTGCGCAATCGTCTTTTTGTACAATCAGATTGAAACGGGTTCTGCCCCTACACGTATCAATTGATTGAGTCAATCATCAATCATTCTGATCTATGGTCCATGATCTATTAAAAACTAAAACTGAGTTACCAGGCTCAACGTCACGTGAAAAACAGCTACATTGAGATATTATGAAAGATGTCTGATGAACAAGGATTTGGCTGCTGCAATTGCGCTGATAATTTTATTAAAGAAGAAAGAATAAAACGGTAAATTGTGCAATCACTACTACAGACAACACAATCACACGTGATGGCACAAACAAAATTCAACTCTGTCAAACTTTTATAAAATGATTGCGCAAACTTCAATCATAGCCATAGACGATCAAAAAGTTTGGGTAATCAGTGTGATTGCACAAATAAATTGATCATCTGTGGGGTGCATTACTGTTGTACAAATGAATACGCATTATACAGGGTGGCTCATTTACAATCGGTCAGTATGGGAAAGTCTGAAACTATAAGACATACGAAGATCTATTCTTAGGAACCATGTTATCGATTTTAGTGACAAAAAAAACTGCATTCATAGATTTGTAAAAAAACATTTACTCAGTTCGGGAATCGAACCTGGTAGTTTTGAAAAATAATACGTTCATTATTTCTATTGGCAACACTTTTTGTTTTTTTTTAATCCTTGTTTTGTAATTCCCAGGACGAGCCGTAGCGACCCAGAAGAATTATCCAGGTTTTTTGTGAACATTCCATTATTGAAAAAAAACGTACTAAATAAATTATTTACAAATTAAATTTGATTTTATTAATGGCACAGAGAAGGCAAACGAACACAGGCCACCAGCCCCCTACTTCACTATCGTGACAATGACAGGTGGCAGGTGACAACTCAGTGTACATGGCGCAGCTAATATGAAACCCAGCGATGTATCAGTGTGTTAACTTTGCAATGTATACCGAATCGTCACCTGTCACGTGTCATTGTCACGACGAAATAGGGGGCTTATGCTAAGTGAAATCTGTCACTCATAGACATTTGCATTCTCAAGACAACAATCTAAAGACTGAGATCACAAATGAATTTGTAATTTACCGGTTCTCTTACTCCCGCACCGGGACACAATATCGCGAACACTGCGGACACTGCTGCTTGGCGGCAGGTATGCCTCTATACTATATATATTATGTCACCGGTAATCTTGTAAGGGACGTTTTAAAAAAATGTACATAGTTAAGGGCTTTAATTAAAACAAAACTTAATTGATTCCTTTATGTGACGACAGTTGCCCATATAGGTAGTTCGTATGACTAACTTTCGTTACACAAAGGACGCGTGATTTTGTTTTCATTAAGCCTTCAATTATGTTTTTTTTTTAAAACGTTCCGTAATCTCCCGCACCGAAACACAACAATGCGGACACTGCTGCTTGGCGGCAGTTATTTATTTATTATTTATTTATTTAATCTTTGCACAATACAAATAAATGTAAAAAGTAAAAAATGGCGGACTTAATGCCTAAAGGCATTCTCTACCAGTCAACCACATGTTCAACAGAGAAAAAAAAACCGGTGCAATTAGAGAAATGAACAGTGTTAAAAACTAAATTAAATCTAAATAGCTACTTAACATTTAAAAAACATAATACATAATTAATATATAAGTTTATATAATACAGTTTATAGTTATGACACCGGTTGTCTTACTCCCGCGCCGGGACCTAACAATGCGGACACTGCTGCTTGGCGGCAGGTTGCCTCTATAGTAATAATATACACCGTGTTTTTTTTGATTTACGATAACTTCGGCATATTGTTAGGTACACATATAGAAACTACGTGGTACATTAGATTTTAAAATATTGCAAAAAAAAATAAAAAAAATTGTTTAGAACAAAGTAATTAAATGCTGTGTCTTCAATCATTCTAAAAGGGTCTTTAGAGTTAACTCATAGTTAGTGTCAAATACGTCAAGTCAGCGTGACATACACACACACAAGTAAAGATAACACTTGACAGGTGCACGACCTAACAATTGAAAACTCTTTACTCATAATAGGTAATTAAAAGAAAATTGTTAGGTATCAATTAAGAGCCTTTTACATTAGTTTAACGTGATTAACTGATTAATTTTAATAATTGAATATCTTTATAACCGTACGAGTTATCATATGTCTGTCTTCGGGAAATTAGTTTAATTTGACTTGAAGAACGTGCCCTTAAAGTTATCGTAAATCAAAAAAAACACGGTGTATATGGTAGCCTGTGGTACCTCTCGATATAGTTCTGTGGTGGTACCTATCTACGGTAGTAATTTCACCAGTTGTCTAACCAAAATCAATTCAGCCATATTTAAAATTTATTTATGGCTGAATTGATTTTGGTAAAAGGCAAAACCAGGAACCTCAACTCGGTAATGATGACGACAGCGAATGACCTAGGGGTAGGTCTCAGTGCGGTTGGAGTAATAAGTCCTTAAAACCATTACTCTTAAATCTTCCAATATTGGGATAATTCTTCCTTATCCGGATCGCTCCAGGAGTCCAGGACCATGTTGGGGAATAATCAGGGTTTACGATAAAAAAAACTCCGGTAAATTCAAGGAACGACACTCGTGTCAGATGTTAGATTTGACTCAAATTCTTCTTCTTTTTTAATTAATGGCGGTCCACAGATTTCGCCAATGTCAAAGTGAATAGAGTAAATCAGTAAACAGAATAAATCTAAAATAAAAGCCGGGCATTTTTCAATCGGCCATCTTCCCTCCCCGAAGGTTACCGGTGACTCAAAATCTTTCTTGAATTAGGAAATAATGAAGTATGTAATTTTTTTGACATAATTATTTGCTTCGTACTAACACCAATAATAAAACACGGCGAATATGTTGCTTGTAGAATTGTAGTAGGCGCGTTATTAAGTGACTTAAACTTGAACAGGAATCCAAGGCAAAAGCCTTCTGAATGGTTAAAAGGTCATCCTCCCATCATCTCATCAGTATCACCACTCATATCACAACAGCGAGACTCTATTAGACATCGCTTTCAAAACTGGTAAATTTGATTATTTATTGTAATAGTGGAACATGTGTTGGAACATGGTGTACCAGCACATACTCAAAGCTCTAGTAGATTTCGAGACACGTCGTAAGAGGCGACTAAGGGAATAAGGGCTTGTAGTACTGATAGGCGATGGGCTTGCAACCTGTCACTAATACACTAGTAAACCTCTTAGCCTACTTGTGCAAAATGTGGTTACAGAATCAGCAAGTCTTTTTACAGTTGTTGGTATTTCTGTAGCTCTGCCTAACCTACTCTGGGAATGAAGGTGTGATGTTATGTATGTACATATATATTATATATAAATAAATCCATTGGTTTTATAAATCGTTAAACAGTTTGAGTACCAATTTCGGGTACTAATTATAATGGGTCATACATAGTGGTTGAAACCGTAAAGTTTTCAGTATTGTTATAAAACAAACCTAACCTTACCTAATGGGTTCTATATAATGAATCACCTTTAAACAAATCCTGAAAGTTTACGGTTTCCGAAATAAAATTGAAATAAAATTAAATCAAAAGTAATAAGTTAATGTGTATATTTGTTGTACAAGTTTATTAGGCCACAATGCGTCGTCGTGGTCGTGGACGAGGGGGAAATATCGGTCGTCGCAAAACTCTCAAACGGTTTACACGGCGATTAAATAGAATCGCTTATAGAATAGAACTTTGGGGTTCACCACCTCCTGCAACGATGGGCCTTTATGACAACACAGATTGTAGATTGTGCGGCGAAGAGGTGGAGACAATGAAACACTTAATGTGTGAACTCCAAAAACGAGCGAGCCGCTGAATATCTGGGGTCTCATGGGACCACCCAGCTCAGGGTTTGTTTAAGCAAACCGGAATTCTTACTTTACCTTGTTAATACATCTTTGAGGTGGCAAAATACGTAAGGCGTAATTGTAAACAGTTCCCGACTCGAAGTAACACGCGTGGCTTGAGTACCAGAAGACTCGGTGAACTTTATCCGCCATAGACGCGACTTACCATAGAAAGTGTATGCACACGGTAGGACCTAAAGTATACCGGGTGTTGCCTGTAATAGGAGCAATAAATTTCGGGATCGTTTCCACACCACAAACGTAACAACATTTATTCTACAACTTTAGAAAGTAACTTATTGTTAACTAAATATTAATGAATTTAGATTTTCCAAGCAAGCAATGTATTGCGAAAACTACGAAGTTTGTAGAATGACAGTAGATGTCAACTAGTCTATTGAATGGAGTAGGTACAGTCGAGTTCAAAAGTATGTATACACTTTAGTACCTTGTCTATTTAACGTCATGTTTAAACTGCCATATGAAATTATCCAAGCGATTAAAGTGACAAGGTACTAAAGTGTATACATACTTTTGAACTTGACTGTACATTGAAAATGCTATTTAGTTTGTTCAAAAAACTCCCAAAAAATAAATTACATATTTTTTTAAAGTCGTAGAACAAGTTGCTACGTTTATAGAGTAGAAACGATCCCTCAATTTATTGCTTCTATTACAGGCAACACCCGGTATAACAGGATCCCGCTAGAGATAAAACAAGCTACTAACGACGCATCTTTTAATAAAAAACTTAAAACAAAATTAGAAAGAAAGAAAGAAAGAAAGAAATACATTTATACGTGACAAACATTAACAAATAACAGAGAAATACGCACAGAAAAATGTAGTCACGAAATGGTTCCAACTCAGCATAATGCTGGCATTTGTCAGCGCTGATCTTCCGTTGGAACCACCAGGTGAGACCACGGAAGATTACACACACATAATTATTCTAACAAATTGTGCCTAGCTAAGAAAATTAAATTAAATAAGTTAAGTCATATAAAATATAAATTCGCACGCATCGCCTTTTTACGCCCTACTTTGGCTGAAGAGGCAAAGCATATAAATCCTACTACTCAGTCGATTTTTCGAGAGCTAACATGTATAGTAATTAGGTTTCAACATCCAAATCTGTCTGGTTCGCTGGCTCAGCCTTGCCTCACAAACATGCATACATGTTACAAACAGTAACTACGCATAACATTAAGTGATAGCTATAAGTTAATTGAAACATAATTTGACGTGTAAATTGTATATTTTATTAATACATTATTTAATTAAATTGCATGTGATGCCCTCGCCGGAGTAAGAATGAAAATCCTTGGCTGTGTTGACTTCAAGGCACTGCCGTTGCAATTCATTATCCCCTTTCTGTGAGGAGTGGAGGCTGCATTGGAATAAGCGCTTATAAATAGAGGGGTAGCCCGTGTGGTTGCCGGGTTAGAATAGTGCCACTCCATGTCTTCCCGTGGATGTTGTAAGAGGCGACTCAGGGAATAAGGGCTTGTAGTATTGTTAGGCGATGGGCTTGCAATACACTAGTAAACTTCTTGGCCTGATTGTGCAAAATGTGGTTACAGAATTATCAACAAGTCTTTTAAGAGCTGTTGGTATTTCTGTAGCTCTGCCTACCCCACTCTGGGAATGAAGGCGTAATGTTATGTATGTATGTATGTAAATAGAGGGGTAATTACACAAAAAATCCCATAGGGTCGAGGTGTATCCGTAAGGATCCCCCTCAATAAGATAGGATAAGATAAATAGAACCGCAGAAGTACGATTAGCGCAAAATGCACGTGTAAGAGGCCATTGCAAGCACACGTGCTAATGAACGACAAGAACCACGGCTGAAAAACTGTTTTTTTCTCGTTCAGGCGCATCAGTGGTGGTAGGACCCTGTGCAGGGTCCGTCCGGATCGCTACCACTATCTTATCCATTAACCACCCGCCAAGCAACAGTGTTCGCATTGTTGTGTTCCGGTGTGGGGATAAGACGACCGGTGAAATTACTAGCATAGAGGCATTCCATCTTAGTTCTCAGGGTTGGCAACGCATTTGAGGTCTTAGGATTATAGTCTTGAGAATTCAAATGTCTATGGTTCTCAGATTCCACTTACCATCAGTTGGCCTGAGTGGTCGGGTGCCTTCTCCTTAACATAAAAAAAAACAGTTATTTGTCTTTTTAACCGTCTTAAAATAGGAGGAGGTTGTCAATTCGTTGGGTTTTTAGGGTTCCGTAGTCAAACTAGGAACCCTTATAGTTTCGCCATGTCCGTCCGTCCCACATGCTCTTGCCCGGTTTTTTTTGTATGTACCTGGCTATACTTTCTAGTTGGTCCCATTTCCGTCAAGATCTGATTATATAATCTTGGATCTCGAGGGAACTCCTCAAGTATTATGGGAATAAATATACGTGGATGACATAACAGTAGGTATTAGTATGATCACTAAAAGGTAACTAAAACCCGTGTTCAAATAGCAAGAAATAACTTCTTTTAAAATTATATGTCAGTCCAACTGAAGTCAGCGTCCCACTATATAACCAAAAGCCGAATTCCGTATGTTTAATCTTGTGTTATACTGGATATCCCAAAAGTCATCGTAAAGATTCAAACCCCACTTTACTCTCTTATATTTTAAATATATTATGTACATCTACAAGAATTGCTCGTTTAAAGGTATTAGATAGGATCGGTAGGATATAGGATACAACTTACTAACTACAAAGGTATTCGTCAATAGATCAAAAAAGTAAAACAAAAGAACTTCAATTAACGCTCAAACAAATTTAAGTTCTGACAACATTGCATTTTAACTCAAAATCCACCCGCAAACAAACATCAGAAATCACAAATGTCCTTTATCCAACGCATCTCACAAAAAAAAACTCATTCCGAATTCAAATTTCCAAATGACAAACAGCCTTTGAATAGCTCCCGAGCTGTCACTTGGGAAACATCGATAAATTTAGTAGAGGGCAGCACTTCCTTCAGTAGCAGCCCGCTCCCGGGGCCAAACGGTTGTCTGAAGCCGCCCTATATCGATTGAGTCCAAACACACCTCGAATTCGCATCAGAAAACAACCAAGCGACCTGCCGTGGCGCTTTTTCACGCTGCCATGAATAAAAAACATAAAATAATGCCTTAATAATTAAACGTTTTGAACATTGTAATTGCAATTTCTGTGAAACGACGCTTAAGGACCACAGAGGATTTAATTACTTACTTAAAATGAGTGAAAGTGTTTTGTAAAATAGGTACTTGCGTTTTTCGCGTTCGTTCCCATGTGGGTTGTGTGGATCTCATAGTGATTATTAAATGTTTACTGAAATTTCAAAGTTACTTCATAATCTCCATATTTGTAAGTATCGTTTGAGGTTATATGTATATAGGTTATAATCAATGTTTTTTTTAATAAAAAAATGCTTTGTTTTCGCTTTGCTTATTTAAATTAATTCTTTTGGCTTTTTATTGCATCTGCATGGTTGGTTTTTATTGTAATATTTTGCTATTTTTATTGTTTGACGAAATGAACTTTTGTAGAATGCCCGCACGTACTTTTTTTTTTTAATAAATGTTTTAGCAATGTTGTGGTTTTATTTTGATTGTTACGTAATTAAAACTTTAAGGTCATTGTTATAAGTTTTATTATGTTAAAAATAATAATGTACTTACCTATTCTAAATATATTTAAGTGGTTGGGCGTTGCTTTATAAATATAAATAAGGCATCGATTTATTGCTGCTATATGATACTTAACGTCACTATAATCAATAATTGGGATAATTATAATTCATTCTGACATCATACCTAATACAGTGAAAATACCTTAATAACGATCTTACATGGCAACCATGTCAGTGAAGTATAAAATACTTAGCGTATTTGCTGAACTTTAATTATCAAAATTTAAATCACTAAAACCTTCACTATTTTGTCCGTTAGTTGATTGGTACAATGGCCTTAAGGCAATAAGTCCGTCATACGTATTGTGCAAAGAAGTTAAAAAAAAGAATGTCGAAAAATAAAGGAGCGAAATGAAGAATTATTTTATTTGAGCTGGTAACATTCCAAGTAGGATCCAAACATTTTGTTTTATTATCATTACATTAGCCTATTAGGTACGAATACCTACGTTTAAAAATAAGTTGCAGTTAGGATGGACGGACGGCGTGTGCTTAGTGGCGTGTCTCTGCCTTTTCACCGACAAATTCATCGTTTTGCAACCTATTCATTTGCAAACCCACATTTTTTTCTGTAACTGCAAGTATTTCAGGATTTTTATAACATTAACCTAACCTATAGGATTCTACACGGTATTCCTGAAATAAATCCAGAATTATTTACACACACACACACACACACAAACTCACGCCTTTATTCCCAGATTGGGGTAGGCAGAGCTACAGAATTGCCAACAACTCTAAAGACCTTGTTGATAATTCTGTAACCACATTTTGCGCAATCAGGCAATTATTTACAGTTCCGGAAAAAAGAGGGTTGTCAAATTATGTTTGTGAAATGAATCATTTGTAAAACGTTGTTTATGAAATGATAGGATCCCGGGCTTAGTACCTACTAGGACCCCGCTTTCACATTTTAAGATAGAACTGACCATTGAATTGATTGTGAAACTTGCAGATTCCGCGCTGCCCACTGAGATGACATGACAGGAGCCCCCCGCCAGGTATTTATTTAATTACTTATTAGAATAGTATTTACCTAGATGATTCTTCGTCTTCTCCCACCAGCTTATTTTTGGGTCAACCTACATCGTCCACTTAAAAAAATAAAATGTTACCCATACTAACATTTTGACTGATCCTAATGACATTATTCAAAAGATAGAACTCTTATAATAAAAGATAAATCATTTCGGACAAACCACCAAATATTGCCCTCGCTAATATACCAATAACCTAAGACGCCGCATTGTAACGAACGTAACGGGTTTTAAACTAAAAATAAAAATGAAAACACTTTACACTCCCGTGCAACATTTCTAAATTTTCTATAATTGATCTTGTTTTTAGGGTTCCGTAGACAAACTGGGAACCCTTATAGTTTTGTCATGTCCGTCCATCCGTCCGTCCGCAGCCTAGCTTGTGCTATTATCTATTCTGTGTCCTATCGCAGACTCTTAGTAATATGGAATTAATAAACATATTAGTCACGCCAACAAAGTGGTAAAATAAAATATTACATTTTTTTTGGGGTACCTCCCCTACACGTAACGCGGGGATGTATTTTTTTTTCTGGTCTACCCTACCTATAGTGCGGGGTGTCGTTGGATAGGTCTTTCAAAAATATTGTGGGTTTGCAAATTCAAACTTTTCGCTAATTTTTTCTAGAGTCAAGTGTCTCCCCCCCCCCCCCCCCCAATTAGTTATTACTTGTCCATTTTTTAACCTAGGGCATTGGCCTGAAAAAAACAGCGTGACCCGGCTTGCTCTGTATAAAAAACTCTATACTATATAGTTGGTTAAGTCTAAAATGGTCCCTGTAACTGCTCTAATAACCACGTGTTACCAGGGCTCGAATAACCACGTGTTACCAGGGCTCGAATCTTAGGTGCCGATGACGTCGGAATGACGAATTTTCCACACAGGCACTCATTTGGTAGGTGTTTAGGTATTAACTGGTACAAATAAATACATACATACTCGTACGTACACATAACATCACGCCTTCATTCCCATTCCCCGAGCGGGGTAGGCAGAGCTACAGAAATACCAACAACTCTAAAAAGACTTCTTGATAATTCTCTAGCCTTATTTTGCACAAACAGGAACATGTTTATCATTGTATTAGTGACAGGTTGCAAGCCCATCGCCTCATAATACTACAAGCCCTTATTCCCTAAGTCGCCTCTTACGACATTCACGGGAAGACATGGAGTGGTACTATTCTAACCTGGCAACCACACGGAAGCAAATAAATGACTAATGTAAAATAAAAAGCGGTTATATCAAAATAAGGGTCACAAATATAGCATTTTTTAAATGTATGCCAAGTATTTAACGTCGGTCTCACCTGATGGAAAGTGATCATGAAGCCCGAGACATAGCATGCTTACCTAGATAATGCCTATTCACTCTCGACTACAGGTATTTATAATACATACACATACATAACATCACGCCTTTATTCCCAGAATGGGGTAGGCAGAGGTACAGAAATACCAACAACTCTAAAAAGACTTGTTGATAATTCTGTAACCACGTTTTGCACAATCAGGCCAAGAAGTTTACTAGTGTATTAGTGACAAGTTGCAAGCCCATCGCCTAACAATACTACAAGCCCTTATTCCCTGAGTCGCCTCTTACGACATCCACGGGAAGACATGGAGTGGCACTATTCTAACCCGGCAACCACACGGGCTTTATTTATAATAATGTACCTGCACATGCTAATAATGTACATGCTAATTTAGAGCGTGCTCAAAAATCAAACGACATTTGATTTTCGAGCAAGCTACCTGAAGCGCGGGTGGAAGGGGGCGTGCTTCGAGCGCGTCTGAACAGAGCCCTTAGCCAAGATGCATTCGCTAACCAGTGATTCGATTCGTTTGGTTTTAATCCAATCGCATCACTGGTAGATCACGTGACTTTTCGTTTAACGTGATCTACCAGTGACACGATTGGTTTAAAAACAAAACGAATCGAATCGCTAGTTAGCGAATGCATCTTGGCTAGGGCCTCTGGTTTGCTTATGATCACGCTATTATCGATTCGATCTCAATCCGCGACAGCTCATCAAATTTTTTATAACCGACTAGATCTTCGCTTCGCATCTCTGCCAACAATTGATTACTTGCTCCCAATGACTCTCTTCTGTTTATCCAATTACGAACCCAAATTCTCCTTTTTTCTTGTTCTTTTCTTTTTTACCAAAATCTTCTTACACAATGCCGTCGCAAGCAATATAATTATTATATTGAGTTCTGTACGGATAGCACTATCAGTACTATCACTATATCTTGGTACATCCATTTTGGCCCAGAGCCTGGTGCCAAATAGCACGTCTGTCCGTACGTTTGCTTTGAGCATGCTTAAAACAAGAATGCTTATTGCTGGCAAATGTGAACAGTTGCAGAGCAAGCTTATGAGCGTGCTTCTTTTTGATCACGTCTGTCAGTACTTTAAATCCCATAACTGCAATGAGTTATGACTTGAAAAGGTCCAAGTTATATTAAATTTTTACCACCATTTATTACTAAAAAAACCAAAACCTTTGCAAAACCTTATTGTTTTTGACGTGTTTCCGTATTGTGAACGTTTTGATGGCTCTTATTTACTTGGCAGTAATGGCGGCATTATTTATTTATTTATACTATATTTATTTACTTTTTATGAATTTGTGTATCTAATATTTATCTATTCTTAGATGTAAGGGCCGCCTTTTGCGGTGAAAGCCTCCTCCAGGTTATGCCATCTTTCTCTGTCTTGTGCCGTCCTGCGCCAGAAAGCTCCGGCTACTTCGTCTATGTCATCACTTCATCTTTTTTGTGGTCTGCCTCGTCTTCTCTTTTTGTATATAAATAAAAGAAATAAACACTAACATAGTTATATATACATAAATAAGAAAAACTAACAATATTACGCACTAATAAGTAAGTTGTAAGTTGTAAGGGAAAATAAAGCTTTTTATTTATTTTATTTATAATGGCGGCATTAAAACCATACCATAACACGTCAAAAGCCATTGGTTATGCCATGTTGAATAAGGCCCAGATCTTTATCCCCCAAAGCATAAATAACAAAATTCTATTCCGCATGCTCTGTTAATAAGATCAGCAAGAAGGATATCAGTATTGCTGGAAGGAATTTGACCCACTTAACTGCACCAAACGTGTCCCGTGGGCCCCAGCTGATGCCCCGAAGTTTTCCCCGGGGCACATTATTTCAGGGATGAAATCTTACTTTTTAATGGGGAGTGTCACATCCCAGCTAAATGACAGCGTTGGGGTTGCCAGAATTTATTTAAATGGAGAAGCCCTGTTGTTTGGCGGTTCGTTTTTACGCCGGCCAAAGAAGTTCGTGTCAAAAATTTCATTTTTGGGACACGTTTGTTATATTTGCTGCTTTTCAAGACTAACCTAATGAGTCCAAACCACAGACCCGCCTACCCATTCACCGATAAAACCCTTTGAAAGACTAACCTCTCAATAGAATACACCACTGAAAGTATAACCCCTTGGAAATAAATATAAAAAATAAATAAATAATCACACGACAATGTCACAAAAAAAAACACACAAACTGCCAGCTTTTCGTTATCCCGTGAGGTCAATGGACCTCTTAAAAATAAAAATAAAATATCACAGGACACTGTCACACAAATTGACCTAGTCCCAAACTAAGCTCTAGGCTTAGTACTATGGGTACTAGACAACGATAAACTTACTTATATAGAGAACTATATACTTAAATATATAAAAAAACATCCAAGACTCAGGAACAAATACTCGTGCTCATCACACAAATATCTGCCCTTACCGGGATTTGAACCCAGGACCCCTAGCTTCGAAGGCAGGGTCACTCCCAACTAGGCTAGCGTCGTATATGACTAAGTTAATTGTTAAACCGTATATGACTAAGTTAATTGTTTAGCGCTTTAAAAACGGCTTTTCTAATTAAAACCCATTCGAAACCCCTGGAATGGGATAGCGGGTTTTAAAAAGTAAATCGATCGGCTTTTAAGCGATTCGGCTTTTCTAAGTAAAACCGTTATAAAAACCCCTCGAATGTGATAGCGGGTTTTAAAAAGTAAATCGATCGGCTTTTAAGCGATACGGCTTTTCTAAGTAAAACCGTTATAAAAACCCCTCGAATGGGATAGCGGGTTTTAAAAAGTAAATCGATCGGCTTTTAAGCGATACGGCTTTTCTAAGTAAAACCGTTATAAAAACCCCTCGAATGGGATAGCGGGTTTTAAAAAGTAAATCGATCGGCTTTTAGGCGATACGGCTTTTCTAAGTAAAACCGTTATGAAAACCCCTCGAATGGGATAGCGGGTTTTAAAAAGTAAATCGATCGGCTTTTAAGCGATACGGCTTTTCTAAGTAAAACCCTTATAAAAACCCCTCGAATGGGATAGCGGGTTTTAAAAAGTAAATCGATCGGCTTTTAAGCGATACGGCTTTTCTAACTAAAACCCTTATAAAAACCCCTCGAATGGGATAGCGGGCCGGTCCCTGGTCCAAACACGATGGATCTGTTTTTAATATAAAAATGAAAATGACGGTTATAAATTTAAAACCGCACTTAAGCAATATTTAATTAAGAAATGTTATTACTCTATACAAGAGTTTTTGACAGGAACATAGTAGTAATATAACACCTATAATTAACAGACATGTGACGACATCTAATTCATAATGTACCAATGTTATTATTTATTTATAATCCTCGTAGCAAAATTAGAATTTATTAGAAATGTTTAAAATTAAATTCACAAAGTAACTAGTATGTTACCCTAGTTTACCATTGACATGTATCCTCTCAGACTAAATTACTAAATTAGGTAAGTCAATATGCATTTAATAAGTATGTAATTTTGCTGTGCCCTAGCAGGGTTCATGTTCTGAGCTGTATTTCAGTTTAAGACCAAATTTTAACAACAAGAAACGCAATTAAATGATTGATTGATATAGCGGTGACCCTGTCACCTTCCGATTCTAACATCAGACCAGCTCGATGATGCCAATCTATGTATTGTCATCGGGTTTACATATTTAGTTGTGGTAGGACCCTGTGCAGGGTCCGTCCGGATCGCTACCACCATCTTATCCATTAACCATCCGCCAAGCAACAGTGTTCGCATTGTTGTGTTCCAGTGTGGGGATAAGACAACCGGTGAAATTACTAGCATATAGAGGCATTCCGTCTTAGTCCTCAGGGTTGGCAACGCATTTGAGGTCTTAGGATTATAATCTTGAGAATTCAAATGTCTATGGGTCTCAGATTTCACTTACCATCAGGTGGCCTGAGTGCTCGTGTGCCTTCTCCTTAACATAAAAAAAAAAATAAGTATGCTAAATTTCAGCTCAATCACTCCCCGGGAATTGGTTCAAATCTTTGCAAGATTTGACCCGAACAAACACACAATCAACCAATTTTATTCCTAGGCCACTATGGTTTATGTTAAAGTGACGTTGTCAAACAAAACGTAAGAGACTTCCTATGATTTGGTTGACAACGTCACTTTGACGTGGTCCATATATACGAGTAGTCTAGCCTAGGAATCAAATTGGTTGTGTGTACATAAAAACACTGCAAACACGGTTAATAAAAGCGTGTACGGTAACTTACGGAACGACCGATTTGGACGCGGGTATTATAAAAGAATACTAGTTTAATCGAGCTGGTGCTTAGCCAGGTTTCATGAAAATCTGTTGAGCCGTTTAAGGAATACAAGCTCTGTAAGTAGAAGTTGCCGATATGTCGGTGGTTTCAACCCACTAAAAGCTCAATAACTCACAAATGGCTGAAACGATTTTGATAACACATGTCTAAGTAACACCACTAGTAAACCTGCTTTCAAATAAAAAAGGCTGCATCCAAATCGGTTCATCCGTTTAAGAACTACGGTGCCAAAGACAAACACACACACATTATAGTTATCCTCATTGTAGACCGTGTATTTTTTTAATAATGTTATGTGCAGAACGTTACTTAAAACAAAGATATATCTCCCTGTCCAGGAATAATAAAACAAACATCACACCTAATTGCAACCATATTTGAAAGCAAAGCCATTTGAATTTGAAATTTGCTGCCACAAATTGCAGCAAAACATTGCCCGTTTAGAAGCCCCATGCAGCTAAACAAAAACAAAACGTTTGGAGCATTATTCCGCCGCAATATTCTACCTGATAATAATTTTGTAACCATTACAACCTAAAAATAGACAACAGTAAACCATTGTTCAGTTCATCACATAATATAATTGTTTCTTTTATTTATTTAGTTTGAGTTCTAATCTAAACGAATTAGATTACATCGCCTGCCATGAATTTGTGTCCTCGGTTATTGCTCTTACAAGGTTGTCTGGAAGAGATCGCTATTTAGCGGTTAGACAGCCTGTGGTATACCTATGATTTAAATGTACTGTTCCGTGTTCTGTTTTTATTTTTTTATTTTTGGTGTTCAATAAAGAGTATTTGTATTGTATTGTATTGTATCTCAATTATTGTATTCGACATTAAATCGTTCAGATCCAAGTGAGTAGACGAGGAGTCGGGTTTATATAAAACTGGAGGACAAATGGCACCGAGTGTTACTGGCTAGTTAAAACGAAGCGAGTTTGAATTTATTATCATTGTCTAAGGGAGCGCAGATAAATATTATTAAAAGCTGTCCTGGGGAGCAGTATTTACTCTTGTACAATATTTATCTAACTTGCTGCAGAGTTGCTTGTATAATTTAGTACCTACCAACCAGCTGCTCGCTACTGTTTTAGGGTTCCGTAGTTAAACTAGGAACCCTTTCGCCATGTCCGTCCGTCCGTCCGCAGCCTAGCTCAGAGACTTAGTACTAGAAAGCTGTTATTTGGCATGAATATACATATTAGTCACGCCAACAAATTGGTAAAATAGAATCTTGAAAAATATTTTTTTTTAGCTACTCGGAACGCGGGGATGTTTTTTTCTCGTCTACCCCATAGTGTGAGGTGTCGTTGGATAGGTCTTTCAAAAATATTACGGGGTTGTGAAAACAATTTTCGATTAAGGGATCCCTTTATGAAATATTAAGATTTAAAGCGCTTATTTTTGTTAGATAGAATCAAGTGCCGCCCCCCCTACAGCCAAAACTATAAATACTAATAATCTGAAAAAATCTTAAATAAAAGCGCATATAACGAATTTAAAAGGAGAACTATCATGACTAAGTAGACATTGGTTCTTGAGATACAGTCGGTTAAAGTGTTTATACCTACTAAAATCATCTAAGGCTTTAAAAAGAAAATTAGTTATTACTTGTTGATTTTTGTGTTTGTGGTACTTAACGGCTTCGGAACCCTACACTGAGCATGGTCCGTCATGCTCTTGAACGGTTTTTTTTTATTGCAAAGGCACAAGGGCCCGGCACTCAAGCCAGCTGATGGTAAGTGCGATCTGACATCTCTAGATATTTTATTTCTCAAGATTACTGCAATCCTAAGACCTCAACCGCGCTGCCAACCCTGAGGACTAAGATGGAATGCCTCTATGCTAGTAATCTCACCGGTTGTCTTGTCTTGTTCCCACAAGGGAACAACAATGCGAATGCTGCTCGGCAGTAGGTTAAAGGATAAGACGGTGGACTTATTCTACGTATGCCAATAGCTAGAAATGACAGAGACTGAACTGAACTGACTGAATGAACTGACTTGTCTTATTTAGTAAACACTTTTATAACTTCAAAATGCATTGTTTAAACTAAAAGCAAAGTAACTAAAGACCAAATTTTGCAAACTATGTTCCTGATTTTACACGATGGATGGTTAATGATGACTAAATTGTAATTTTACGCGAAAAGGGAGCATTTTGAGGTTATAAAAGTTTTTACTAAACAAGACAAGTCAAATGGTATGAAGCATTGAGGTATATTAACGTATGAAGTATAAGAATAACTGGTTCTACAAAAATCATGAATTCTAGTAATGACACTCGTATTTTTATAATGAACTAGCGACTCACTCGGTTTGATTTTCTGTATCACCCGTGCATAAATTAGAAAATATATATATATATATATATATATATCTATAACTAGCAACCCGCCAGCGGCTTCGCCCACTGCATTTTTTTTTCTTGACAATTTTTGTTTTTATTTTTATGAAAAATATTTTTTTTTTTAATAAAAAGTATCCTATGTTACTTCTAGTACCTCCCAAAATATGTGTACAAATTTTCATGATGACTCGTCAAGTAGTTTTTGCGTGAAAACGTAGCAAACATCCACGCTTTCACATTTATAATATTACTAGCGACCCGCCCTCGCTTCGCTCCGGGTATTATACATATAAACCTTCCTCTTTAATCACTCTATCTATTAAAAAAAAACCGCATCAAAATCCGTTGCGTAGTTTTAAAGATTTAAGCATACATAGGGATACAGGGACAGAAAAAGCGACTTTGTTTTATACTATGTAGTGATAGCAAGGATGGTAATGGTTTTGGAGCAGTTAGCGGATGTACATACCGGGTGTTGCCTGTAATAGGAGCAATAAATTGAGGGATCGCTTCTACTCTATAAACGTAACAACATTTGTTCTACAACTTTAAAAAAATATGTAATTTATTATTTGGGATATTTTCGAAAAAACTAAATAGTATTTTCAATGCACTCCATCCAATAGTCTAGTTGACATCTACTGTCAGCCTAGCAACTTCGTAGTTTTCGCAATACATTGCTTGCTTAGAAAATCTAAATTCATTATTATTTAGTTAACAATAAGTTATTTTCAAAAGTTGTAGAATAAATGTTGTTACGTTTGTGGTGTGGAAACAATCCCTCAATTTATTGCTCCTGTTACAGGCAAAACCCGGTATATCTTAACCCTAAAATTAAACTGTTATGAATGTGTTCGGTTGTTTGCTTCCCTTAATCGATGTGTCAATCTTTGACAGTTTTATTACATACACTACCGACTGGAACACACTGCTGCGCCTTTAATGTACTCGGTAAAACAATATTGCGTTTGCCGTGTTAAAACAATCAAATCAAATCGTCGATAACAAGATAACACCTCAAAATCCTCTATTTAACTTGGTAAAACAATTTTACTTATGACGTGTTGTTTTTAACTCGGCCGCCGTTATTGTGGGGCTAGTCAAGTTGCTTTCGACAATCGTCAGCGCTTATGTTTCGATTGAAAAATGTATGGACACCGTGATAGTCACGTGGTGGATCTCAGTGTCTTGCGTCAATTCTATACTATCGAAACATAATCGCTAACGATTGTCGAATGCAACTTGACTAGCCCCACTGTACTGTTTGATTGTATTTATATTATAGTATACTAGCGACCCGCCAGCGGCTTCGCCCGCTGCAATTTCTTTATCTCTCATGTCACTTAGGGGTATGAAAAATAGATGTTGGCCGATTCTTACATACCTACCCGATATGCACACAAAATTTCAAAAGAATCGGTCGAGCCGTTTCGGAGGAGTATGGGAACGAACATTGTGACACGAGAACTTTATATATTAGATAGATTAATATGTAAGTGTATGCGTATAGTCAGACCTTATCTGCACCGCCACTATACAATCTCTGATTTGCCCAAGGATCAACTGGTAGAGAATGCCTTACGGCATTAAGTTCGACTTTTGTATATAACGTAAGTGCATTTTTTTGTGCAATAAAGATCAAATAAATAAATACTGTGGAGTTAATAAGAGCTATCAAAGTTTATCATTGCCTAGTACCCATAGTACAAGCCTAGAGCTTAGTTTGGGACTAGGTCAATTTGTGTGACATTGTCCATGATAATATTTACAAAATGTTGACAGTACGGAAACAAATCATTTCAATACCGTGTAGAATCTCAGCTCTGTTTATAAAAACCGACAAGAGCATGTCGGACCATGCTCAGTGTAGGGTTCCGAAGCCGTTAAGTACTACAAACATATTTTTTTTGTTCTTTTATTAAAAGTCATTTGGTGCTGTCTTAGTTTTAAAAATGTTACATTATTAACGATATTAATTTGTGTGATACTTGCATTACTGGTGTATTCGGATCGGTGCTTCCGGTGTTTTATAATTATTAATTATGAACCTAAACCTAAAAAAAGATGTATGGACCTAGGAACCTATTACGGTTCATGAGTTACAGTGTGAAAGGCAGACGGACGGAAAGCGAACTCTTAGATTTTCTTATTTATTTATTTTATTAAGTAGTTTCACCGACATTCATTTCGTAGAACGTATCGATCGTATTTTTATTTTATTTTATTTTATTCAATTTTGTAATGTACTTTGTTTTTGTGTTGACTTTTACTATTTTTACTATAATAATTTAATTTAATTCTATTTCTGACGATCTCAATGTAACTGCATATAATGTAATTTATACTGTGTTTTATTGAGTAATAAAATCTGAATCTGAATCTGAATCTATCACTTCGCAGAATTTTCATTTCATAGAACGCAAATTTCTGCTGAAACCTTATTGTTTTTTTAGGGTTCCGTAGTCAAACTAGGAACCCTTATAGTTTCGCCATGTCCGTCCGTCCGCAGCCTAGCGCAGAGACTCTTAGTACTAGAAAGCTGTAATTTGGCATGAATATGCATATTAGTCACGCCAACAAAGTGGTACAATATATATAGTAAAAAAAAAAAATTGAGTACCTCCCCTACACATCTAAGTCATTTGCGCTAGGCTCCGGACGGACGGTCATGGCGAAACTGTAAGGGTTCCTAGTTTGACTACGAAACCCTAAAAATCGTCGGCCGGGATGACGTCACTCGGGCGTCGGGCGTGCGCTGGACTGGCGGCCGGGAGCCATAGTATATGCCCCTACTTTGGCGCCGTCGTCTCGTTAACGTTATCGTGTCGTTATCGGTGGCGGTGGACAAACGGCCTAATTTTTTTAATTTATTTAGTAATTGACAGCCTTTGGATACGGAAACGTAAAAGGGAAAAATGCGACGCAAGATTCCATCTCTGACCCTCTCCACGAAAGACACAAAATGTAACACAATTTTTGGTGAAAATCACACCCCGGTTTGTTTTATTTGTCCTCACATATTTGCATCGCGCGGGCTCCCGGCAAGCCCGTGGATTCCGCTTTCCGGGAATCCCGGACTTAGCTGGGTATTCGTAGTGTTTCAGCTTTTTCTCACAGCTGTCCAAAGAGAAATTGTCTCCGGTTTGTATAAAAGCTTTGTTGATATGGAAGTTTGATTAAATTCTATCCTTTCCTAGTACACGAGGAATATCCATTGTATAAATGGGAAAGTAACTCTGTCTGTGTCGGATAAACCGCCAAACCGATTAAGATGAAATTTGGTATAAGGGTGAATTTCAACAAGCGTCAAATTATCCTAATTTTGGTGGTATTTTTTATTTTCTTAGTAGGGTTTACAATTAAACGTTTAAGTGACGTCATTAGTCATTATAAAAACAGTGTTAAAATGGCCCTTTATTATACCAAGTGTTTTTTAAGATATGACGATTTTACTAATTATGTACCACCAAAATTGTTATTATCTACCAAAATTACTTTTCTTAGAAAAACTCACGATCAATAATAACATATCGGGCTAATTAAAACATAATCGTTAGGGAATCTTCCTTGTTATTTTTGAAAATCCAAAACGTAAGTTTCTAATATAATAAATAATGATTATTTGTTGTTTAAATAATTTTGGTGGAGACCAGAAATTTTGATAATTTTGGTGTTTTGCAAAAGCCACCAAAATTGTACCACCAAAATTATAAAATTTAACATTTTTTTTAAATTAAAAACAAATGTTTTAGTTTAACAAAAACTTAACTCGTTACAGTTAAAAAGACACCATAAACATACTTGAAAAAACTATCACACAACAAAACTTTTTGCGAAATAATGACTTATCTAAGTTATCACGATTAATAAAGTGTATTTCATACCACCAAAATTAGATACTTATGTGCTTAGCGGGAAGACGCAGAAAGATGGTACAAATCTTTCACCGTCTATTGCTGGAGTGAAACTGAACGAACATCTGACGCTATATTTGTTTGTTTAATCACGTTTCTTTCGATCATAAAATCAATTTCAATATTCACCACCAAAATTAACTACGCTATCGCTTGGACAGTTTTATTTACACTGCTCCCAGTTTCCTTTTACTTGCAAATGCAATAATTGATACATTTTAAAATACCTCAACTAATAAGGAATACAGATAACTAAAATATAAGTCTAGTTGAGGCTTAATAAGTTTGTACCACGACATATCAGTATATGCGGGAAGTACAGGACACGACACCAAAATTGATTTTGGATTGAAAATATTTTTTTTACGATAAATATAATAAGTTAATAATAATTTTAACTTTGGCTCAATATGGTACTTTGAGTAAGATTATTTATAAAATAAATAGTTTTCCAATACATGTACTATACACCCCAATTATCACGTCCGCCGCTCAAAAAATGTGGTTGAGATAATTACCCATAAAGATAGTTTGAGTCGCGGGAAACATCTAGTTTATATAGTTCTCTGCCTTTTCGCCGACAAATCTTTTCAAATGCATTGTTTTGCAATCTGTTCATTTGCCAACCCGCCTGTTTCTCTGTAACTAATATTTCAGAATTTTTATAAAACTAACCTAAACTAACCTATAGGGTTCTACACGATGGTCCTGAAGTAAATCCAGAATTATTTACCGTTTCGGAAATAAACGCGGTTTGACAAATGATGTTTTTGAAATGAATATACAGTGTGTAAACGGTATACGAGCGTTCCTTTTAACTGTGTTTAGTATAACCCCTACTGAGCACATTTAGGCAGCTTTTGTTAAAATTAAATTAAAAAAAAAAACCATATAAAATAATTTAACACACAATGTATAACGAAAAATGCAAAGAGTTAAAAACGCAATTAATGACGTTTCAAAGTTAAGTATTATTAAAGCTGAGGCTACTTAAGCCGAAATACACATTTTCACAAGTATACATTACGTACTTACCTGACAGATGGACTTACTGTACATTGCGGGTCGATAGTATGTTCAAAAATTAATAACGGTGTATACGTTAGCGTAATCAAAATAATTCTTTCTGTTAATGATTAGTAGAGTCTTAATCTATGTCCAGTTTTAATGAACGCCCGTATACCATTTACACACTGTATTGTGAAACTTTATGAAATGATCGGATCCCAGTTTACCTATGCACATACTTGTAATCACTAATCATGTAAGGGCTTTTCGGGTCATAAAATCGATCTGTCAAGCCGCCATCTTTGGACAATAACATGTCAAAAGCAATCATTCCCACGTGACGTGTAGGAGAGGTACTTACACTAAAAAAAAATGTTTTTCAAGATTTGATTTTACCACTTTGTTGGCGTGACTAATATGTATATTCATGCCAAATTACAGCTTTCTAGTAGGTATAAAGAGTCTCTGAGCTAGGCTGCGGACGGACGGACGGACGGACGGACATGGCGAAACTATAAGGGTTCCTAGTTTGACTACGGAACCCTAAAAAGCTACTTCTCATTTTACAAATATTTAATATTTATCAATATTAACCGTGTTATAGCACGACACAATTAATAATGCGCGCATGGAAGCGCTTACACCGTTGATAGACAGTCTATTATTGCATAATCCGCGCGCCATATTAATTGCGCCCACCTATACCATCGTAATTTGCCTGCGCAAAGCAAGCTTTCCATTTTATTTTCTTTGAAAATTCGTCAGTGAAGCTTTTTAACTGACGATTTTATTTAAAAATATCAAATATTTCAGATGGAACTAAGAACTTAGCTAACTACGTAGGTAGTATACAATTTATTTAATCGACCCTGATCACTCATTTCTGAAAGTAAACAAACACTTTACGCCAAAATCCACCAAAGTCAGTTGAACCTACAGCCTTAAAAAAAAACAAGTTCAAAGCAAATCCCAAACAAAACAATGTACATTTTGTGCGAACGATAATTAGGTTTATTATTGTTTGATGTAGCGAACAGTGCGGTGCGACCACAGAATAAGTAATAGTACAAGTACAGAAGCGACACTCCGTGACAGCAAACGTGCGAATTTAAACCTAAACAGAACGCGTTAACGATAATAAAACAAGTGCACGGCCGGAAGTAACCTTGGTTACATTTCTGCGATCGATAGTGGGGGCGCCCCTAACGAGGCAAAATGCAGCTTAAATCTGCGCCGCGAGAGTATGTATTATTTCGCCCGCCATGAGCTTTACTGACTCCGCTCACTCCGCAGGGCTGGCAGTTACTTGTACTAATTAATACGTTAATACTTATTCCGTGGCAGTTGTAAGAAAACAAATTGCATTAAACTTATTATTAGGTAATTGTAGTTATCTTATGTAGTTTTAGTTTTATTCATCCCTAACTGTGCTAATGCTGTTGCATTTGGTACACAAACAGGACTATTTTCTTTGTACCTATCTTTTATATTTGTATTTGTTTGTGCAACTGTTAGTGTGTTTGATTGAATAAATAAATGAAATATATAAATCTAGTTTGTAACTAGAGACGCACTAAGCGAGACAAGCGAGAAAATACAACTTGTGCTACCCGTACTGAAATAGGTAGGTTAATGTTAGTCTAGGAGCTGACGCACGTTTTCGATAAACAATCATTTATTTTAAGGACTTTGAAGGTTCATTTTGTAATAGTTGTATTACTAAATATTTGTTGTTAACATACTATAATAGCTTCGATATAGACCTTAAAACATTTTGTTAATCTATAACAAGATGAAATAGGTATATAGAATACAGATAGATAAGAAAGGGGATAGCACAAAAATCGCAAAATACCTGCATGCTTAGTATGGTGGCGTTTATTGCAAGACAAAATATGGATAAAGCTTCCGTCACTCTCGTACTTATACACGTGTCAAAAAGTGAAGGATGTTTTATCCACATGTTGTCACGCGACAAACGCAGCCATATTAGGCCCCCTGTATTGTGTTGATGCACCACAGATGTTAACATTACACCGTTAGTACATGAAAAAACGTTAAAAAAAACCGGATTGGTGAAATTTCAAAAAAATGTTTAATATATTTTTGATTTAAAAACAATAATTATTAATATCTTATAACAATATTTATGTTTCATCAATAACATTTAATCAACATTTGCAACCCGCGATGGAAAACCTATTAGTCTTATTGCCTGTTTCACAATCGACAAGTAAAGCTTATGTGAGACATAAATTTACTCTTTCTTACACTTAAAAATATACAAGGAGAGAGCCAATTTTTAATGGCAGATACATTTGTCCTTGCAATACTTAATAATAAATTTTACATTATAATTATTTGTATCTGTGACTGATTGATTACAATTACAAATGTTTAATTTTTACATATTTTTTTAACTCCTTTTTCATATATTTGATATTTATTATTTATTTATAGTTAAGTAAAAGGTAAAATAAAAATTACAGTTTTTTATCAAAAGTTAATTATAATTTTAAATTTATTGAAAATAGTCACAAAGCGGACCTTCTTAACTTTTTCTTATATATTATATAGGTAACTCATTACTAGGGTCATGTTTTAGCGAAAATATCCATCTACATATTGTTATAATAATTACAAGTCTTAAACAAAAAATAACCGACTTCAATTTTCGTCAACCTCGGGAGTAGGTATACCCTAACAGAGCTAACAAATCAAAAAAATGTTCAAAATCAGAAACTAAAAGAAAAGAAAGAAAGAAAGAAAAGCCTAATTTAAACTTTAGTACTTATATACCAAATTAGAAACTAATCTTACATCAGGCTCTTGGACTATGCAACTCGTATAACACGACAAAATTATAAACTCGAGCACTATTATTAGCTATTCCGTTACTCAAGTAAGAAGGTAGGTAACCAGTATATGCTGACCTTGCTTTAGTAGGTAGTCACTATTACTGGGAGATCTACTTACGCGGAACGCTCTTTAAGTAAGGTAGGTATATAATAGATTTTTGATGTGAATAAGTCGAAAACTGCGAAACTGAAGTAGGTAGTTAATAAAATAAATAATATTATTCCGCTCTTTTTGTGTCGAGGATTCAAAACTGTAATCATTGTGTCAGTAATTAAGTACAGCTACTCGTAACTACCTACCTCGATCGAAGTTATAATTTATAAAATAATATTAATAATAATCTTACCTTTCGATATCTTTTGGCAGTGTAAATAATGATAGATCGCCATTCCTGTCATTATTTAAGCACCCGTATGCTACACAGTACCTTTCGGCTTTTCGAGGAGCCATAGGTACATTTATTTAAACAAAAACTCGAATTATTTTCGCAGCGGCGTACGGGCGGCGCGCTTCAAGACGAGCGCGTGACACTCAACTGATTAGCCTTGTATAAAAGGCCGCACATTGAGTAGGCAATAGCGCGGAGTGTCACCGGCCTGGTGCGACTCTAAGACAAAGCCTCGGCCGCCTTCGGCACATTTCGGCTCGCTCACCTCGCCGTCTCGCATGCGCTACTCACCTGCCGCCGCTACCCATTCAATTGTTAGGTAGTGCAATAATAAGTCGAAACACTTGCGCATAGAGATTAAAAAAGCTTGAAACCGTTCGATTAAGTTTAAAAAGAGTAACAGATGATAGGGTATTGGGAATGGGTTAGCGCTTAGTCGAATTAATTGTATCGCTTGGTTGCCCTTTCATTGGACTATGTCAACGATAGGCTTAGCTCATCCTTGGGGTTTGTAAAAACAAGTCTATCAAATACCCTATCGAAAACCCCTTTAATGCTAAGCGGTTCCGGTCCCTGGTATAAACACTATAATCGCCATTAATCGCCTGTATCTCAAGAACCAATGATGTCAACTTAGTCGTCATAGCTTTTCTTTAAATTCGTGATATGTGCTTTCATTTAAGATTTTTTTCTGATTTTTAGTATTTGTAGTTTTGGCTGTAGGCGTAGGGGGGACACTTGAGTGTAACAAAAATTAGTGCTTTAAAGCTTAATATTATATAAACGGATTACTTAATCGAAAAACTGTTTGCACAAACCCGTTATATTCTTGAAAGACCTATCCAACGACACCCCACACGAGAAAAAAAATACATCCCCACGTCACGTGTACCGTAAAAATTTTTTTTTTACATATTATTGTACCACTTTGTTGGCGTGACTTATGCATATTCATGCTAAATTACAGCTTTCTAGTACTAAGAGTCTCTGCGCTAGGCTGCGGACGGACGGACGGACATGGCGAAACTATAAGAGTCCCTAGTTTGACTACGGAACCCTAAAAACGGCTCGTAAGGTCAATTCTATATTTATCAAGAAGAACATCCAACGTGTTTCCCCATTTATCGAATTCTCGAACTCTTGCTCTATATTGGTAACGAACAGACCTCAATTCCGGCGTTAAAAGAGATAACTCGATCATGAGACATCTCGAACACCAATGTTAAATTGTATTTATGCCGTTTTAGAGAATACATGACACAGAGTTTTGTGTTTTCCACGGGCAGTTATAAATATAGATGATTAGCTGTTGCCCGTGACTCCGTCCGCGTACAAAAAGAAAACCTGGAACGGGCCTGCTATCCCATTTAAGGGGTTTCGAATGGGTTTTTATAAGGGTTTTACTTAGAAAAGCCGTATCGCTTAAAAGCCGTTCGATTTGCTTTTAAAACCCGCTTTCCATTCAAGGGGTTTCGAATGGGTTTTATAAGTCTATTACTTAGAAAAGCCGTTGGATATGCTTTTTAAAGCGCTATTTATAAGGGTTATCTGTGCTTTAGCGGTTAAGGTTTCGCTTATAGTGAATGGTTAGTTTAACAAATAACTTATCTAGTCATATATTTCGTTCCAAGAGGTTATCCTTTTAGTGGGGTATTCTATTGGGGTTCCCTTCATCTGGCATAACTTTTTTTGGCATAATCATCATTTGGCATACAGTCTTTTTTTTCAGAAACCGTATACTTTTCAGGATTATTTAAAATAACATTGCATAGAGCCCATTAGGTTAGGTTTATTTTATAACAATCCTGAAAAGTATACGGTTTCTGTGTATAAGTTATGCCAGATGAATGTAAACCATTCTATTGAGAGGTTAATGTTTGGTTTAAAGGTTTTTACCGGTGAATGGGTAGGCGGGTCCTTGAATAAAACATGCCCTACTACTGGAAGAATGCTAATGCTACTATGATCATACAATATACATACATACACATAACATCACGCTTTAATTCCCAGAGTGGGGTAGGCAGAGCTACAGAAATACCAACATACCTAAACATGTTTTGTTATATAAATTGCTAACATTATTTGTTTATTTGGCGCAACGGAAACGCCTTAATGCAGAACGAGACAGCAACAAGGTTGCTTTTGGGTTAGAACATTACAAATAGTCCATAGACAACATTTCCTTTACGAAGACCTCGACGGTGGAGGATGTATGCCCAACCCCAGCCTGCCCTGCCCTGCACGGGCTTCACCGCGCACTCCGACGACCAGGGCTACATCATCAAATGGCAACATGTATCTGGCTGGGTTCTCTGCCTTTTCGCCGACAAATCTTTGACAAATGCATCGTTTCGCAACCAACCAACAATTCATTTGCCAACCAGCTTTTTTTCTGTAATAACAAATATTTAAAGATTTTCATAACACTAACCTAACCTATAGGGTTTTACACGATGGTCCTGAAATAATCCAGAATTATTTACAGTTTTGGAAAAATGCGGGTTGTCAAAAACATTGGTTATGAAATAATGGGATCCCATCTGGCTGTTTGTGGTTTACCAAGGCTTTTTATAAGCCAATTATAAAGAAAAAGTACTTTAGTCCATAGGAATTAAAATGTCACTTTAGTTTCTAGAGGTTAAATGCATCACTTTAGTCCACCTATACATGGGTATTCAGCGAGAGAGTGAAAAAAGTTTTTTTCAGTCTCACTCATTGATTTGATGGGTATTCTACATCGATAGTCTCACCGTTTTGATAATAGGCCCGTCTACAGTCTGTTTCCAAGCAATCAATGGATGCATTCGGGCCGGAGCTATTTCCGAAACGGGAGAATTCATCAGGACAAATATCGCGTGTAATTCGGGGAAGTGGGATAGATCGGATTGTGAAACATTTCTGGGAAACTGTGGGATGTTTTTACGATCGCTAAATGCTTACATATAAAGATACAAAAAAACAGTAGTCCAGTAGATCCGGAACATGTATATTATGCACGCCAAAAAAGTGGCAAAATAAAATCTTGTTTTTTTTTTATTTTATTTTCTAGTATTTTACCTCTGCAATACCTTGGTTCTTCAAAATAAATTCAAATTAATTGTTTTTCTGGCGAACATGGCTTTTTTCAAAATTTGCAAAAAAAACAGAGACAGAAAAAACCGACACCCAACTGCCAACCATTCTGTAGATTGCAAATCCGTTGCCAACCCTGAGGACCCGGAAACCTCTATGCTTATCTTACCCCTTCCTCTCTCTCGATCTCCTTGGTCACCCTCTTCCAGCTTGGTATCGTTGAAATTTTACACCAAACGTCCCTTTGCTGCGGGAGACAAGGCCGAATCCCATTTCAGCTCGCTTTGATCTTTACGCCGGCTATCGTAGAGCGTATAATCAATCTGGACTCGGTCTTGGAATTTACTCGTTTTTCGCTCCATGGTTTGCTGAAGCACGAGTGTGGGACATTTGAGAGCCGTATTAATAAACTAATCTCAGCTGAAATGCTCGTCCCAAGTTACGTCTCAGTAACCGTCATTCCATAGGGCAGGAAGATGATGACATCTTCCTGCCCTTGTCCCACACTAAATAAGGTCGGGTCACTTTCTTCTACCGCTCTCCTCTAACCGCTGTTAAATCTGCACTAACACCTTTCATACGGTTTACATTCATCTAGCGTAACTTTTTTTGGCATAATCATCTTTTGGCATACAGTCTTTTTTTTTTGAAACCGTATACCTTTCAGGATTGTTATAAAATAAACCTAATCTAACCTAATGAGCTCTATGCAATATTTTTTTAAATAATGTTGAAAAGTAGACGGTTTTAGAAGAAAAAGTCTCAGAAGAAGAAGATATTCATTTTTCCGAAAGCTATGTTAATATGCTGGAGCCATTTTAGATTGAAGGATGCACATCCCTCTTTTATAATTTATGGTTTTTACTTATTTATAACTATTTCTGTATTAATAATTTAATAGTTTTGTTTTTTATTCGTTATGATTATTAGCGCTGCAATAAGAATGAAGGCTTAACACACCTACTCATTTGGAGCAGCTACCCCAACTAGAACTTTATAAAAAAATAAGTCTTCTATGAAAATTCGGAATAATGAGTCTTTGGAATGTGGTGGAGCTTGTTTAGTATTGTTTACACGAAGATGATCTAAATTATCTTCAACTGTACAAGATGAAGACAGCGCGGATCCAATTAGAAACGCACGCGCAGGAACAATGTGGGCGATGACGTCATAGCTATATTCGATGCGCTGGAGCTGATTTAAACGTTACATTCGATTATTTTTGGCGAGTTCGCGCGTTGTGTTTGTGGGTTAGATTTTCGATTAGGGATGCATCGATGCGTGTTTTTAACCCCCGACGCAAAAAGAGGGGTGTTATAAGTTTGACGTGTAAGTGTGTGCGTGTGTTTTTTTAAATGAAAGCAGGTTTAGCGGTAGTTCTTAGACATGTTTCATCAAAATCGCTTCAGCCGTTTTTGAGATATTAAGCTTTTAGAGAGTAAAAAGCCCCCAAAATAACGGTGATATCTACTTTCAGAGCTGATATCTCTTAAACGGCCCAACCAATTTTTATTAAATCTTGCTGAGAACCATCCTGATGAATGTAGCTTTATTTAAAAAGAGTGTCCGTTTGGGCGCTACGATGCCACAAACAGACACTCAGATGGAGAAGTTAAAAAAGCGTGACATAAAAAAATAAATTAGAAATTAAAAAAACCGCCGACTAAATAAATAGACTGTAAAAAACCTCTAAAAAGTAAAAAATAATAAGTAGTGGCCCTGAGGGCTGATTGTTTGATAAGTAGATAGTTAACTGGGCTGGGATTCTACACGGTAATAACGATATCGTAATTGACTTGTTTCCGTATTGTCAACGTTGTCATCTTATGTCATTTACAATAATGGCGACTGTGACATAAACTCCGTGTGGTTGCCGGGTTAGAATAGTGCCACTCCATGTCTTCCCGTGGATATCGTAAGAAGCGACTAAGGGAATAAGGGCTTGTAGTACTGATAGGCGATGGGCTTGCAACCTGTCACCAATACTCTGGTAAACATCTTAGCCTACTTCTGCAAAATGTGGTTACAGAATTATCAACAAGTCTTTTTAGATTTGTTGGTATTTCTGTAGCTCTGCCTACCCCACTCTGGGAATTAGGGCGTGATGTTATGTATGTATGTATGACATAAACGATTCTTAAACGTGTCAAATACGATATCGTTTTAACGCACCTGAATAGAGGCCCTGAACACTGACACTAACTAAACTGACACGGCGGGGGACCGCTAAGTAAATGAAATAACATAAAATGCCCCAGTACTTATTATTTTTTACTTTTTAGAGGTTTTTTTTTACAGACTTTTTACTAAATAAATAGTCGGGGGTTTTTTAAATTTCTAATTTAATTTTGTTGGTGTCTTTATTTTCGAATTAAACAATTGGAAGAAAACTTAGTTTATTGACGAAAGATAGTAGAGACATAGTTTTTACAGGCTTTTATTTAACTTGCACTGTTCGTATGTAAGTAGGTACGAGTATACAACCTGTTACAAAATAATCCGTAAAAAAGAAATTACGAAAGTAGTGTCAACCCTAATATACTGTATACCTAAGATACTGAACTGACGTTATATAATAAGGGTTGACACTACTTTTGTAATTTATTTTTTACGGTATATTTTGTAACACGTTGCATTATGTAAGTATGTAAGTTGTTGTTGTAAATTTGCAATCCATTTTGCAGCCGCTGATCTGATTGAGTTTAAATTTAGCATACTTATGCAAACCCGATGACAATGCAATAATATGGCACCAACGAGCTGGTTTGATGATGGAGACGTGGAAGGTGGCCATAGGAACTCCTAAATTACACTTAATAAACCCGTCGTGTTAGGGCTCGTTAGAATCGTCTTGATAAGCAGATGATGACTATGCCAAAAATAGTACAGTCGGCAGCAAAAAAGCTTGTTTCAATTTTTTTTTTGTTTAGGTTTTTTCAAACAAACTACATACATATTTGAGCTGCGCCATTAGGTAAAGGGAGCGTCATGATCAGACATAGAAGTTTGTGTGGCAAAAACTTCAATGAACTAGGGACTTCCTTTCGATATTAAATTTATCGATAACTGTTTCAAATACTTATTTCAAAGTGACATTTCGTAGTAGATAGGTATAAAGTTCACCAGATAAAATGCTGATACTAACCATAGATGTTATATAATGTAGATAATATACATACATACATAACATCACGCCTTAATTCCCAGAGCTACAGAAATACCAACAAATCTAAAAAGACTTGTTTATAATTCTGTAACTACATTTTGCAGAAGTAGGCTAAGATATTTACCAGTGTATTAGTGACAGGTTGCAAGCCCATCGCCTAACAGCACTACAAGCCCTTATTCCCTCAGCCGCTTCTTACGACATCCACGGGAAGACATGGAGTGGTACTATTCTAACCCAGCAACCACACGGGCTAATAATAGATAATAGATAATTAAATAATTAACAGTCATACTTTTAAGAGATTTTAAAATTAAAAAACATCGATTTTAATAAATAACGTGTTTTTTACAACAAAAAAAAACTTCTTTTTATGCTATTCAATCGATTTACATACTTATTAAACTGAAACCAAGAGAGCCTTGCACCAAAGGCCTATTTAGTTAATTTGTACGACATTCTGTAGCATAATAGGTAGTATACTCTTATATAATTCCTTCTCGGTTTTCGGATTTCTTTGATAAAGACTAAAAATTAAAAAATATGGGCACATAACCATTTATTTTTATCGTTAAATTAAAACTTATCTCATTCAACCGTGTGGTTGCCGGGTTAGAATAGTGCCACTCCATGTCTTCCCGTGGATGTCGTATGAGGCGATTACGGGAATAAGGGCATGTAGTATTGTTAGGCGATGGGCTTGCAATGCAACCTGTCACTAATACACTAGTAAATTTCTTGGCCTGATTGTGCAAAATGTGGTTACAGAATTGTCAACAAGTCTTTTTAGAGTTGTTGGTATTTTTGCACGCAATTGTGTCCAATTCTTATGTATTTATAGTTTCCTTAGGTCTTTTAATTGTTTGCAAAATAAATGAATTTATTTATTTCTTTGTTTCTTTAATAATACACTAACACTGAATAATAATCTCGTATTCGCGTTCAGCTACGAATAGGTGAACACAAGGGTTCAGCTGAAAACCAGCGCTTTGGCTCCGGCCGCTTATTGAAACGGTTAAACGTGTTTCCACGATTGGTAACCGAAACCTCGACACTTATTTTTCAAAGACGACTTCTTTTTCGTATGGTCTTAGTTGGCCGAGCGTCCAGTGGCGCCACTATTACCTACGACAGCGTAATAGGTTCATCAATGCAGTTAATAACGCAAGTTTAGGCAAATTAGAACTCGCTCAATGCTCTTGAGACTAGTTTCCCGCGTGGTTGGCCTCTTGGGCCAGCCACAAACCTAATATGCTAAACGTTCTGCTACTAATCATGAAGATATTAAATAATTCGTTTTTATTTATGGCATTGAGAAGGCGAACGAGCACACAGGCCACCTGATGTTATGTGGAAACTGTGACCCATAGACATTCGCATTCACAAGACTGCAATACCTACTAAAACTGCAAATGCGTTGCCCACCCTGAGGACTAAGATGGAATGCGTCTATGCTATTTATTTCACCGGCTGTTTTATCCCCAAACCGGAACTTAACAATGCTAACACTGCTAGTAAATAAACTATTATACCAGTAATATTTATGCCCCCAAAAACTTTGAATAAGCTTGGAATATTTATACCATGCTTTGTCCTTATCTGTCATTGCGACATTTGTATTCGACAGATAATGACAAAGCATGGTATAACTATTCCAAGCTTATTACACGTTTATTAGTAAGGGGGTTAGTATGTAACGGCGCGTTTGGTTTTTTTATGAACATAGTCCGGCCCCCACCCTTTCACCGATAAAAGCCTTTGAAAGACTAACCGCTCAATAGAATACCCACTAAAAGAATAACCTCATGGAAACAAATATGTATGTGACTAATTTGTTAAACTAAACATTAACTATAAGGGAAACCTTAACACCTAAAGCACAGATAACCCATATAAATAGCGCTTTAAAATTCATATCGCACGGCTTTTCAAAGTATAACCCTTATAAAACCCATTCGAAACCCCTTGAATAGGATAGCGGGTTTTAAAAAGCAAATCGAACGGCTTTTAAGCAATACGGCTTTTCTAAGTAAAACCCTTATAAAAACCCATTCGAAACCCCTTGAATGGGAAAGCGGGTTGTAAAAAGCAAATCGAACGGCTTTTCTAAGTAAAACCCTTATAAAACCCATTCGAATCCCCTTGAATGGGATAGCGGATTTTTAAAAGCAGATCGAACGGCTTTCAAGCGATACGGCTTTTCCAAGTAAAACCCTTATAAAAACCCATTCGAAACCCCTTGAATGGGATAGCGGGCAGGTCCCTGGTCCTGATGCAAGCTAGACATGGTCTTGCATACTCTGCCGTAACGCAGGGCATTATGCGTCTACTTCAAAATCATAGCTCGAATGTTACGCTTGCTCCGTCTCTTTCGACTTTGGTGCGATTGGCGAATTTGTTGAATGAGATACATACATACATACATACTATCACGCCTTCATTCCCAGAGTGCGGTAGGCAGAGCTACAGAAATACCAACAAATCTAAAAAGACTTGTTTATAATTCTGTAACTACATTTTGCAGAAGTAGGCTAAGATATTTACCAGTGTATTAGTGACAGGTTGCAAGCCCATCGCCTAACAGCACTACAAGCCCTTATTCCCTCAGTCGCTTCTTACGACATCCACGGGAAGACATGGAGTGGTACTATTCTAACCCAGCAACCACACGGGCTAATAATAGATAATAGATAATTAAATAATTAACAGTCATACTTTTAAGAGATTTTAAAATTAAAAAAACATCGATTTTAATAAATAACGTGTTTTTTACAAAAAAAAACTTCTTTTTATGCTATTCAATCGATTTACATACTTATTAAACTGAAACCAACAGGGCCTTGCACCAAAGGCCTATTTAGTTAATTTGTACGACATTCTGTAGCATAATAGGTAGTATACTCTTATATAATTCCTTCTCGGTTTTCGGATTTTTTTGATAAAGACTAAAAATTAAAAAATATAGGCACATAACCATTTATTTTTATCGTTAAATTAAAACTTATCTCATTCAACCGTGTGGTTGCCGGGTTAGAATAGTGCCACTCCATGTCTTCCCGTGGATGTCGTATGAGGCGATTACGGGAATAAGGGCTTGTAGTATTGTTAGGCGATGGGCTTGCAATGCAACCTGTCACTAATACACTAGTAAATTTCTTGGCCTGATTGTGCAAAATGTGGTTACAGAATTGTCAACAAGTCTTTTTAGAGTTGTTGGTATTTTTGCAGCTCTGCCTACCACACTCTGGGAATGAAGGCGTGATAGTATGTATGTATGTATGTATGTATCTCATTCAACAAGTTCGCCAATCGCACCAAAGTCGAAAGAGACGGAGCAAGCGTAACATTCGAGCTATGATTTTGAAGTAGACGCATAATGCCCTGCGTTACGGCAGAGTATGCAAGACCATGTCTAGCTTGCATCAGGACCAGGGACCTGCCCGCTATCCCATTCAAGGGGTTTCGAATGGGTTTTTATAAGGGTTTTACTTGGAAAAGCCGTATCGCTTAAAAGCCGTTCGATTTGCTTTTAAAAATCCGCTATCCCATTCAAGGGTATTCGAATGGGTTTTATAAGGGTTTTACTCAGAAAAGCCGTTCGATTTGCTTTTTACAACCCGCTTTCCCATTCAAGGGGTTTCGAATGGGTTTTTATAAGGGTTTTACTTAGAAAAGCCGTATTGCTTAAAAGCCGTTCGATTTGCTTTTTAAAACCCGCTATCCTATTCAAGGGGTTTCGAATGGGTTTTATAAGGGTTTTACTTTGAAAAGCCGTTCGATATGAATTTTAAAGCGCTATTTATATGGGTTATCTGTGCTTACTCAGCATGAAGTCGAGGCGCTTTTGAGCGCCACGACGCTGATCTTCCGTGGATCCAGGCGCCCGCGTGTGCGGACAGCGAACAGGGAATTACATAATTAGATAATGACATTGAAATAGAAATTATGAATAAGATAAATGTAAATAAATTATGACATCTCAGGTTGGTCTGTTATTACATCAATTGTTGTGAACATTGCTAGGTGAAACTACTCTTAGCTGCGCATATAACCGAACTCTTATGTGAATAAAATAAAATGGGGAACAAATGCGGGATAACAGGAAATATAGCAATAGGATGTATACAAATCATTTATTATAGTATATTAATAGAGGCGGATGATAAAAGAGGCGAACGATTGACGATGTAAGGAGGCGGGTGTATTATTTGCATGTCCTTAACAAACACGAGACACATTGGAACTTAAGAAGGCGTAGGTACATACATAGAGCCAAAGCCAACACGCAGAGGTCATTTAGACAACTTTAATGTGTTATAATTATAATTAAAAATCTGTTTACAACATAATAATAACTTAATAACACACATACATAATTGCTTTCTCTCTCGCGTATTGTTTTTAATTCGGCCACCATAACTGTCACATAAGAGCTAGGGGGTAAAATTTTATGAACAATTATCGATAATTGAGTTTATCAATGTGGGAACTCCTTACCTGTCATAAAATTTTGCCTAATTATGTACAGTTGCATACACTACTTTATCTACACTCATATTATAAGTTTAGAACTAGACTTCCTTCGTAACAGCAAAAAAACAACAAACAAAATAATGGCGGCAATTCGATGCGCAACACGAATGTTTTTTTTTAATCATAGACAAACGAATGAAGTCCCTATTCTCAAGTCACTCGAGATCAAACGTCGTGCGGTTTATATTAAAAAAATAAATACTGAATTGACGTTTCGAGTCGATAACAGTTTTAATATCTATGAATACTAGAATAGAGACCCTCTTGAGTTCTGACAGCTGTTCCAAATCTAAACTCATAACCTGACCAAAATCTATACTGTAATAACATTACAGTACAGATTTTACCTACTACCACAGACAAGAAAGTTCTCATAGTAAAATTAGTTGTAATAATGCTGGTCATTTCCTACGGGTTTTGAACGCAAAATAGAGGACTATATGATATGTGTGTAGATAAAAATGCAAAGTTTAGTGCCATTGCAACAAGCGCATTTTCCCATCGTGCTTGAAGCTTTATCGATCAAGTGGCATGTGTCATTTTCCGAGGGAGCCTACGGCTGCATGTTTCATTAATAATGCATCAAATAGCTGGTTACGTACCAGAATGCATGTAGTACATTTATTATTAAATTGTCATGCAGACTCATGTTGTCATGGCCCAGCAACGAATAAAACGAAATAGCTGATAACAATTGTAAATGTTATTGGTAGGTGAACTAAATAAACCGTATGAGGGTCAGATTATTACGGTAAAACCTTTTTAAATAAATAAATAAATCGCAGGACAATCTCACACAAATTGACCTAGTCCCAAACTAAGCTCTAGGCTTGTACTATGGGTACTAGACAACGATAAACTTACTTATATATAGAAATATATACATAAATACATAGAAAACATCCAAGACTCAGGAACAAATACTCGTGCTCATCACACAAATATCTGCCCTTACCGAGATTTGAACCCAGGACCCCTAGCTTCGAAGGCAGGGTCACTATCAACTAGGCTAGCGCGTCGTTTTTAACGCCTTACTTACAGATGCGTCACGGTTCTCTGCCTTTTCGCCGACAAATCTTTGACAAATGCATCGTTTCGCAACCTATTCATTTGCTAACCCGATTTTTTTATGTAACTACAAATATTTTAGGATTTTTATAAAATTAACCTAACCCACCTACGAGTATAGGGTTTTACACGATAGTTCTGAAATAAATTTAGAATTATTTACATTTTCGGAAAAATGCGGGTCGTCAAATGATATGTTTGTGAAATGAATCATTTCTGAAACGTTGGTTATGAAATGATAGGATGCCATGCGTCGCACACACACCAAACATGTATTACCTACACTTAAGTCTAACAAATATTAGCGCTTTAAAGCTTAATATTTCATAAACGGATTACTTAAAGAAATACTGTTTACTAGCCCATAATATTTTTGAAAGACCTATCCAACGACACCCCACACTATAGGGTAGACGAGAAGAAAATAATACATCCCCACGTTACGTGAAGGGGAGGTACCCTAAAAAAATATTGATTTACATAACAGCGGCAAAGTGGTATTACAGTTTTCTAGTACTAAGAGTCTATGCGCTAGGCTGCGGACGGACGGACGGACTACGGAACCCTAAAAAGCATGGCATAAACTACGCCACGGTTATTCCACTTTTATAAGTAAGGGGTTAATATGAATCGAATGACACGTCATGTGTTAAAATCCGTCAAGACGCTTAGGCTGCAGAAGGAGCCCGGAAATAGACACATGGGTCATTTTTCTTTTTTACCGACAATTGCATGTCCTCATTTTACCATACGTTATCAGTTAGAGTATTGATTATTAATGTTTTAGTGTTTGACTATACGTCCAAACATTTAGGGTCTCCCCAAACCAGTCGACGCCGTTTCGGCGAATCGCGTATGGAAAAAGCTTTATGTCAACGCAATAAGAGCGAATAAGACGTCAATCGGCTCGGCCGACGCGAAACGATGTCTTTCGACGGGAAAACGGCGTTTTGCCGTAAAGCTGTTCGCATCTGTACGACGCTGTTAGCAGCCTACCGCATACGTTCGCATTCATAAATCTCCGAGTGCCGCCGTTCGGTGCCGGCAAGAGTTGAACAGTTCCGATCACGGCCGAGTACCTACGATAAAGGACCGGTCAAAGCTGGCGGAAGCCGTTCAGCTCCTTCGACGGCCGAACAGAGCCGATGCCGGCGGAGTTACTGCTGCGTTTGTATCCAATAAGCTCTTCCAATAAGCAGGCTACGACAATAATGCTGGTAAGTCTTTTTCTCCATGCCCGTCTGCGTAAAATATCCATCGTCTCTGGTTCTAATAGAATATGTAACAATTAGGTATATGAAGGAAAATAATGTAACACGTCTGTCCGATTCCCAACTCACGTTGTTACTAACAACCAGTCTCCAAAAATGAGATTTACAATTGCCGATCACCGCTGTTGCCTACATCTGTTCATCCGACTCCACGGCTGTACGCGTGCTGTCTGACGTCTCGACGGCAGTACGGAGCACGGGAGAGCCGACCGTCGCTTTTCGACTGTTGCAATAGCAAATCGCAGCCGATCGGGCGTCTCTACGGCCGCAAGGAGGATGAGACTGCTGAACGCAGGTGTACAATCGCGGAGACGGCCGATCGGCTAAATGCGAATAGTATGGTGTAAAATACTCGGCGAAAGCCGACTCCGAGTCGACTGGTTTGGGGAGACCCTTATTCATCTATTAGTACTAAATAATCTTTCACTTTCTCTATCCAGTGTATTTTTTATAAGTTTGGTTTCATAGAATCGCGTGACAGAGTAGTAATACGAAATTTAGTCTCTTCTGAAAACGGCCACTCTGTCACAGTATATTCTGAAAAACCACCATAAAGAAAAAAACATTATCGCCACCGAAATAGTCATTAATTAGTCCAAATAAAAATTCACGCAACGTATTTTAAAATTACAAATTAAAACCATAATTATCAATAGTTGAAAAACGCAAAATATAGAAAAATGACGATGTATTGTCGGTAAAAAAGTATACATAATTACATACATACGCTCGAAAAACATAACCCTCCTTCGGGTAAAAACAATTAGCCGACAAATAACCAAATCAAAATGGCAACAAATAGAAAAATTGAGAACGTTCTCCTTTTCTAAATCAGTTAATAGGTAGTACATTATTGCCTAGGCCTGGAAAGTAGGGGATTAGGTTAGTTAGGTTAGCAGGCCGAGCCTTGGTGAGGCCTGGTCAAATACGAGTCAGGCAAGCCTATTTCCGCCGAAGCATAATGCTTTTCTCAATAAATGCGAGGAAATGATATAAATGCATAATTAATAAAAACTCGATGAATTGAGAGAGAATCTCCTTTTCAAAACTACAAGTATGAGATAATTTCACAATGACGTCGCCCAGCGCTGCACCCACCTTTTACTAAATTGAGTGTATCGTATTTTTTTAATGGTCTTATTGTTTTTACACGCAATAGAGATCATTTTGAAATAAAAACGAACTCAATTCCTAGAAAAAGTGACTTGCTTTCCGTTCGGTCTACATATTGTCTCGTTCGTGTTTCCTTCGTACTCGGAATTCCGGCGACCTTCAGGTAACAAATGCCGCGAAATTTTAATGAGGTTGAACAGACGGTGCGTGTGGCACGCGTAGAAAAGGGGACATTTTTTCACGTTAGTATACATGAGGGAAAGAAAGAAAACCGGGCAAGAGCATGTCCGACCATGCTGAGTGTAGGGTTCCGAAACAAAATAATATCTCATAAAACAAGTTTGAACTAATTTTCTGTTTAAGAGGATTTTTAGTACCTATGTATAAACACTTTACTTGCCTGCATCTTAAGAACAAATCTATTAGGGCGGCCGTATTAGGGCGTTTTCCAAAAAAAGTGTACATCGTTAAGGACAAAATAAAAAAATAAAAAAACCATTTCGTCACGAAAATTAACGTATCGAAATGTATGGCTAATTTTCGTGACAAAATGGAAAAGTTAAATTTTCTTAATTTTGTCCTTAACGATGTACACTTTTTTTGGAAAATGCCCATTAATAAACTGATCTCGGTTTAAATGCAAGTCTCAAGATACGTCACAAATGACACCTTTCTATTAGTGATGCAACGAATACGAATACGAATATTCGTATTCGCCGAATAGTAGACATTTACCGAGTATTCGTATTCGCCGAATAGTAGGCATTTATCTGTTTGTACGCAAATCTAATTACTGGCAGACTTGGAAGACGCGCGTCGTCGGCCCGTAAAAATACGACTTGTGCAAGGATAAGATAAAGAGACATTTATTCGCAACAATACAAAATTACATTTCATACATACAAAAAGAACAAGACACAGAGAAACTGTTGCGAAACGGTCCCAACTCAGCATTAGCTAGCCGTAAAGCCAGCGCTGATCTTCCGTTGGAACCGCTGGTGAAGAGACGGAAAGTGACACTTAATACAAAACAACGTAAAAAGTAAAACAACAAAGGTTATCATAAAATTTAAAAAAATAAAAAATAAGAATAAGTAAATGAAGAAAAAAAAATTGTCTACGGGAGGTCAAGTCAAGGGCCTTAACCACAACCACGACGCGACGGGGGACTCCTCGGCCATCATTACGAACCATGATTTGATTCATTCATTCATTCCTTTAATTTCATTTTGTCAGTCAAAAGCACAATTCTGGAAATACTTTTTTCAACGGCTGGCAACATCCAGACTGAAAAAAGAACCGCCTAAAACCAGAAAATCTACAAATTTCATGTTTTTTAAATGAAAAATTGCCTATTGTAAATTTTAATTGTTAGAAGAATAGAAATTCATCAAATAAATTAGTCTTACCCCGTGTGGTTGTCGGGTTATAGTAGTGCCACTCCATGTCTTCCCGTGGATGTCGTGAGAGGCGACTACGGGAATAAGGGCTTGTAGTACTGTTAGGCTTGCAACCTGTCACTAATACACTAGTAAACATCTCAGCCTACTTGTGCAAAATGTGATTACAGAATTATTAACATGTCTTTAGAGTTGTTGGTAGTTCTGTAGCTCTGCCTACCCCACTCTGGGAATGAAGGCGTGATGTTATGTATGTATGTAAATTAGTATTTTATTAGCATGGCGAGATATTCGTATACGTAAAAGTAGTATTCGTTGCATCAGACTTTCTTTGGTTTGACGTTTACTTTGACATATCTCGAGATGGGCATTTAAACCGAAACGAGTCTATTAAACCGGCCATTACTTAGTCATGACAGTTTTACCTTTAAATTCGGTGTATCCGCTTTCATCACTACATAGTGTAAAACAAAGTCGCTTCCCGCTGGCTGTCCCTATGTATGCTTTGATCTTTAAAACTACGCAACGGATTTTGATGCGGTTTTTTTAAATAGGTAGAGTGATTCAAGAGGAAGGTTTATAGGTTTATACGTATAAAACTTTAACCCTGACCGAAGCCAAGGCGGGTAGCTAGTTAAAGATATATTTCAGATTTTTTGTATTTATATTTTTGGCTGTAGGGGGACGACGACGACGACTCAAGCAAAAAAAAGCACATTAACCCTTTTCCAGGCCTTTTTAATTCGTAGCTTCCTGAAGAATACTGATCCATGAAGTCATATTTCAGGAAAGTTTAATTAAATTTGTGTCATAAAATGTAGGTAGTTAAGTTCAATTTTGAGCGACATGAATGTGATCAATGACATGTACTATGCCTGGAAAAGGGTTTAAATACCTATCCTACGACACCCAGCACCATGGGGAAGACGAAGAAAAAAAAATAACATCCCCACGTTACGTAGGGGAGATACAATAAAAAAAAAATTCAAGATTTTATTTTACCACCTGGCGTGACTAATATGTATGTATATTCATGCCAAATTACAGCTTTCTAGTACTAAGAATCTCTGAGCGGACGGACGGACGGACGGACGGAACTATAAGGGTAGTTTGCTACGGAACCCTAAAAATCAGGACCCTATTACTAAGACTCCGCTGTCTGTCCGTCTGTCTGTCATCAGGCTGTATCTCATGAACCGTGATAGCTAGACAGTTGACATTTTCACAGATGATGTAACGTAGCGGCATTAGTGTTCTGCATTTTTAGCTGACAAGCACCAATAATCGACAGAAGCTTTTAATTCAAAGCTCATATGGTTTTAAATTGATTGTTGCAGAACAAATGAATAACTCTTATCTTCTTCGAATAAGAGTCAGTATCGAACATTGGTCCTTTGTCGAGGATTGGTGCCGTTACGTTATTTCTGTTGCCGCTATAACAAAAAATACTAAAAACAAAACAAAATAAATAAAGTAGGTAGTACTTGGCCGGCTTTTTACGAAAAAAGTCGATCTCTTTCACACTCTAAGTACTGAGTAACGTGTGACACGTTGCCAAAAAGTAACCTTGTCCTTGTGATGATACTTGTCTATGAAAGGTATCATTTTGAATAATGCATTCATTCCATAGATATAGTATGTAGTTATAGATTTGACATGAGCGACCAGTGGTAAGAGAAAGATTTACGTACATACATACATTAAATCACGCCTGTTTCCCAGAGAGGTAGGCAGAGACCACTTCTTTCCACCTGCTACGATCCTGACAAAGCTCTTTCGCTTCTTCCACATTCATACATCGAGTCATGCATGCACGTCGGTTTTGGGTACTTAGGATCCGGGCCTTTTTCAGAATTTCCCCGATTTCATTCGAAAAGTACGCCCAGGGCGGCCCCTTCCAACCCTTCCACTCACTTTCACACTATATCTCTTTCGTCAATCTTCTTTCATCCATTCTTTCCAAATGATCAAACCATCGAAGCATGCCCTGAAAGGTATAATGACGTCAAAATGTACATTTATTATAGTACAGTACACCAGTACACAATTTAACCAGTTTACATTTGGCACACTTGTTGCCTACAGTTTGAACTGTGCCTATAATCAGACTATGAAAAAAGGCCTTTTTTCCTCTTACAGGAATCGCAATTAGGCTTTCTTTCTCCGACAAAGCGTGTCAGACCCTTGATTCATTCAGATTTCGCGTTCATTAAGGCTGATACGCTCCCCAGTGAAGACAAAATGGCGTTCCGAGGCCTTTCCACAATATCTTTACATACGTTGACTACCAGGCTAGTCTCTCAGTTTCTCATCCACTATTCATCCGGGCCTGAATCAGCGCCTGATTATTTCATGAACATGGGTATCGCGGGACGAATTGCACATTCTGAATTGCTTTGTTTGTTTAAAGGGTATGTTAGGGTATGTTGGGTATAGGATTGCCAGCCGTACTATATTATGTAAGTATATACATCACGCCTTCATTCCCATAGTGGGGTAGGCAGAGCTACAGAAATACCAACAACTCTAAAAATACTTATTGATAATTCTGTAACCACATTTTGCACAAGTAGGCTAAGATGTTTACCAGTGAATTAGTGACAGGTTGCAAGCCCATCGCCGGGCATCGCCTAACAGCACTACAAGCGCTTATTTCCTTAATCACTTCTTACGACATCCACAGGAAGACATGGAGTGGCTCTATTCTAACCCGGCAACCAGACGAGCTATTATATAAGTATTGTACTATATTTTGACTCTTTGTACTATATACTATATTTCAGGGGTCCCTACGAAATACTCCAATTTTCCCAGGTTTCAATTTCATTTTATTAAATCGCAACACTGCCCTATCAATAATGTCACCAATCAACAATCACACCTTGCGACATTTTAATTGCGCCTTTACACAGCGTGTTTCTGAACGGTTTTATTGTTTATCATTTATTGTAATTTCTTACAAAACTGACTAAAGGGTTGAAGTCGAGAAAAAGGTTGATGCCAAGCCAAGAGTAGCCTTATGACAAGGGAGTTGTTCACAGAACGCTAGTAAATATAAGGTATAACTAGGCATGGTATTGACCTATATTAAGGCTTATTTCATAAAGTACTATATTTTTTTACAGTCATATAGTACTATATGAGTGTGTGTTAGGTTTTCACACTATCATTAATTAATTAGTCAATTGATACATACTTTTTACTCCTTTAAACCGGGATCCTGTTGTTTGGCCAAAATATTTTTACTCAAAAAGTATAATTTCCCAAATTGTTCATTTGCCAAACCAATGTTATATATTTTTTCTGAATTTATTTTAGTACTGTCGTGTAGGATCTTATAGGTTAGGTTAGGTTAGCTTTTATAAAATCCTGAAATATTAACGGTTACAGAAAAGAAAACGGGTTGGCAAATGAAAATTTGGGAATGAAACATTTGACCAAAATCTTTTGGACGAAACGAAGGTAACCACTTGTAACCACCATACTGAGGTACCATGGCCCACATGTTAACGGTCCATATCGGCAGACTTTATGTCTTTTAGTTAGTGTCTGGTCAATTTGTGTGAGAGTGTCCTTTGTTTTTAGGGTTCCGTAGTCAAGAAGGAACCCTTATAGTTTCGCCATGTCTGACCGTCCGTTCGTCCGACCGCAGTCTAGCAGAGAGACTCTGAGTACTAGAAAGCTGTAATTTCGCATGAATATACGTATAATATAAGTCACGCCAACAAAGTGGCAAAACAAAATCTCGGAAAACTTATTTTTACTGTACCTCCCCTACACGTAACGTGGGGATGTATTTTTTTTCTCGTCTATTTCATAGTGTGGGATGTCGTTGGATAGGTCTTTCAAAAATATTTCGGGGTTGGAGAAACACCATTTTTCGGTTAAGGGATCCGTTTATGAAATATTAAGACAAATACAAAAATCTCTTCAATAAAAGCGCATATAACGAATTTAAAAGGAAAACTCATAATCACGACTAATTAGACATCAGTAGTTCTTGAGATACAGGCGATTAAAGTTTTTACACTTAGGTACTAAATCATCTAAGACGGCACCAATTGACTTTAAATGGAATATTAGTTATTACTTGTTGATTTTTATGTTTGTACTTAGTACTTAACGGCTTCGGAACCCTACACTGAGCATGGTCCGACGTGCTCTTGCCCAGTTTTATCTATTTCATATTTACGAGTATCATTCACCCATTCGATCCATTCCTGGCAACTTGCAATGACCTACAAACACAACCTCGTTTTGATCGTGTCCTCACGCGATCAAGTCCTGTTTGAAATGCATAATCTACTCGAAAGTGCATTATCTGCCTCATGTCATAACCCGGAGTCAACAGATAGCGTCCCTGGCAGCAAGCCAGCCAGTTCCCGGCCACCCACCGGTAAATCAGGGGCTGGTTAATATGCTAAATGTGGTGCATCAAGTGAGTGTGGCCTGTAATTTCGTTTTTTTTTTTGTGGCAATCATTCCGTTCTTATATTTTCCCAGTGGCAATTATTCGCAATATTTTATTTTCTATGGGCATTGTAGGCGCGGAGCTCCTATTTCTGGGTGGATTAGCCCTCCGGGCCTGCTGTAAAACTAACATAACTTAAACCTACCTACGATTCTATAACCTAACTATACTATGGTTGATGTTGAATGTATGACTCCATCACTGTAGGAGTCGTTTATTGCTATTCCCTCAGGAACCGTCTAATTTTTCGGGATAAAATGTACCCTATGTCCTTCCCCGGGACCCAAACTATCTCAATATCAAATTAAATTACACTTAAATCGAGCTAAAATTACACATTTCAAGTTCGTAAACGGTTCCCCAAAAGTAATAAACATAGATCGTTATCGCGGAAGCAAAAACAAATTTGTTATAGAACACAGACATATACCAGATTGATTGTTTGGTAATAAAGGAATATTATGCCTACGCATTCTAAACCTCTAAGAAGTTCTTCATATCTTACACGACGTTTTCTCTGGATAGACATAGTTGGTCAAAGAAAATGTAATAATAAGCCAACAATGTGTGTTTTAAAACGGTTTCATTTAGCTTCACCGTGTATATTTGTTTGTTAGTGGCTGTTAGCTTCAAATCTTGCAATCGATTTAACATATACGTATTGAAACCCAGTGACCATGCAGAATTACGATACTTTCGATATTTTAATCCTAATGCTGTAGATAGTACTGCTTAGCTTACGGACATTGATACTAGATGATTCATAAAAGGTTTTAAAACCCGTTTTTCACTTTTTTATTGAGGATGATGATACTCAGTATTTAAAAATATAAACTTTGTATTTTTTAAGGCACCAGTAATGCCTTTCCCATAGTGACGCGCCACTATGCGAGTGTCGCTTCTGTTATTGCCTACTTGTCATAATGTTTGAGTACTGTCAAATCATATTTGCTCCCGCGATAACGATGTATGGTAATAAAATACATACATACATACATAACATCACGCCTTCATTCCCAGAGTGGGGTAGCCAGAGCTACAGAAATACCAACAGCTTTAGAAAGACTTAGTTGATAATTCTGTTACCACATTTTGCACTTTCAGGACAAGAAGTTTACTAGTGTATTAGTGACAGGTTGCAAGCCCATCGCCTAACAGTACTACAAGTCCTTATTTATTTAAATAAACTTTTTAAATAACAAAAAACCATAAGGGCGTGTTTAAAATACAAATATTATAAATATGCTTAGCTTACGAAATGATCTTACTTTAATAATAGCTTGCATGATAGATACTACTTAAATACATCTCGGTCACCAATGAAGTCGTTTACAGTATAATATGCCCTACCCAACAAGCAGCGCTTGATGTGAGATTTAAATTCATTGAACGGCATATTGACGATATCAGATGGTATCTTGTTGTAAAAACGTATACAGATACTACCTAATAGGTTAGTCCAACTAATATTGTGGTCGCCGACTTCAGTTGGACTAACCTAGTGGCTATTAGGTAGGTGCCTACAACTTTCAAAAAAGTTATTATTTATGTTTTTGAAGGCGGTTTTTCTTTTGAAAACTTTTTTTTTATACTTTTTAGTGATCATAATATACGCTGTTCTGTAGTCCCACCTGATATAATACTTTATCCACTGTAGTTGATATAAAACTTTAAGTTTCAAGCGCGCCGCAAGCAACGCCGCCGGAAAGTCATGGTCATATTTCAACAAGTACATATTCTTCGTTGTAGTCGCTCAACTATCTTAATCGAGATCTTATCGCCACCCTTGAAATAGATGCCGTTGTGTAGTTCCGATGGCCATCTGCTGTCTTCATCATCAGTTCCAGTTCCCCAAGTGGTACTTTCTGAATGCAAATGCTAGGACTTGTTACTAAAAATACTAAAATCGCTATATGTTTGCCTACAATATTTGAGGAGTTTCCTCAATTCCTCACCGATTCCCTCATCACATTCAGATCTGGTGACAATAAGACCACCTCGGAAGTATATACTCTATCAAACCAATTTTTTTTTCAAAATCGGTCCACAATTGACGGAGTAATCGGTGAACATACATAAAAAAATATATATATACATACAATGGAACGTATAAACTCCAGCTTTTTTTGAAGATTTGATATTATTAACATGTACATAATATTTTTAAGAGCTATCCATTAATAACACATCACTGGAAGTCATAATGTAAAAAAACATCTGATTTTCTTGTATGAGAGATGCACGAAAAAAAAATTCTCTCAAGATTATTTTTTTCAAGTATTTTTTTCAACTTTTCGATTTAAAATTACAGCTTTGTAGTACCAAGAGTCTCTGAGTAATTATCCGTGGACGGACGGGCAAACAGACATGGCGAAACTATAAGGTTCTTTTGTTGACTACGGAAACCTAAAAAGTTAATAATTACAACACACACTCTTAACACTCTTCGCATTGTTGTGTTCCGGCGCGGGGATAAGACAAAATAACTAATTACCGGTAAAATTAAAATTACTAGTATAGATAGAGCCATTCTACCTTAGTACTAAGGGTTAGCAGAGAATTTACAGTTTTAGGATTGCAGTCCTGAGATTGTACTGTCAGCGCACGAGTTTTATGCAGGGAATGCGATAGGGCTGTGACCACAGTTCTGTGACTGTGACCTAATCAAAGGACAGTAACTACACTGACGGCACCTGTGGCGGGGCGGGAGGCTCTTCTTCTTCTTCTTCTTTTTTAATTAATGGCGGTCCACACAGTGATTTCGCCAATGTCAAGTGAATAGAGTAAATCAGTAAACAGAATAAATCAAAAGTGTAAGCCGGGCATTTTTCAATCGGCCATCTTCCCTCCCCGCAGGTTACCGGATCCGGGAGGCTCTTCACTGCATTTAACTCACGCGCCATCTGTAGTTTTGACAGCTCAAATGTCTATATCACTCACTACCGTATCTGTGGTCGTTTACCTTCGCCGTTTTAAAAAAACATTTAAATAATGCTCTGACAGTACTTCTTCCGCTCCCCGGAATAACTCTAGTCATATTCATATTTATTTATTCCATTAATAAATACGTCTTGTGTCGGAAATTATACAATTTTAATCACATTTGTATAACATGCACATAAATAGAACAAAATAAATAAACATTAGATAAAAATTATAAAATAAACCTAATTAAATGAACATGTTTTTAAATACTAATTAAAAAACTCGACATTTCTCTCTTCTAAATCTTAGAAGCATATTTTCTTTAGCAAATAGTAGATGCGAGAGGCGGAATTAAAAAATAGAGGGATTGGATTGGAGCTGTGTGGTTGCCGGGTTAGAATAGTGCCACTTCATGTCTTCCCGTGGATGTCGTAAGGGGTGACTAAGGGAATAAGGGCTAGGCGATGGGCTTGCGACCTGTCACTAAATTCACTGGTAAACATCTTAGCCTGACTGTGCAAAATGTGGTTACAGATTTCTTCAAGTCTTTTTAGCGTTATTGGTAATTCTGTAGCTCTGCCTACCCCACTTTGGGAACGAAGGCATGAAGGTATGTATGTAAGGATTGGATTATGCTTTTTAAGTCACTAGGCAGGCTGTTACACATTGTTACAACTTGAAGACAATTTCTTTCCTACGTATCAAATATCTCATCTCTCCGTCGTTGTCTGTCTCATACGACAAATATAAAAGTGAATTGTTTAAAGAACCTAAGTTCAAATAACTTCATAAATTGCACGCTCTCATCAATCAAACATTTAACATTTGAACTCAAAATGAAAGCTTAAACGAAAATGGATTTTAATAATTGCGGTGTGACATAAATGGCGCCGAGCCAAACTTGGCGAGCGAAATTTACACCCGATGTTATTTAGTGTGAGTGTTCCGATGATCACGTACTTCAAACTTAATAATGAGAACCATTTTAGTACAAGCCATTTTAGTAGTTTTTTCTGCCTGTGTGGTCGCCGGGTTAGAATAGTGCCCACTCCATGTCTCCCCGTGGATGTCGTAAGAGGCGACTAAGGGAATAAGGGCTTGTAGCATTGTTAGGCGATGGGCTTGCAACCTATCACTAATACACTAGTGAACTTCTTGGCCTGATTGTGCAAAATGTGGTTACAGAATTATCAACAGGTCTTTTTAGAGTTGTTGGTATTTCTGTAGCTCTGCCTACCCCACTCTGGGAATGAAGGCGTGACGTTATGTATGTATGTATTTTAGTACAAAACACACGTAAAAATCAATTGGATATTTAGTTTGCTGTCTAGCGTGATTACATTTAACAGGACTTCTACTCTACGTTAAATAGCTCTTATTTACTTGACAGTAATAGCAGCCAAGGTTAAAAAATACGATGACATGTCATGTCAAAAGGAATATTGTTTTACCGTGTGGAATTGGCCTCCAGATCATGTGTCATAAAACTCATAAATCATTAAAACGGTGTTTCAAACAAATTTAAAAAAAATAAAAATTTAATAATGGGGGTCCATTGTCTCCAACCTAACAAGAAACGTTTTCTTTATCGTACAAACGACAAAAAAGCTTCAAATTTGGTGTGAATATAGTTTAAACACTAAAAATGAACAACAATTAATAAAAATCTGCCAAGTGTCAAACTTCAATAGTTTTAATGGCGGGCGGGGCGCGCCATTTTGAATTGAAAACTGGCGGTGGTTTCCTCGTAGTTTTATAGGATGGTTACATTAAGAATAACATCTGTAAAACAAAGCTAAGTTCTAGCATTGAAACTGTGTAATGTAATCCAAACTAAATAAACAAGTCGTACGTCTGTCATTTATGGCATAGATAAACAGGTTTCCTTTAGTTACAATTCGGCTGCGTTATTTAAGCCGAGCGCGTTTCATGTCTTTCCTAGAATTGTCATGAGAATCTGTTTGCCGCGGTATTTCCTTGTGGAGCTTCGCTTTTACCAATAGAGACGACTTTTGGGGAGAAACAGTTGTTAGACATTTAATTGTTTAAAAGAAGGGTAATTTACGTTAAAGTGGGCATTTATAAATATAGGTATTCCAAATACCTCGAAACCCAATTTTTCTGCCCAAATATTCGCGATGGTGACGACTTGGCAGTTCTATTATTTGATTTTTGGCTAAACAACTGGCATTCGACAATCGTTAGCGATTATGTTTCGATTGAAAATGTATGGAATTGAAAGAAAGAAAGAAATACATTTACTCGTGACAAACATCAACAAATAACAGAGAAATACGCACCAGAAACATGTAGTCACGAAATGGCTCCAACTCAGCACAATGCTGGCATTTGTCAGCGCTGATCTTCCGTTGGAACCACCAGCCCCCTATTTCACCATCTGGACAATGACATGTGACAGGTGACAATTCGGTATACATTGCAAAGTTAACACGCTGATACATGACTGGGTTTCATATAAGCTGCGCCATGTACACTGAAATGTCAACTATCACCTGTCATAGTCAGGTTGGTGAAATAGGGGGCAGGTGAGACCACGGAAGGTTACACACACATGATTATTTAAACAAATTGTCATATCACTACATAGTATAAAACAAAGTCGCTTTTTCTGTCCCTATGTCCCTTTGTATGCTTAAATCTTTAAACTACGCAACGGATTTTGATGCGGTTTTTTTAATAGATAGAGTGATTGAAGAGGAAGGTTTATATGTATAATACTTTAATCCGGAGCGAAGCGAGGGCGGGTCGCTAGTAAAATATAAATTGTGAATTGACGTCAAGCCACGTAACTATCTCGGTGGCTTACGTCAATTCCAAACATTTCTCTATCGAAACATAACCGCTAACGATTGTCGAATGCAATTTGTCTAGCCCCACTGATTAGCCCCTAATCCGCAATTTGTATCAAAATCGTTAGGGCCGCTTTCGAGACCGTGATTACAAGTATAGTATATGAATAAACAATTATACTCAAAACTCTTCTCGTAACATGACTCTCATCCCTCCTTATATTTACCCATACCATGTCAATCTTCTATTTTTTTCTATCACTGGCGCTTTTCTATTACTTTCAAAGTTCATACCTATAGTCAAGAAAAGATCTAAAACAATAAAAGTAGGAATCACGTGGCTTCCGAGCTTTTTTGGCAACTAGCCTTAAAGCTCAACTAACATTAATTTCTGTATTAAGCAATTTAAAAATAAACAGGTAAATCGGTTTAAAACTATGCAAATTCATTTTATCTTGCATACTGCCAACTTAACGACGAGCGCGGGAAATGTAAGCGGTAATAGAACGGAACTTGGGCTGTCATTTGTTTCGGCGCTTGGCGCCCACGTGACGTTTATTGTCTCTGGTTAGTTGGATTCAAATTCGGAAGCGTTTTTTGGCGGCAATTGGTAATGACGCGTTAAGAGAATGTTCGGAAAGTGACTATTGTGCTAATTGCAGGCCGTGGTTCGTAAATATTTTTTGATACTTGAAACAAGTTAAGGTTGTTTAGATACGATATATTAAAAAAAATCGTTGACTTGCTCTGATTGAACTTTACTTGATAGACGAGTTAATTTGTATAGTTTACATTGCTGAAGGTGTATTTTTGAAAATTTTATTGTATTAAAATGTTGAGAACACTATAAAAATCAATGAGGCTAGATTTAAGTTCAATACTAAAAAACTCATTGTGTAATGTAGACACTAAGCCGACAGACACCATCAATAATGGAGACCTCTTAATTCAAATAAATTGACTGTCGCAAAACAAATAGAATAGAAAAAAGACTTTTCTTCTATTGCCTTTTAATGGTTCTATCACCATACACCAATTTCCGATGAATAATGACAACCACTAACCGCACCAAAAAGCATTTCGAATAAATTGAACTTAAAGTAATATTGAATAGCCATATAGAGGCTTAACCACAGCGAGGTGTCATATAAATCCATACAATAATATAATACTAAAGCATAATGTCATTTTATAGCCTTGTGACCTATTTAAAGCGTTTATCTCTAATAATTTGATATGTTGCGTGTACAGTGCAGAATATCTATTTAAAAACCGATCAAGTGCCAGTCGGACTCGCGAACTAGGATTCTTAAACAAGGGACTGGCCCACCCATTCACCGATAAAAGCCTTTCAAAGACTAACCTCTCAATAATATACCCACTAAAAGAATAACCTCTTGGAAACAAATATATGACTAATTTGTTAAACTAACCATTCACTATAAGGGAAACCTTAACAGCTAAAGCACTGGGCTGGGATTCTACACGGTAATAACGATATCGTATTTGACGTGTTTCCGTATTGTCAACGTTTTCATAACTCTTATGTCATTTACAATAATGGCGACTGTGACGATATCGTTATAACGCAGTTGAATAGAGGCCCTGATAACCCTTATAAATAGTGCCTATTGGAACGAAATATTATGACTAACTTATTTGTTTAACTGACCATTCACTATAAGGGAAACCTTAACAGATAACCCTTATAAATAGCGCTTTAAAAAGTATATTGAACGGCTTTTCTAATTAAAAGTCTTATAAAACCCATTCGAAATCCCTTGAATGGGATGGCGGGTATTAAAAGCAAATCGGAGGGCTTTTATGCGATACGGCTTTTCTAAGTAAACCCTTATAAAAATCCATTCGAAACCCCTTGAATGGGATAGATTTTTCCCTTCAATTGTGCTAATAAGAATAGGACATTGGACATTCCTTCTTGCCAAATTTCGTGATCCTAGGTTAACGGAAAGTACCCTTGCGGGTGTCAAAAGATATGCGACATACATGGCCTTTTGATTGCGTTGACTTAAAAGTTTGTTTTTTTTCACAGCACACTAACAACTAGGCTAACGCCAAATTGTTTAGCGTTTTTGTGTAAATAAGTTTCAGAATTATGTTTAGGTTATTATTTGAGTTTTAGTTTTTAAATTTAGCTTTTGGGTTGCCGGTTGTGCGCCGTGGTGTCATCAAATGGTTCCTGCGGAAGACCAGCTCTGGCCTAAGGACATGATGAGCCAGGAACCATTTCGCTTCGTCTGGCACTAGTTCAGTTTTGTTTTACATTTTGTTTTTAAATCTGTTCTTCTGTACTTGTATTGGTATTGTAATAGGTTCTTTCTTTTAAATCGGAAGAATGTGTCGTGTAAGCACACACTAGGCTTGAGTCGGTCAGGAACTAAGAACTAAAATGAATCAATTCCCGTCACGTGCCGAAAGGAACTAGTTCTTCGTAAACGATCGTAATCGGTCTTCGGACCAGTCAATTGTTCAACGTAATTATCGAGAAAGATGCATAGATACTATACCATAGTATACAACCATAGGGTTAGCTCTCAGCGTCCTTTATACATCGAAACGGTTACTCGTTCAGATCTCAAAATTTCTTCGTAGCTAAAGGAACTAAAAGACCGAACTACCTATTGTTCCTTTGACCGATGAACCGAGATCGGAGCGTTCCCTTTAAAGACTGAGTGGACGTTTACAGTCACAGCTTAATCGAGTAAGGTCATATTTTAGAACCGGATTAATTTAATATTTTAGCTACTGACAGTTTCAAGCCACTAAGTAGTATTTTTTTTATCGAACAGACAACAAGGTAACAAACAGAATTACAAGATACCGAGCTAATAAAAACGTGATAAAACCACCTAATAATCCAAAAGCTTTATAGTTTTCAATCTGACAGCTGTTTTCCCGCGCTTGACTGATGTTTGGCGGCAAAATATGCGGAAACAGAACTCGAGTAGGCATAAACCATTTGATAGTTTTGTCTATGGTTTTAAAAATAAACAATGTTGAGTGCCAGCACATCTGCTTGTACAAATACTTCCTACGTATGATATTTTAATGTGAACGCGTATAAAGCTGCGGTATCGTGCATAAATAAGTTTGAAGATTTTTAGATCTTTTTTTATGGTTCGACGCGGTTAATTATTAGCTTCTAATAACTTACCTACGAAAATCGATTTCAAGAATAGTAGCCTGATCCCTTGGATGGGATTGGAAGCGCTGAGTCTCCATTTTTTTATATTTGCCTTTCTAGCTCGTCTATGTTGTCTTTAGGTGTATTTTTGACGTTAGCTTTCACAGTCAATCGTGAGCACAATAAAGGCTAATGCATTGTAAATATCTCAACTTGATATACAAAAACAAAGCCCTTTGTACTTAGCTACATTGTAAGCTAAGTTCTTGCACAACGTTTTACCTGTAAGCTCACCTATTAAAAAAGCAACACCTTTTCAAATAACAATCAAAATGCAAGCTCGACCCAGCTTAAATGACGCTTTTGTTTCTCGTTCCAAAAGGCAGAAACAGTGCTGCCAGGCTAAAGAGTCAAATAAAAGGTTCTCGTAAAACGTTACATCAAGATAAACATCTGGCCGTTCGCGTCGCAAACTTATTTAGTCACGCAAAAACACCAACATACGCATATCTGGCCTCTCGGCTCCCCAGGTTTCCACTTGAAGATATAAACATAAATGGCGCCCTATTGTTAAGTCTATAAGGTTGCAATTACATTGTTACTAAAATAAGCATCGGGTATACGAGGAATGACTATAGATTTGTTTAATGTGTGCGTGGCACGAAGAGGAAATACAGTTTTTCGTTCGTGATTAAAACGTTTTTGATTCGAGTCTGGCAAACGAAAGCTGTCCCAGAGAAACAGCGGCCATTTAAAAAAAAACTGCTGCTGGTAACACTGACTGTACACTGAATAGACAGAGTTGATACTCCAACACTGATGTGAAAAGATCAGGAAATCAAGTAGTATCTCTCTCTTAATCAGTGTAGTCAGTGTAAACAGTTGCAGATTTTTTTTAACATGCCGCTGTTTCTTTGGCAGACCTGTAACTTGGCAAAATGAGCTGGGACAGGTTAATCGACCTTTTTTATGGTATAGACAAGGCCAAAATGTTTATTCATCCAGTTTGTACGCCGCACGGGCACACGTCAAACGTGTAAATGCACGTCAAAAATCTACTAGCGCTTCCTAAGAGGAGACCACTGCTGAGAGGAAACTCTACAGTCGTATCTCTATCTAATACTTAACCTAGCATTATATAAATCAATTAATGCAAATTAAAAACATCATACGCAGTTAAGCGAAAACAGGTCAAAACTCAGGATTAACACAGGAGCAAATAAATAAAAAATAAAGATATTTGTACTTACCTATCCTAGTGGTTCCGTGCGAATGACGTGAGATGGAGTTACTCGTAGTTTGTGCCTATCAAGGCGCCATCAGGCAAGGTCAAATTTAAATTTTAACAATAGCTGGTAACTTTAAAACTGCGTTTGTTTTTAACTTGGTCTTAGGTTTTTTAAGACCTAGTTTTCAAATCCAGCTCAAGCTGTCTCTTTCTGTATTTAACCTTATCAAAACGTTTGGTCACCCACGAAAGTGTATTAACAAACAGGCAGAAACCAAACTTGCTACATAATAAACATGTTATATTAGTAAAAAATAAAACATTCGTGACTGTTTGTAACTACACTGGCGCCCAACGTGGTCCTAATTCAAAATCCGATTGTACAACTATCGATGCACCGGCGACCTCATCTGCATATAATTCGTTCATTAGATTCCCTCGGAAACTATTTAAGTTCCCGGGGACAAATATATCGTGAATCTCCATCCAGTACATGAACTACGCATATGCCAAATTTCATTTTGAAACAAATTACCTAGTCATTTTTGCGTTGTTGTGGGACATCCATACAAGTTTTTTCATTTAAAATACTAATAGGAAGAATTAATAGTATCTCTCTAAATGATATTTTAAAGCTAGCCCTGAATCAATGCTTTTTTTTGTAAATAATGCATATGGTAGGTAAAGAAAATAAAATATGTATTCTCTATTTGACCTTCCTCTTAAAAGAACAGAAACATTATAAAGGATTATTGGCTTTATATTCTTACATCAGGTGGATCACTTCCTTAAAAAAATATGCGACACTGCCAACGATTTAGTAACGTAAACAACTCCACTTAATATTTATCAAACAACGAATAAAAATATCACCAACCAGCGTAAAATATAGCTTTTACCAAAACTAAATTAATTGAGGAACCACGGCGCTCTGAGGAAATTGGCTGAACGCCATTTTTTTCGCTTCCCGCCAAAAGTTATAAGAGTTATTGAAGTGTTGCTATTGCAATAAAGTTGTAAAAATAAAAACGAATTGGCTGTGGTTGGATTTATTTTTGTGAATGGCGATAAGTTACAAGTTAAAGATGCGATTATGTTTTGTTTGATTTATGTGTATACGATATGATTTTAAATTATATTTGAGTTATTTTATGAGGAAGCTCGTCTCTATTTATAAAAGAGAGAATATTGTAGTTCCCACCATTTTATGACGTGTACAATAAGAATATATGGGCATTAGGAAGGCAAATACTTCTAGTAAATACATACACAAGTCTTAGCTTTGGATTTTTAATAAACAGCATTTCGAAACGAGAATGCGTTTTAGTTATAATATTATAATCACGAATTTATAGTCAATTGAGAAATTCACAAACTGTAAATTCTTGAAATTTTCCTTTGTATTTTTACGACACGTATGTTTATGAGATTCTAAACTGTACTTGCGATGTGAGAAACATTGTTAATACAAGTTTATTGCAATAAGTATTACGAGCACCGTAAAAAGTTTACGGCTTTTCGAATTTTACTGCGTGTGCCGAAAATAACCCTTTTAAAATTATCATGTTGGAATTTCACACTCGCTACTCGAGTAGGTCATCGGTAGGGTTAGCCAAGATATTTTGCGAATATTAACGACTTGGAATCTATCAAAACGTATGGAATTAATTCTTATTGGCTAACGGACGAGTTTGAGAGAATGTATATATTCTTATAGCATTTAGAAGGCACTCGACCATAGACCCATATATACATGCAATCTCAAGACAAAAATCATAATACTGCCAATGTGCTGCCAACCCTGAGGACTAAGATGGAATGCCTCTATGCTAGTAATGTCACTGGTTGTCGTATCCTCACACCGAAACACAAAACTGCTTCCTGGCTGTAGTTTAAAGGATAAAATGGAAGCTTATTAATTAATAAAGAAAATAAATGTTATTCAGTCCTATTGACCAAACAATTAAACAAGTTAATTTACATTTATTTAACTTCCCAATAACGAATTTTTTTACCATGGTTTTAGAAATTGGTTTCGTTTGCATAATGATTCCTCCAAGACAACACAACTAATAAACATTTACAAAAAAGTCACTTATGCTTTTTGTGAAAAAGACTAAGGAAATGCGAAGGTGACAATTATGCGTCCTAGACTAACACACGCATAGACCACACTTAAAAAATCTATTTAATTGAACCAAACTCTTCGCTGACTTTGCGTGTTTTTATCCAACTTTATTTAACCCGCTAAACCGATAAATTTGACCGAAGGGACAGCTTATCATGGCCCGAATAGCTGACGGCCTGACGCGGCTCTTTATTTACTCTGCTAAGTGCAGCAGTTTATTTTGGAGAAATGGGCTCTCTTTGGTAACCTAGTTTTTGTAGAGTAGATGTCCTAAAATAAATTGCTAAAGGACAACTTGGAGGGGATTAATAATGTTGAAAATATTGTAGTTTCATCTGTCACGATAGCGAGCTGCCCTTGCTTCGCGTCGGTTTATGTGTGTTTTCTGTAACACCCGTACATAAACCAGGGAATTTATTATCCATACAAATCATCAGTGAACAATTGTTTCTGATGGTAATAAGGAATCAAAATCCGTTGCGTGGTTTAGGAGTTAGTCGATATACAGACAGACGTGGAAAGCGACTTTGTTTTATACTGTGTAACGAATCTATACTAATATTATAAAGCTGAAGATTTTGTATTGTTTGTTTGCTTGAACGCCTTGAACTACTGGTCCGATTTGAAAAGTTAGTTTCAGTTTTAGATAGCCCCTTTATTGATGAAGGGTCTAGGCTATATATCATCACGCTAAGACAAATAGAAGTGGAGCACCAATGTAGAACGTTTCAAAATCGGAGGGGTTTTACGTAAACGAAGCCATGGGTTAAAGTTGGCTTTAGCCCAAAGTAACTATTCCACGCGGACGGAGTCGCAGGCAGAAGCTAGTATAAGTATATTAAGCAAGTTGCAGAATCCAATAATGGGTTTACCATTAAAGGGTCGGCATTCATTTCATCGAATGGTTTACTTCGCCGAATTTTCATTTCATCGACAGGTTTCGCCCCGTGTAGTTGCCGGGTTAGAATAGTGCCACTCCAGGTCTTCCCGTGGATGTCTTAAGACTAAGGAATAAGGGCTTGGGCTTGCAACCCGTCACTAATACAGTAGTAAACTTCTCGGCCTGATTGTGCAAAACGTGGTTACAAACAAGTCTTTTAGAGTTGTTGGTATTTCTTTAGCTCTGCCTACCCTCTGGGAATGAAGACGTGATGTTATGTATGTATCTACAGGCATTTCAGTTAAGTTTCAATTTTTGATGGTCACAGGTCTAACCTAACCTATGCTTAAGCTGACTTAAAAACAATAAGGTTTTTACGGTAGTTTGACATTTCAAGCGGATCCCCGAATAATGAGAAATCCCGTTATGAATTCACGCAAAACATTATGGAAAACTTTTAATATTGACAATGTGTGTGTCATTTCCATACAAAAATAAGGAAAATTCTTTGAAGTTACCGATAGTTTTATGTACAATAAGGCATTTAAAAATACAATAAACTAGTGTCCGTTCTGTGATTTAAAAGCTACACAAAAAAATCGGAATTAACGTTTTAGTAGATATATAAATTGTATGTATGTATTAGTCATAAAACTAATAATTTAGCAAACTACCATTAGAATAGCATTTCCACTGAACACTTGTGACATCCAACCTTGACACTGTCAGAATTATCGTAGATCCATATACCACAAAAATAAATTTAAATTCGCCCCGTTCAATTGGAAACTTCCGGAGCGAACGATAAATGAGTTCCATTTTGATAGAGTCACGGTCAAAAGCTCATCTATACTAAAATTATAAATGTGAAAGTAACTCTGTCTATCTATTTGTTACGCATTCACGGATAAACCGCTGAACCGATTTTAATGAAATTTGGAATGGAGATAGTTTGAGTCCCGGAGAAGGACATAAAGTACTTTTAATCCCTCAAAAAGAACGGTTCCTACGGGAATAGCGATAAACGAATGCTAGGCGGACGGAGTCGTGGGAAACGGCTAGTAAAGCAATTAAAACGGGTCACTTAATACAGAATTTCCGTAGATAGTGATCCGTTTTCATTGCTCTCGAGTGTAGAAAGCTTGACCAAAGAATTACCTAAAATGTAATAACTGTTGGTTAGTACCAACACAGAGGAGTTAAAAAAGCGCTCTGACAGCCAGTTAGCGGCAGTTTCAAACTCGGCCAACGGATAACAATTACCCGTTGCACTTTTATGCAGCGAGGAAGTTGCACGCCATTTTTAATTAAGTTTACGAAGCATTTACGAGTATGTTCGTAATAAAAATAGAAGCAATTTTAAAGATTAACCTTCCGTTAGACTCAGACATGTTAACGAGATGACAACGGGTGCTCACGTTAATAATTTTGAATATCGCTCGACATGAATCGGGATCGCGAACTCTCTCTCGTCTAGACCGCTAATGTATACATACACAGCCTTGGCCACAGGTGTTCAGCACCCCACGTTATCCTTTGAAATTTATAAATAAAGCGTAATTTTTCAATTTAAAAAGTGCACAAAAACGTAAAAGTGCAAGATGGAGTCGTGCACGAAGGGTACGGTACCATTATCGAGACAACATTATACTCTATATTCTAACTTTTTTTTAAATTAGTTAAACAAAGACTAACTTTTAAGCGTTGTCAAAAAGTGAAATTTACAGAGAAGTCATAAAGAATGATTATTTTTTGTTTCAAAATGTACATGATTTAATCTTTTAATTTTTGTACGTATTGAAATAAAAAGTAAACACTAGTTAGTTTCATTTGATTCAACATCAGTAACAGATCCACTGCAACAACTCAGTTCATAGTTCCGTTTCTATAAATAGATGTCGCTAGCTCCGGGGACCGGCCTCGCTCACCGGAAAGGAGCGGGAAAGTCTATGGTATTATATATCTATGTATATCGGGTTCTGACTTCCCTAAAGCCGCGTCCGCTGCGCCGTGTTTGCGTTGTTTTTATACATGTAACATGTTTTTCGAACAGAAAAGGGGTGTGACCAAAATGCTTTTTTGTTTATTAACATAAACATTTTTTCCGTCACGGATGGAAATAATTCCCCGCGATCGTCTGCGGGGGAGGGGGTCATGAATTGAATTTTGAAAGTTTTGAGTTCGAGTGAACAACAGACAAATAGGCCATTCATTATTAATTATCGGAACTCATTTTGATAACTTTGAGTATAAATAAATATCTTACAAACAGACAGTGAACCAACGTCAAAGATGTTCAATTGTACATGAATGACAGCTGTCAAAAGAAAAGTGAAATGTTATGACAAACAATACATTGTTCACTCCAAAGTAACAGAGAAAAAAAAAAAAAAAAAATTAAAATTGTTTATTCAGTAACTTAAGCTAGGTTACAGTATCTGTGCTGGTGCCTCTTTTTAAGTATACTAGATACTTGTGCTAAGAGAACACCGTTCTTCCTCATGTAGTGACTTACAATTTTAGCTTAGGTGCAGGTATAGGTATAACTTAAATATAAATTTAAATTTAAGAGTAATAGGAAACATTTCGTATTAAATAAGGTATGTGTGTGTGTGTGTGTGTGTGTGTGTGTGTGTGTGTGTGTGTGTGTGTGTGTGTGTGTGTGTGTGTGTGTGTGTGTGTGTGCGAGTGCGTGCGTGTGCGTTTATGTAAGTAAATTTTCAATATCAAAATAACTTTTAGTTTTTAACCATTTTGTTAAGTTACTTTTACACTTATATGTGGTACAGGAATAAATATCAATGTGCTTATTTATAAGATTATATAGTTTGGCAGATCGTGCTGCTTGTTGTCGCCTTGCAAATACAGATTTCACTGTCAGAGTGTGGATTACTTTAGTCCTTTTCCTACGTGTATTTGTTTTTTCCGGGGTGTATGTGGTTGCCTTGTGTGTTTTTAAAATTAGGTTTAATATATACAATTTCCTTACAGATAACAAGTCAGAGAGTATATAAAGTTCGTTTGTGGGAAATCTGTAGAGCTCAAAGGGCACTTCTTAAAGTTATGTAACTTTAAGAAGTGCCCTTTGAGCTCTCTCAAGCTCAAGAAACTTGCTCTTTATTGAACCTCCCCATATAGGGATACAGTATGTGAGGACTGACTGAGCTAGCGATACGTAAACATTATTTAGCATGATCTTCGTCACTACGTGCCTAAGATTTTTAAAAATATAGATGAGTTTGCGAATTCTATTCATAATGTTCTCAATGTGCAAGTGCCAGGTAAGACGCTGGTCAACCATAATCCCCAGGTATCTAGTAGATTCTACCTTATCGATGGCTGGGCAGGAGCAGGTTTGCATATTGTGGCAAGTAAGGATTCTGATCGAGAAGTTAGTCTCAGGCTGCGTACGATTGTAGTTGGTGAAGCAAACGTAGTTAGTCTTGGCTGTGTTAAGGGTGAGTAGATTTCTTTGTAGCCATCCTGCGATTTTGGCAAGGCCAAGTTACGCAGATGAGCGCACTTCTTCCCATGTCTCCCCTGAGAATACCACAGCGGTGTCATCGGCATATGTGAAGAATGTTCCCGCCTCAATACACATATTACATAGCTGGTTTATGTAAATCAGGAAGAGTGTGGGGCCTAGATCGCTACCCAGCGGAACACCGTAAGATATAACGCGGTCATCGCTGATGTGAATTCCTAATTTGACCTTTTGTGTCCTGTTTTGGAGATAGCTACTAAGAAGTCCCAGCGAAGTACCTCTTATGCCAATCTTCTCCAAGGTCCGGACAAGGATGGGAACAGAGACGGTATCGAACGCCTTTTTGAGGTCAAGAAATACCGACAAACACTTTTTATTATTATCTACTTTACTAATTATTAGTGAGGAAAGAGCAGTAACAGCATCTTCTGTCGAGATACCCCTTCTGAATCCATATTGTGCCTCTGATAGCAGATTAAATTTATTTAAGTAATTAATCAGCCTAATATTTATCAGTTTTTCCAGAATTTTAGAAATTGCGGGTAACACCGATATAGGCCTATAGTTCGAGACGTCATCTTTGCTCCCACCCTTGTACACGGGAGTAATAACGGCTTGTTTTAGGACGTCAGGAAAAACCCCCTGATCAAAACACAGATTTGCTAAGTTCGATATAATTGGGACTACAATATTACTAGCTACTTTTAAGAATTGAGTTGGAATATTGTCCCAGCCAGGAGCACTACTCGATTTTAGGTTTGATAAGACCGATAATACCTCACACGGATCTGTCTCAAATAGAACAAATGAGTTACTAACAGGGCCATCTGAGGTCGATGCATCACTTGCAGTACTAGTTGTTGGGTTACTAGCTAAGGGAATAGCTTCAGCGAGAGATTTGCCAATGTCAGAGAAGTACTGGTTTACAGCGTTGACTGAATCCTTAGGTGAGCCTCTGATGTCCAATAATTCATTACTTTCGGTCTTATCCAGCCCCCGATTAGCTATCTTATTTATTGCCTTCCAAAGTGTTTTAGGATTTTTACTGCCTTTAACTAATTGTTCCCTATCATATTTCCTTTTTAGTTTTTTGATTAAACCATTACAGAAATTGCGATATCTTTTATAAGTAATTTTTAAAACAATATTATCTGGATTGGTCCGAACGCTTTTCTGCATATAATTTCTATTTCTAATGCATCGCAAAACTCCCTGTGTAATCCAGGGTTTGAGGATACGGTTAAACCTGGGGACTAAAGTGATAATAGTACTTTCTGTGAGACATTTTCAATGGACGTGCAGTTGCACCTAAATATGTTTTGTAACATGTTATGCTAACATTTTTTGTTAGTTTTTATATTCTCTGGCTTTTTGACAGTATTTTTAACAGCATTTTTTAGCATCCCTATGTATTTACGTTAGTAGGTATGTATTTACGAGTATAAGTATTTATGTGATTTTACAGTTAAAATACTTTACTTCTACAAATTTTAATGCGCAACACGAGGATAATTTCGATTTTCAACGAATGTATGAGCTACTTTTTTGTTTTTATTTTATTTTGATTGATCGCATCGACCTGAAACCGGTGACTATTTTGTGAATTTCGCTGTAAGTGGTTCAGAATATCGCATATTCACGAATCGTTTTGACGTCTAAAAGGTGTAAAAAATTACAATTTATTGCTGTTACAAAAACTGCTTTACTTGGTAGAACTACTTTTTACCAAGTGTACATTCTTTTTGTGTAAAAAAATAATTATCTTGGTAAATAAGCATTTCTTTTTAAATTAATGCAACAGTAATAAACTTCAGTTCAAAATCAATCCATTACCTTAAAAGAATAGCAATATGTATAATTTTTTAAAACAACCTAAAACTGGCTAAACTACTTAATACTCGATATAAATAAAAATGTAGCTCATTCGTTCGTGACTCATTTATTTATAAATGAAATTATATATTTCATGTTGTGCATTAAAACTTATACAATAGCAGTATTTTAACTGTATAATCACGAAAAGAAGCAATACCGGCAAAATTTCGTATACGGCCTCTTAATCGTTGCGTGGTTGCCGGGTTAGAATAGTGCCACTACATGTCTTCCCGTGGATGTCGTAAGAGGCGACTAAGTAAATAAGGGCTTGTAGTACTGTTAGGCGATGGGCTTGCAACCTGTCACTAATACACTGGTTATCTTCTTGGCCTGATTGTGCAAAATGTGGTTACAAAATTATCAACAAGTCTTTTTAGAGTTGTGGGTATTTTTGTAGCCCTGCCTACCCCACTCTGGGAATCAAGGCGTGATGTTATGTGTGTAATCGTTGTTTAGTACCAAAAGACCATAATTAATACAATTACTTCGGATTAAAATTTGACACATTTTGTACGGGCAAATGTCAAATTTCAACCCGAAGTAAGCCTTATCTATCCGCGGTTTGAAGATAGGGTTCGGCCGTTAATTGATCTACTTATAGTGAAGCTACGCACTTCAACCTTATGTCAGAAAACGTTGATAACTTTTTAAACCACAGATAAAATAGAAAGATACAGCTTTAACCTCTAACCCTGCCTGTTATGAAAAACGAGAGCCTGTTTCGGCTAATGGTTGTTTGAAGCATCGGTGCAACATCTGCGAACCATTTGTTTTGAACATGCGCGTAGTTTTTCAGGATAAAACTTTAAATGCCCAGTCGCACAATCTGTAATTTCGCTTACTAGGGTTCCGTAGTCAAACTAGGAACCCTTATAGATTCGCCATGTCCGTCCCTCCGTACGTCCGTCCACCCGTCCGCAGCCTAGCTCAGAGACCCTCAGTATTAGAAAGCTGTAATATGGCATGAATATACATATTAGTCTCGCCAACAAAGTGGTAAGTAAAATATTAAAAAAAAAAATGTTTTTTTCCCTACACGTAACGTGGTGATGTATTTTTTTTCCCTGTTACTCCAAAGATATAATTACGGGTTTGTAGAATAATTTTTTCGATTAAGGAATCCGTTTATGAAATATTAAGCTTTAAAGTAAGTGTCCCCCCCCCCACCTACAGCAAAAGCTACAAATAAAAATAAAAATAAACAATTAAAAAACTGAAATGAAAGCGCATATAACGAATTTATAAGGAAAACTATCACGACTAAGACGGTACCAAATGACTTTAAATAGAAAATTAGTTATAACTTGTTGGTGTTTATGTTTGTAGTACTTAACGGCTTCGGAACTCTACACTGAGCATAGTGAGCATGGTCCGACATGATCTTGCCTGGTTTTTTCAATCTCTTACAACATCAACGGGAACACATGGAGTGGCACAATTCTAACCCGGCAACCACGGTTTAGGGATTAAGGGCATGTAGCACTGTTAGGCGATGGGCTGGCAACCTGTCACTAATACACTGATAAACATCTCAGCCTTATTGTGCAAAATGTGGTTACGCTATTATCAACAAGTCTTTTTAGAGTCGTTGGTATTTCTGTAGCTCTGCCTATATGCCATTTTAATTTCGCTTTAAGTCGCGTGCTAGTGATATGTAGCTTGGCGAATTAAGTGACAGAATGAGCCCTATTAGGTCATTAAATTATAGTGTACTTTCTCTGATCAGTTACACTTTTAGGTAGAAAGTATTGACAATAAGCGTTAATGCGTTTTTTTTTATTCATTTCAAAATATGTAGTAAGTTTGAAACGAAACGGTATAGCCTTGCAGTTTTTATTGGGTTAGGCCTGTCTATGCAAATATGTTGTCTACGGACCCAGATTGGATGTTTTAATAATTCAGTATGTGCTCCTGGACGCATAAGCATAGTTATGTTTACCGTCGTCTAGTGCGTATAGTAGTCAAAGTTGGTTTAGGGCTGTGGAGGTGGTGGACATGTGAGGTGTTTCTGATTCTGAACTTGTAACAAGCCGTATCGTTACTACAATAACGATAGTATCACCTTTCACCCATGTGACGGTAGCGAAACAGCCAAGCTACATATTTTGACGGTGAAGTTACGGCGTGTAGAGTTAGAAACTTGGCTCTACATGAGGCCTGTCAACTTTTTGACAGTCCGAGTCATATGTTCTCGTCTTGGCCACATTTTACATTGAAATGTTTTAAATCCACTACGAGTATTACGCCAACATCAATTTAAATCCAAACAACTGCAACCCAAATCTTAGAGGAAAAAAATCTATAAAGTAAAACCTTTTTAACGCCGGCACACGGGTCTAAACTGACATGTGTTGCCAGCTTTATTAAAAAAGGCGCTTTTACGGCGTCGTTCGGTATATTGCGGGTTACGGGGATATTGGGGATGCGAACCGAATGACCTATCGTATCTGTGCTAACGCCTTTTTTAATTCGTGTTCTTTTTATAAAATAGTTTGTATTCGGAACCTGAAAGAAGATTTAAATGAAAATGTTTTGATTTGGTTTCGATTATTGATTTGTATGGTGATAATGGTAGTACGTTTCTTATAATCGGCAAATGTGTTTAATTCTACTATAGTATAAAAAATGTGAAAGTTTGGATGGATGTTTGTTATTTATTCACCCCAGAACGGCTGAATGCATTTGGATGAAATTTAGCAAACAGATTGATTATAGTCTGGAACAGGACATAGGCTACTTTTTATGCCGAAATTTTGGACGGTTCCTGAGGGAATAGCGATAAACGACTTCTACATAGACGAAGTCGCGGGAAACAACTAGTAGCTGAATAAATCATTTTCTGTTTTCTTAAATCCACAAAAGCGGTTGCAGTCAAAAACCGCCTTTAAAAACGCAATTAATAACTTAAAATGGTACTTAGGTCAGTCCAACTGAGGTCGGCGTCCCAAAATATTTTCAACCAAAAGCCGACTTCAGATTATTGTCATAACATAAGCACATTGTAGGTAAAGTGCCACTTATTAATATAAGTTAAATAAATAATTACGGTTACCTGAATAAATAAGATAAATATTTATAATTTTATGTAATTAATTACAATTAAGGAAAGAGGCTTACAAATAATAAATGCTACGGATATTTAAGGACAATTTTCCATACATTTACGCATTTTTTTTAAACATTTTAAACATGTCATTCATTTGTTTCAGAACAATCCTGCCCTTCAACCATCCACCAACACAACCTCAAAACTGTCAATTCAACGCCAAAACGTATTAAATTTTACCATTTAAAATACCTAATGCGTTACTAACGTCTCACTTGGTAGTCACTTTTAACTCGAAGTTAACTGTTTTTGAATAACTTTGAGAATTTGCCTTAAAGATTTAAAGTCAAGGGATTTATAGTTAGAATAGATAAACTAAATAAGTATTTATCTAAAGCACTATATTTATTTATTGATGAAAAGTAAAATAGGGAAATAGCATAAAATATGGCGACGCCTCCTGAATCGCCTGTTGAGGAGCATGCGTATGAGTTGGAACCGACGCGGACCCCGAAGCCAATTCCTGTGGCTTTGGAGGAGCTGTGTCGGCAGACCAAGTTCTCCAAGCAAGAGATCCGGGTCATGTACCGGGGGTTCAAAACGGTGAGTTTTTCTTTATACATTCAGTTGTTCATCGCAATAAAGATTTTCGATCACCCATTTCTTGAACTCCAAGTTCAAGAAATGGGTGATTCAAGTCCAACTTGTGGTTAAAAATATTTAAAAAATTTAAGTGCAGAAATATTAAAGTGAAATATTGACAGGCATTAAACTCTTAATTCAACTCTCTTGTAGCATAACAGATAAATAACCCTTATCTTCTGTAAAATAATAATCAAATAGTGTTCCTAGATAAAACTGAAAAACCAAGAGTTTAAATAACATAAAACCAAATAAAAGTAATAAATATATGATGAGATATCGTCCCTGAAGTTATGAGCAGCGATTTTTGGATCAAATTGCCTGCACGTTTCAATGGTAACGCATCGCCGGAAACGCGGCGTCAGCTGTCACTCGACACTTTGTAATTTAAAAGGTACTTTATACATCCATGTTTGGCGCTCGCGGGCGCTTTGATCAATTTATTTTTGAATCATGTTCGAAATTGTATTGTCGCGTAAGAGGTTTCAGATGAAAATAGGTTGGTAACATTAAAAAGTTGGGTTTGGTCACAATGTAAAATCATTAAATCGCACGTGAATGTATATTGGCTATGGTTTAATTGCTTCGGCCTTGAGGGGTTTCCTATCCTATGTGGGTGGAGAGTATTTTAAATATATAAAGCCGGTCACACACATGATTATTATTTATATTTATGAAACGAGTCTAAAGCACTTGTCATGTTGTGCCACTTCAACCTCTCGTGTCTTTACCGAGTATCAAACAAAACCCAAGGTTCAGTTTGCTAATTATAATTCGGTCACAACTACGTCAGTTTTCGTGTCAGGGCAGTCGTTTTAATTAGCTACATCACGGTATTTTATTGTTTACTCACTACTCTGTCATATGAACGCAGTGTCAAGTGACGTGAACAACATAATTAAAATCCATACACAATAAAGATTTATGATTTATTTATTTATGATTGATATACATATTAGGTGACAATCTCACACAGGTCGATCTAGTCTCAAACAAAGCTCTATTTCTTGTACTATGAATACTAGAAAGCGATATTATATACAGGGTAATTTTTTATCAGTGCACAAATTTTTACATATGATTTTGTATCGTTATTATATATTTTTTTTTTTTTGCAAATTATCTCTCTTTTACCTTCTCGTGTGGACACAAAGTCACACTAGAAATGATGACATGGGTTGTTATGTTGTATGCAATACACTGTATTGATATTCGAAATTTGAAATTTCATGTACAGCTTATCAGACAACAAGCCCCTCTCCTACTGATATTCTAAATTTGAAATTTCATTTAATAACTTACTTAACAACACTCCTCTCTCCTCGCATCCCTGCATTAGAGGGTCCATGAATATCGTTAAGTTAGTGGAATCATTGAATCGGCAATATCTCTAATATTTTTGAAGCTAGAGTAAAAATAACACAACATGACATGTGTTATTGATTAACAATAGCGAAGCAAATAGTAAAATTTGTGCACCTATTAAATAATTACCCTGTATAAAGAGAAAAGCCATTGACCTCGTGCGACAGCACAGGCTTAGTGTGACGCAAAATGGCGGCAGAAAACAAAATGGCCGTGACAGGAACGCGAGTGGGTTCTTCCATGTTATTCCAAAGCATGAAACACGAAAATTAGGAACTGTATGGCAGAAATTATTGCCGCCGCGGCGAATCTAGAGTGAGAAGCATGTCACACACAGGAGTTTAATTCTTTTAAAGAACACACGTTTTAATTCCTTAACGGAGTATTAATCGGGGTAATTAACGGGGCTTGCTCGTAATCAAGTAAGGAAGTAATGCCGAGTCAGTACCTACCGCTTTGGCGAAGCTGTAGAACCTGAAGATTTTTTTCGAAATTATCATAGAAATAGTTTAATTATAGATTTGAAATCTATTGACCAGCCCCCTATTTCACCATCTTGACAATGACACGTGACAGGTAACAATTCGATATACATTGCAAAGTTAACACGCTGATACATCACTAGGTTTCATATAAGCTGCGCCATGTACACTGAAATGTCATCTGTCACCTGTCATTGTCAGGGTGGTGAAATAGGGGGCAGGGGTAAGAAAAAGATATAATGACTAATTTTCTATAGTCATTTGGTGCCGTCTTAGATGATTTTATTAAGTATACACACTTTATCGCCTGTATCTCGAGAACCAATGATGCCTACTAGTCGTGATAGATTTCTTTTTAAATTCGTTATAATTATGCACTTTCATTTAAGATTTTTTCAGAATTTTAGTACCTATTTGTAGTTTTGGTTGTCGCAGCCAGCATATATAAGTATATAAAAAGTAAAAAATCCAGCCTACTCGCCGTTTTAATAACCAACCTGCGTATACATTAGTTTAAGTTTAAGAATGTTTTTACATTTTTGAGGATTGACACAAATCTCATCATACTTACTATAGCATTCCCATAAGCATTATTAGATGCTGGAAGTACATACTTTATCAAGTAAGTTTCGCAGCTTAACGCTTCTATTTCTTATTATAAGTTTTTGTACTTTATGAATTTCATCGCGATTAAGGCAATATTGTAGATTGTTAAACGAGGGACTATTATAGTAAGCTATTATGATACGAAATATTAATAAAAATAAAAATATGTAAAATATAAAAAAAAAGTGCTAAAGTGAGTGGAAGGGTCGGAAGGGGGCGCCCTAGGCGTACTTTTTTGAATCAAATCGGGGAAATACTGGAAAAGGGCCGAATCTTTAGTACCCGCTCGCGAAGTGCATGTATGAATGTGGAAGAAGCGAAAGAGCTTTGTCAGGATCGTAGCAGGTGGAAAGAAGTGGTCCCTGCCTACCCCTCTGGGAAACAGGCGTAATTTATGTATGTATGTATGTATGTATGTATGTATATTTATCCACCCGAGCAAAGCGAGGATGGATGAAGTTCCTTGTCATTATGCTTTTTTAATGGCATTACGGTATTATAAGTTAAAGTCGTCGAAACGTCTTTCAGTTATTAAATAAACAATGTAAGACAGCGGGTTCTCGTTTTAAGTAAAAGAATTTCCTAAAAGTTACTAATGAATACAGAACACACACGGAGACGTTTGAAAGTCAACAGTCCTACAAAACTAACAAGCGAGTCTCATTTGCGAAAAGAAACCTCTTTTAAAATATCAAACAAAATGAAAACACGTTGCATAAGAGTCGGACTTTCTTTCAGCAATGCTGCCAACTGTCAAGATGACAAGACTTCGCCTATTTTTGGCGCGAACGGTCGACGACACCCTCACCTAGTGACCTTTTGATAGAAGCAGCAATGCAGACGTATATCCGTCCCGTTTTAACCCGTCACGTCAACCGTATCACTGTTTCTCTTTAATTCATTAGCCTAGTAGCTATCATGTTGTGTTATTTCGAGATTGTTTCAGTGTTTAAATGACTTGTTTTATTTTGGCGTAAACACGTTTACTGTTTCTGAAAATGATTGCCGCTAAAGCGAAGTGGGAAGTTGTTATTTCGGAGGCGGAAATTACTTTTTTAATGATCGCTGCGGATTCTTAACTTTTTGCCATTTGCTTTATTAAAATAATAAGCAGTTTTTATGAGTCAATTTCCCGCTTTAATTTAAATATTTCTCATATTGTTTGATTGTTATCGATGCATGCAAATCGCTGGATATTTATGATTAGAAAGCCAAATGCATGACACCTTATCAATCTGATGTATAAGACTGACACCCCGTTTTTTTTATAAGGAGCACGTTTTTAGGGTACCGTAGTCAAACTACGAGCACTTAGAGATTTGCCATGTCCGCCTGTCTTTCTGTCCGTCCGCAGTTTAGCTCAGAGGCTCTTAGTACTAGAAAGTTGTTATTTGGCATGAATTTAGATACATATAAGTCACGCCGACAAAGTGCTTGTAATATAAAAAAAAAAAAAAAAACCTCTCTTACACGCAATGAAGCGCACCTAGTTATTTTCGTCTACCACATGGTGTCGTTGGATAGGTCTTTCAAAATTGTTGCGGAATTATGAACACAATTTTTTCGATTAAGGGATCCCTTTGTAGAATATGAAGCTCTAAAACGCATTTTTTTTTACAATCAAGTGTCTCCTCCTACAGCAAAAACTAAAAAAAAAAACAAACATATTTTAATTTAAATGAAAGCGCATATAACGAATTTAAACGAAAACCTATCACGACTAAGTAGACATCATTAGTTCTTGAGATACAATATCATTAAGACTTACAATCAACACAAATAAGTGGAGTGACTATTTGTAGTTTTGGCATGTTTAAGGTATTATTTTGTACTGCGTTGACAGCTGTCAAAGCAGGTTCTGAGGCCTAGAACGGCCCCACTACAGGCTAACGTGTCGTCACTATAAAGCTGGGTACGAATCTGAGCGGCTCAGCCTAAGGCATGCTCGCCCCACGCGGCAAGCTGCTGGCGAGCCAAATTGTTGCACATAAACATGAGCAGGTGAGGCGGCATGCTCGCCGCGTCGGACACGATGACAGCCGCGGCTGCGTTTATCATAATTCACCGATTTTTTTTACAAAAAGAAGAAGAAAGCGCCTCGGTGGTGGAACGGCTCAGCAACTTTATCAAATTTGTACGCGACTCGCCCACAAAGTTAGAACTTGTCGTTCTGCCCGCGGCACGCTCGGATTCGCGTCCAAATTAAGCGGGGCACGCACACCGAGGCGCCTTTGAGCACGGTCAAAAGACCGAATTTGAGCAAAACCGAAGCTGCTCTAATTCATACCCACTTTAATATCAGTAATGTAGGATTGGAAACAACAATCCTACATGATAATCAGTGATCGGAATAGGTAGTGCAATGTCGGGTGAATGACCTTAAACATTATACTTAATATGGATAAGACCCCAGATTCCGGGACTCGTATTATTTCACAGAATATTTTCTTGACATGACCTTAATTGAAGTTAAATGGGAACATGCGAAATATCTAAAAAAATAATGTTATTGTAAATATTATTTTAACTTTTGTCATTGCAAGTCTCTACATATTTCGTCAATGCGATATTCTATGCTAGCAAAATAATTGTTAAAATCATATTTTAATAACATTTCTCAATTAAACACAAACTTTAACACTTTGCAAATGTGATCCCGGGGCTACAAGCTATATCCATACTAAACTTACGCACCGAAGTCTCGCGAAATTGCACTACCTATTCCGATCATTGATGGTAACAAAGGTGATTCATACGGACAATGCCTTTGTGGTGTTACGCATGGCTTCCTCACTTGAGCCAATTAGACAAATCGCATAACATAGTAATCGGATGTAAGCGGTCACAATTCGTTGACAATGTGGTCGATTCTTTATGTCGACGCAATAAGAGCGAAAAGGTGAATCGGCTCGGCTGACGTCGGCCGGCGTCGATAGGTGTGGGATACCCTTAGGTAGCCTGTATATTTGTCAGCGAATTGGTAATAAAATTCAGTTGCCCCGCGCTTCTGTGGGCAAATATTAGTGTGATGAGTTTTGGATGCATTATTTTTTTAACGAGGAGGCACACGAGCTCCATCAGGCATCAGGCCACCTGATGGTAAGTGGAATCTGAGACCCATAGACATTTGAATTCTCAAGACAATCCTAAGACCTCAAATGCGCTGCCCACCCTGAGGACTAAGAATGCCTCTATGCTAGTAATTTCACCGGTTGTCTTATCCCCACACCAGAACACAACAATGCGAACTCTGTTGCTTGGTGGGTGGTTAATGGATAAGATGGTGGTAGCGATCCGAACGGAGCCTGCCTGTCCTATCACCACTAAAAGCACGGATGTTTTCTATGTATATATTTATTTCGCCTAATAAGTATATTTATCTTTGTTTACCCAGAATACAAGCCTTAATATAATATATAATATACATTATAATATATACTATTATTATATAGATTAATTTGTGCGAGATTCTTCCCTACTTTTTTTTTCATTACTATAATATATGTATATGTAAACTAGCGACCCGCCAGCGGCTTCGCCCGCTGCTTTTTTTTTGTTCCTTCATGTCACTTAGGGGTATGAAAAATATGTAAGTATATAGTAGCCGATTCTCAGACCTACTGAAATATCCATATAAAATTTCATAAAAATCGGTCAAGCCGTTTCTGAGGAGTATGGTAACTAACACTGTGACACGAGAGTTTCATATATTAGACATTCAGTCATACCCAGAGATCGGACAAATGGGTGTCATTACTCGCAATAATATAGACATGAATCCATAGATTTTAATTAAACAAATTATATTACATTAATTGATTACTTACCCTAAAAATAATTTTGATCCTTTGCAAGGCAGTAATAACTGATACAAAGATTTGTTATTGTGTATATTTATTAAAGCAAATTAATTGGTATTTTTATATTTTTTCCGTGGTTATTTTATTCCTTGAGGTATGAGGTGAAAGCTCCTTTCGAATCCACGGAAGTTAATGGAGCAAACTTATGTAAGTACTTAAACTAATATAATATCAATGGCCACTCCTGTATTATTTATTTATAACTATCCTGCAAAGGATCAAGATTAAAGTTCAGGTAAGATATAAATAATTATAAAATTAATATAATTTAATTTGTTTAATTAAAATTGAAGTCATGTCCACATTATTGCGAGTAATGACACCCATTTGTCCGATCTCTGGCTCATACCTGACAACTCTATTAGTTATCAATCAATCAGTGCGTTTATTTTACTCGTTAAAACTAATTACTTTTGATATGCTATTGTATTGTTTTTAACTCGGACGCCATTACTGTCAAGTAAATAAGAGCTATCGTAACATTGACAATAACATTCATACATACATAACATCACACCTTCGTTCCAAGAGTGGGGTAGGCAGAGCTACAGAAATACTAACAACTCTAAAAAAGACTTGATAATTCTGTAACCACATTTTGCACAATCAGACCGAGAAGTTTACTAGTGCATTAGTGACAGGTTGCAAGCCCATCGCCCAACAGTACTACACGCCCTTATTCCCTTAGTCGCCTCTTACGACATCCACGGGAAGACATCCACTGGCACTATTCTAACCCAGCAATCACACGGGCAACATGCAGTGGCACTATTCCACTTATAAAGGTGTTACTTTATGAACCTTAGTGACTTATGCCCTTGTTATATAACTTGAAAAAAGTGTAATAATTGTAATTACAGCAGTGTTAGTATCAATAACCAACAAAGACGGTGTTAACGCTCGCGTGCCGCTACAGTCACGCGACCGCGCCGAACGGGCTAATGGCGTTATTTAGGCTTTTGTGACTCGGCAGTAGGTACCATTAGTTCTAGAACAGAGAAGCGACTTTTGAGATACGAGTATTTTGGTGAGTTTTATGGTTCCGTAGTCAAACTAGGAACCCTTATAGTTTCGCCATGTCCGTCCGTCCGTCCGTCCGCAGCCTAGCTCAGAGACTTTTTGTACTAGAAAGCTGTAATTTGGCATGAATATACATATTAGTCACGTAAAGTGGGGATTACTTTTTCTCGTCTACCCCTTAGTGTGGGATGTCGTTGGATAGGTGGGTCTTTCAAAAAATTACGGGTATATGAAAACATTTTTTCGATTGACTGAACCGTTTATGTAATATTAAGCTAAAGCGCTAATTTTTGTTAAAACGACAAATAAAAAAAAAATCAGAAAAAATCTTAAATGAAAGAGCATATCGACGACCGTAATCTAAATTGATGTAAGGGACAAAATGGCGAAAATGAGTTATGAATGCAGTTCTATTCAGTTTTTTTTTCTCTATCGATTGGTATAGGTGACGTCTCGATAGCCTTAAAAAACATGCCCCTTACAGCCTTAAAAAAATGTTACTGTGACTCCGTATTTCAAAAAAATACGACGTATCTACAGCAATTAAAAAAACTGCAATTTATTCTTGGTGTAACCTTCATCTCGCAATTTACCTAACGCTGTAAGGCGCCATTAAATAAGTAAAGGTACGATACATCATTTAACGTTCTCAAAATTATCTACAAAAATAAAATTGATTCTATCACAATTAGACGTAACTATAATTTTCTTAATTTACCTGCGTCGTAAAAGACTATTATTCTGTAAGCAATTGTACGATACGCAGTTTTGCTTTCACAAATGTAAGGCAACAGTGACCCTTACGGTGATTTGTAAGTGTATCAAATATTTGCTAAGAGTATATACGACATTTTTTCACAAATACAATCATAAAACTACCGTCCCTTACATTAAAATGTTAGCGTTATCTCTTTCGTTAGATGACATACTCAGTGTTCGTTAATATAGCTAAATCACTCTCACGCACTTAAAGTTGCTTGAGGGTGAAAGAGATCTCACTATCACCTCGTTGTACGCGACAAAAAACATTTTAGAAAGAGCATGTCGCTGCTGGTTGTGGTTGACAGTGTTACCGGTTAATCTGATTTTTACGAAATCTACTGAATTTTCTTGACAATCTATTGATTTTTGAGCCTTGTACATCGATTGAAAATATGCCTATAAATGCATTTAAAATAATATTCCAAGGGTTAGTTATTTGTGCAAACAGATTATAAAGTATTTACAATGAACACGACACGTGATAACAATTTTTTTTTCAATTGAAATAAAATAAAATAATTTTAATGAGAGCACTATAATTCAATTGTTAGTTTTCCAATAAAGCTTTTACATACATACATACGTACAAGAAAAAATCCAGATTATTAATCGTTTATTCAAAGGTATTTTCGACTGATAAAAAACTATTCATTTTTCAAATTACACCTGGCTACACTGGATTGAGTGCTGCCGCTGCTTGCTCAGTTCTGTTTTGCACGAGCACGTCTTCACGCATGTTTCAAGTACTTAATAATAAGGAAGGCAACTGAGATAACGATGAATATAAACAGTATTGAATCACTCTTAGCTCGACGCAATAAATTACTGCGGGATCGAGACAAGTTATTGCAGTAAGTATTTTATTTAATAAAATATCAAATTGTCGGCTACATGCAATTACCGTGTTTGTGTCTACTTATGTAGGTATATTATTTTGCAAGTCTTTAGAAATGCTATGAGGACCAAAATACTTTATCACGTTTCTAAATATATTAAATACCAATTCCTTCTAGGTACTATCCCAAAGCGTTTTCATAACGAATATTTAACTTCGCCTCATTCTGAAATGATAACAGCTACTTTAGCTGAAACTGACGATGATAATGAGAGCAGTGATGAAAATTAAGATAGGATTTGGCCTACTGCTAATTGTACTACTATTAGTACCTAGGTTCTAATTGATACTGTCGAATTAAAATTGTTTATGTTTTTATTTTATATCTCTAATCGTTTTTACACCGAATCGTGTATTTTGTTTTATTTTATTACTTGTTACTAGTCTAGCAATCGACATATTAATGAGAGCTCATAATGGCGTATGTAGTGATGTATCGTTGAACTATAATTATAAAACTAAGTATATGTTCTTCAGAACACTTTACTTTAATTGCGAACCTCGTATATTGCTGGTAGTAACAAAAAAATTAAGATTCAAATAATGAAAGTCCTGTAAACACTCAAATACCACTAAATAATTGCGATTCTGAGCTCTGGATAATTATGTCTATACTTCCATGATTGATCTCTTAATTATCCTAATAAATAACACAATTACATTTTATGTTTTCGTTTATTATTTCACCTAAGATAATTTCCCATGTACCTTTTACACCCTGTCATTGATTACTTTCAATGGAGTTACGATCACTTTAATTTCATTTCTTTAAATTTATTTGTAGATACATCAAATTTACTCTAAAGGCAACTGTTGGAGAAGGGTGGTATTGGACATTATGAATTTATTTTTTGACGTAAGGGACATGCTATCTCAGTAACTAACCGTTGTATGATAAATTGAGTTATTTGTAGTTAAAGAGTGGAAAAAAGTAAGTAATTGGCTATTTTTAGTTACATGATACGTAAACAAACATCAAAACTATGAATTTTAAAAGAAAAAAATACTGTTTTTTGGCTCTCCTGAAAAGTAGCCATTTGTCCGTTACGTCAATTTAGATTACGGTCGTCGATATAGTAAGTCGTCGTCATTGGTTCTTGAGATACCTACAGGCGATTAAAATGTTTATACCTCCTAAAATCATCTAAGACGGCAAAAATTGACTTTAAATAGAAAATTAGTTGTTACTTGTTGATTTTTATGTTTGTAGTACTTAACGGCTGCGGAACACTATACTGAGCATGGTCCAACATGCTCTTGCCAAGTTTTGTTGGTTTGATATCGCTTAGAAAATAAATAAATTATGTTTTCACACATACATACATAACGTCACGCCTTTATTCCCAGAGTGGGGTAGGCAGAGCAACAGAATACCAACCACTCTAAACTTGTTGATAATTCTGTAACCACATTTTGCATAGTCAGGCTAAGATGTTTACCAGTGTATTAGTGACAGGTTGCAAGCCCATCGCCTAACAGTACTACAAGCCTTTATTCCCTTAGCCGCCTCTTACGACATCCATGGGAAGACACTATTCTAACCCGGCAACCACACGGAATTATGTTTTTTTCTTTTGAAAACGACCCATATGTTTATTACCTACCATTTATAAATTTTTATTCCGCCATATTGTTTTTTCGTTTGAATTTCACAGTCCACAGTGACACCTGCGACGTTAATACGAATCCAACGACACCTCGCTCGTTGAAATCGGCCCATCCATCCAGACTAAGAGGGAAAAAAGAACGATACATACATAAATATTACAGGACAATGTCACACAAATTGACATAGTCCCAAACTATGCTCTAGGCTTGTACTATGGGTACATAGAAAACCTCCAAGACTCAGGAACAAAATATTCGCGCACATCACACAAATATCTACCCTTACCTACCGGGATTTGAACCCAGGACCGCTAGCTTTGAAGACAGGGTCACTACCAACTGGGCTAATATAAACAAAGATAAAACTTGTTTATTCAGTAAGTAGGCCGCACGGGCACTTTTACACGTCAAAATTCTACCAGCGCTTCAAAGAGGAGACCACTGCTGAGAAGAAGCGCCACAAGAATCTCAACGGTCAGTCTTTTTTTTAAATATTGGTTATGACAATGATAGAACTTAACCTAGCATTATTATATATATATCATGCGTAGTTGAGCAGGAAAACCTTAAATGAAAATTTGGGAAATTAAACATTATACTGGAAAAGGGCCGAATCTTAAGAGCGTTTCTTTTTTTTTTGCCACTAGCACATTTTGCAGTGTCCCATGACTTTGCATTTAAAAATGAAATACTTAATGTATATAAGTAAAGGAGTTTGTATTTTTACTTCTTCGTCGTTTTATAAGCACACTAAAAATGATTTTACAATACATAAAAAGCTTGGCATTTATTTAAAATTGATTAAAAAACGAAACCTCTACTTTGTTTAAGTATGAAAAAACGACTGTCCCATCGTAAAATCCATAACTTAACATTGGAATATCTTCATGATGGTCAATGAACCTATATGAACTTTTGAATTTTAATCTATGCTTATTAGTATTAAGATTCATTTTTCATCTACTTTGTTGAGTTAACACCAGTAATATGGTAGAATTTAATTTTTAACTCTTGTCCCAGGAAATGTTCCGAAAGTAATTTCCTATTGTGTTCCCCATTTTACTAGCTTATATTAAACTAAAAACTACCAAGACTTATTATTTGCGATGGGCAACACAAACAAATGTCACTTCCCACGCGGCCATGTGGTTGCGGTTAGTTGTCATTCAGAAAAACTGAAGAGAGCACGTGCGTAGGTATTGTGACCAATATATTTCCTATTGTGTACTTGTGATTTTAGGAGATAAGTTAGATAATTTACTTATATTTGGTTACTTATTAGGATAGTTAATATTATTACGAACACTTTGATATAAAGTCATAGAACATTTTCCATAAAACAAGCCCGGATTTTTTTTTTTTAAAACATTGAACACGTGTTGTGTAACTTCTTTTTGTGTTACTTTTGCGTGGTAACATATCAAAGGAAAGCTAAGTTACACTAAGAGGAAAATAATAAAGGCTAGTTTTCATTGTTGTATAGGGTTAAAAAAATTGTCAGAGCAACCTACTAAGATTTCTGGGGCTGAAAAGATGCGACGCTACAGAGAACGGTTAAAAATAAATAATCCAGAAAAGCTTGTAGAACAAAAGAAAAAAAATCTTGAAAGGATGAAGTTAAAATACAAATATAAAAAAATACGTGAAATGACAGAAAAAGAAAAAACTATAATACGAAATAAATGGAAAAAAACAAAAACAACTAAAGAAATTAAAAAAAAAATGTAAACAAAGTGCGAATATATCAAGCTCTCCGACGAAAACTGTTGAAACTTCTTCAGTACGAAAGTCGTCTGAAAAGTCAACTGAGAACTATTTTTGGTGCAATAAAAAAAAACACTACCAATCAATCGTTGTTTTATTTCATCAATTTCACCTCTTCATAAAATAATTGTATAAAACTTAATATTGAGGTTCATTATACACATACCCTTACTTTTCTTCCTTTGTTACCAATGGTTTTCTTTGTTACTGTCCCAACATTTTTACCGTCGTTATTTTCGTTTTATTTCATTTATATTTTATAAAAAGAAATAATTGGGCTACTAATAAAACACATGAAATCGCAATCGTAATACAATATACAAAAACTTATTCAGATATGCTTACTTTACATAGAAACAAAACTGTAAGGGCAATTTTAGGTCAAGGTAACACAGAAAAAGAATCTGTACCAAATTTTCAAAGATAATTTATAATTTGATAGAATATTTTCACACGATTACATTACTTTTATAGTATTTTTTTATAAAACACCAACATTAAGGGATAAATTGTGCACCTTTTTATGATATTAATCAAAGAAAAAGTAACACAATAAGAACCAATATTCTCCTTACCCTTGATATTTTGCGATTTTTCATCATTTAAACCTATTAAAAAGCGGTCACTTGCACAAAATCTAAAACTTTATTAAAAATATTCTATCGAATTTCGTTCATAAACTATATGATTAGTGATATTTTGGTTTTTTGTCAATTGTGAAAACTAGTGGCAAAAAAAAAGAGAAACGCTCTTAAGTACCCGAAACCGACGTGCATGCATGACTCGGTGTATGAATGTGGAAGAAGCGAAAGAGCTTTGTCAGGATCGTAGCAGGTGGAAAGAAGTGGTCTCTGCCTACCCCTCTGGGAAACAGGCGTGATTATTGTTTGTATGTGTGTATGTAAACGTTTCACCAAAACCTTTTCGACGAAGCGAAGGTAACTCCTTTTTTCCTTTAGTCGAATTTTTATTATTACTCCATAATTACGTACTGTAAGTCATCACGTGATGATTTTTTATGATTTGTTTAAGATTAAATAACTATTAATTATAGGTTTTTTTTTTTAAACTCGTGTTCTAAAACTTTGAGTTTGTGTCACGCAGTACTAATTAGTTTAGTTAGATCTTTTGCAATTTCCATTGACTTTCAGTATTTATACATACAATTAACATAACCATCCTCCTTTAGTAGTTGAGTAAAAATCGACTTTTTGTGAGTTACCAACGACCAGTGGTAGGAGCTTTCGTGTTTTAGAGTCCTAATTAGGTGGCAGGTCAACCTCGCTGGTCACACAGGATAGCATTATAAAATGTCAAAACTTTTTACGAAAACAATTTAACACTCTATACAAGGGTGTTGAAATTTAAATAAAAAGCCAACGGCATTTTTTTTTATTGTCTTTACTTTACCGTCGCGTACCAGTTTGGTGGCGTGACTAATTGTTTGTGTTTGTATGTTCGGGTTCCTAGTTTGACTACGGAACCCTAAAACGGTCAACTGCTAGAAAAGTAAAAAGTATAAAAAGAAAAAACCGGGCAAGAGCATGTCGGACCGTGCTCAGTGTAGGGTTCCGAAGCCGTTAAGTACACTTACTACAACCATAAAAATCAACAAGTAATAACTAATTTTGTATATAAAGTCAATTGGTGCCGTCTTTGATGATTTTAGTAGGTATAAACACTTTAATCGCCTGTATCTCAAGAACCAATGATGTCTACTTAGTCGTGATATTTTTCCTTATAAATTCGTTAAAGTCATTTCATTAAAGTTTTCGGCACTTGAGTCTAACAAAAATTAGCGCTTTAGTAAAGCTTAATATTTCATAAACGGATTGCTTGATCGAAAAACTGTTTTCACAAACCCATAATATGTACCTATTTCTGAAAAACCCATCCAACGACACCGTCGTCGTCCATATAGTGTGGACTATAGGGTAAACGAGAGAAAAAAATACATCCCCACGTACGTGTACAATATAATGTAAAAATATTTTTTACATTATATTGTACCACTTTGTTGGCGTGACTAATATGCATATTCATGCCAAATTACAGCTTTCTAGTACTAAGAGTCTCTGCGCTAGCCTGCTGACGGACGGACGGACGGACATGGCGAAACTATAAGGGTTCGTAGTTTGACTACGGAACCCTAAAAACGTGTGGTTGCCGGGTTAGAATAGTGCCACTCCATGTCTTCCCGTGGATGTCGTAAGAGGCGGCTAAGGGAATAAGGGCTTGTAATATTGTACGAGGGTCAAACTGATAGTTCTTAGAAAATCAAAAACTGAGTAAACTAGCAAGTAATTAGTTTTATTATATACATATTTTCAAAATAGTGTTCATTCATGTCAATACATCGCTGCATCCGATGGAACCACTGAGAAAAGCACTTCGCCCACTCGTCGTTAGGGGTCACTTGGACGGCCTTTTGAAACGCAGCCACAGCTTCCTCGGCGTCCACAAAACGTTTTCCTCGAAGTTTTTCTTTTATTTTCGGGAATAAATAAATATCGCAATGTGAGATTGTGTACCACTCTGCAATAACTGTTTTTCCATTCCTCTAAAACAATTGTCGCGTAATGACCTGCCCTTCCGAAGAACGAGGCCACCATCTTTTTTCCCACGCTTCGACCTCTCTTCACTTTAGTTGGCAACTCCTCGGAAGGAAACACCCACTGAGCAGATCGTCTTTTGGTTTCGGGATCATAACAGTAAATCCAGCTTTCGTCACCCGTACGTATGTCGAACACAGCATTTGAGTCACCTGCGTTAAATCTTTCAATCATTTCACGGCACCAATCAACACGATGGAGTTTTTGGGCCTCGGTCAAATTATGAGGTATCCACCGGGCACAAAGCTTCCTGACCGCTAAATGTTCATGTAGGATTTTGTGCACTTGACTCATACCGATGCCTAAGCTTGTCCGAATCTGCTGATAGGTTACTCTTTTATCAGTCTCTATCATACGCCGCACAACACTGATGTTATCTTCAGTCGTCGCCGTAGAAGGCCGTCCCTTACGCAGATCATCGGTGAGATTAGAGCGACCACGTTTAAACTCATTAAACCAGTTGTAAACAGTGGCACGAGATGGTGCTTCATCGGGAAAGGCCAATCGTAGTCTATCATATTATAACTTTCTTGTTGACTTAAACGATATCAAAAGTCATAAAAAATCATTGCACGAAAATTTTCTCGCGTTAATTTCATGCTTACGTGGCACAGTCAATTTTTAATTTGCCGCCAAATCGTAAAACAAATGACAAATGAATAAAATTCATACTCAATGATATTGACAAAGAATTCCATTTTCAAAATTTAAACTTATTTTGTGAAACTTAAAATGAAAATGAAAAATATTTATTTTGATATTTTGGTACATTCTGTAAGTGTGCGTGTGTGCGTGTGTGCGTGTGTGTGTGTGTGTGTGTGTGATTAAATAAATAAATAGTGGGGATAACAATTAGGATAAGTAAGTAAAGATTATAAGAATAAGCTTTTGGATAAAAAGCGGCCAAGTGCGAGCCGAGGACTCGCCCATTAATGGTTCCGTAGCAGCGAGACGATTTATGACGTATTAAAAAAAACTACTTACTAGATCTCGTTCACACCAATTTTCGGTGGAAGTTTGCATGGTATGGTATGTATGTATGATTGTAATGTACATCATATATTTTTTTTATGTTATATCATTCTCTTATTTTCGAAGTTACAGGGGGGGGACACATTTGATCACTTTGGAAGTGTCTCTCGCGCAAAGTATTCAGTTTAGAAAAAAAATATATTAGAAATATCATTTTTAAATACCTGGGTATAATAATATAGACACATGGGTTAGATGAAAACATTTTTTTATTCTATTACTGTGTGAAAATCTTAATGCGTTTCGCAGAATACATCTACTCACCAGTTTCAACAGTATAGTTCTTATAGTTTCGGAAAAAAGTGGCTGTGATAGACGGACGGACAGACAGACATGACGAATCCATAAGGGTTCCGTTTTTTTCCATTTGGCTACGGAACCCTAAAAACCAAGTATACTAAGGATGTGTTGTTTGTCCTCAGGAATGTCCTGAAGGCGTTGTGCTGGAAGACTCCTTCAAAGATATCTACGCGAAGTTCTTTCCTCACGGCAGTAAGTATCAATGTTCCTTCAACTAGCTGGCTTTGTTTCTTCATGTCTCGTTTTCAACGGCCGCCAACCCAAAAGCAATTGGGTTTAGCTTGAGTAGAATGCCTTGCCTCCATTTCGCCATCGTGACTATGACACGTGACAGGGAACCGATTTTTGACTTTAGAGCGTTCGATTTCAAAACCCAGCAGTAGAAAATATTCGAATGCGACAATCTTTCACGCTTTATTTTCGAACGGTACCAAATTCCATATTTTTGAGATTCTCACTCGAAACTGAGGGATTGACTAAATAGTACTGTTAAGTTGGAACGCGTTTCGTTATACGCAGTAAGTCGATGTTTTACCGGTTTTAAGTAATTCATATTTTGAATTCGAATAAATGTGTGAAACTATCAAAAGTTGAAATTATAACAAGTTAATTATTATTTAAGTGCGAGTGAGATTTATTACGCTATTTTACAAATTCTTGACTAGTTATAAATTTAGGTTAAATGAAACGCTTCCTCGTCTGTGGATGTCTATGTCATTGCTAGGTTTCTTTCTTTCTTTCTAGATAATAGTAACTGGTTAGAACATGCAATTGTTTTGTAACATAATTGCAAAAACTTTATGTGGTATCCATAATAATCACACAAAACTAATTAACTTACCTTTGCGTTAATACTTAAATCACATGGTCGTTGAGCATCCGAGACAAACGGCCTTAACTTATGAATTAAATATCTGCATAGGCTTTTACTTAATCTGTAATTCTTCTTAAATTTATTTTCGCTTTCGAGAAATGGCTCGTTTCCTAATTCCGCTAGCCGAAAACGCGGCGGTTGCGCAGGCACAAATTCATCTTCTTCCTCTTCATTATTATTTACTAAAATTAAATACTCCTCCAGACTTGACATAACTATTGTAATATTTTACTTTATGTAGCTAATTTTGCTATAAGTATTTTAACAATATGAATTGTTTTAGTATTAACAGGTTTGACAGATGCCAAATGATACTTTCTATTGATAGAATTCAAAACGAATGCCACGGACCACTCGTGTTCATATTTTCTGTCGCTCGCAAGTCAAAAATACCATTTTATTGTTTTTGGTTACTTTCGATTGAAACTTTCGAACGCTCGAAAGTCAAAAATCGGTTCAGGTGACAATTCGGTATGAATTGCAAAGTTAACACGCTGATACATCACTGGGTTTCATATAAGCTGCGCCATGTACACTGAAATGTCAACTGTCGCCTGTCATTGTCAGGGTGGTGAATGAGGTGGCTGGCTGCTAACCGTCACCACAATAATATATCTAAAGTCGCTGTGAATTGAATGGCCAAAACTTTGAACAAAACCAAAGTAACCAATTTACTAGAATAGTAGAATTATAAACGGTATTACTTAACCTTTCAACGCTATGTCAAATACATTACCAGAGCGAATGTCAACTTTGCCTCATAGACACTCAGGTCTATTTTGCGTTGTCAACCATGGCATGGTGGTGGAAATATCCGTCAATGGCGTTGGAAACGATATTTATATATATAACAAAGACATTTAAAAAAAGTACGCTTGACGAAATTTTGAGATTATTAATGTTGTTGTTATTTTGTCTCGTAACTCAGTAGACAACAGTGATAGAGTTTGAAAAATGGTTTAATATACACTAATAAATATGCTTGAAATGGGCTTGTTTATTGCAAAAAAAAACAAATGTTTGGTGGATTTATATACATTAAAATTATGTTTTTAAAGATGAGACGTCACCTTGGCAACCGAGGTAAAAAGAAAAGTTTATTGCCCCAAATGCATATTTTAAAGTTTGACTTGTAAACGTCACGGGTGCTCAATACCTCTGGCCAAGGCTATATCTTTTGTTCACTTCTTGAGCGAGATTAGCGATAGCTAATGGCTTCCTCGCCCTTGGTGGGACTAGTGCGTAAAGTTTTCGATGGGTAGAGTGACGTTACTGTATTCGTTACAGACTCCGCGCTGTACGCCCACTACGTCTTTAAGGCGTTCGACGTGAACTGCAGTGGCGCCATCAGCTTCCGGGTAAGTAATTATGGAACTATAACGAAATATAATATTAATAGTGCCACTCCATGTCTTCCCGTGGATGTCGTAAGAGGCGACTAAGGGAATAAGGGCTTGCAGTACTACAAAACTGTTTTAACAGTTTGTCTGCAGGTGCGAGTCTTTATAAATAATATCTATCTATCACAATATGATTTAATTACGTATTTAAATATATTGGGTGTTATATGTAATTGCATAGTGTACGCACAGAGCGTCGTGCTAAAACACTTGAGTGGCATTTGCTTACCAAACTCAGTGCTCGGGAGTAAAATAAGGTTACCGGTAAATGGCACCATTTGGAGGTTAAGAACGTGGTGCGCAAGTTACAACACTTCCAATCGACAAGCAAAAATGTACATTAACAAGGTTGCGTTCAAAAACACTAACACCCACCCCTTAACGCAAACCCATTTTTGTTAAAGGGAAGTCTTGTTTGTTTACCTTCTGAACAGTGTGTGCATCTGATACTGTCACTCTTATTTCCGATTGTCACACCCTCAGTACCTACAGGCAGGCAGCTTATTGACATCTGAAATATTTAAATGAGCCATTCGTAAATGCCAAATATAAGTATTGTCAACATTACTATTTTCGGAGGACAAGTTAGCCGTTTCTTGCTCATTAGCTGTGTCCAGTTCATAGAGCTTGTTCTTTAATGTTGCTGAGCAAATAAAACTTCCATTTGCATCATTCATCATTGCATTTGTTTGGAGTAAGTACTTTTTCAAAGCTTGTTTAAATTTTAGCTTATTTGGCTCATGTCGAATGTCTTCGGGCGAGGTATTTAGTAGGTACGGAAGTAGTTTTGCTAGCATTCTATCTCCAAAATAGTTATTTACACGAGGTACTTCATACTTACCCGCAGACACCGATCTAGTGCCATACTTGTGCTCTATAAGTATTGGACTATTCACCTGAGATTGGTGATGTGATTTTACGCAGTAGCATAAAGGCCCTGCTCTCGCAAAAATGCTCTTGAGTTCGTTAAAGACCTGAGGCCCGTTTCACGAAGCTACAAGTTACAAATTACAAGCGGTCATGTAAAAGAGGCGCTAAGTGACAATCAAATGGGGCAACCAAATGTGTTTGCGCATGGGTACAGTTGCCAACCAATCGCGCACGTGCATAAGCTTACCACCGGAGTGTTCCCTCGTCCCGCCCCCTTGTTACCTCCAATATCGTCGATAAATGCGCGATTGCGCAGGTTCATCGAGAGCAGCCTTTTGACGTGACGGCAATTTAAGCTTCGTGAAACGGGCCACAGATATAAAATATAATTAGGAGTTTCTGTTACGTATTGCCGATGGGTGCTAGGGATGGTTTTCGTTTGGAAAGCCAACCCAACACATACACAGTTACAGAATGGTACACTTACCACCCTTCTTATATGTCAGGGGTTAAAAATAACATCGCCGAGCTTAGTTTTAAGTCATCATAATAATTAAATATGTATGTATATCAATGCTGGCGTAATACCAAAGAAGACGGCTAACTGCAATGTAGTTAGCCTCGTTCTCTGATAAAGCATTATAAAACTCCATTGGTAACCACATTACATTTAAAATGCTTATACTTTATATCAGAAGCCGGAATTTTCGTGGCACTTATCAATATCGCTAGTGACTTCCCATTTATCGTTTTTTCTTTCGTTAGTCATAATAATGTATCGATTTAATACAGATTTCAAAAATAAGATTAAAAGTAGACGAAAACAACAAGTCTTATTTTATTACTAAAAAGCGATCTCTTCTAGATATCCCTTGTGTAGGTGAAAATTTTAAATTAACATAATTGATCAGTTCCGAAATAAAGCTACAGCAAGACACAAATAATATGGTGTGCGTCAAAGGGCTTACGCCGTTGACCAAGAGTTAATTATTGCTTAATCCGCACGCTATATTAATTGTCCTGCTGTACCAATGTCTAAGCCACTGCAGCTTCTTTTATTTCGTTACTTAGGCTATTAAAAAAATAATCACTACATTTTCCCATATTTACTTCACGAAAAATTGCTAACAGAAGTTAAATATGTCAATTCAAAGTCGATAAATGAGAAGTAACTATGATAGCTCAAATATGCCACGAAAATTCCGGCCTCTGACTATTACTATGCAGTTAGCCGCCATCTTTGGTAAAGTATTCTATAGTCTATTGGTAATCACATTACATTTAAAATGCTTACACTATTGCTATACAGTAAGCCGCCTTCTTTGGCAAAGCATTCTATACTCTATTGGTAACCACATAACATTTAGAATGCTTAGTACCAATTTCACCATACGATGTTAGCCACTTAACAGACGATTAGAGCGTTAACAGTTGTCAAAATGTAAGAACTAACAGACGATTAACATTGATTAAATTTAACATTGTATGGTGAAATTGGTACTTATACTGTTACTTTTAGCCCCTTTCTTTGGTATGTCATCAGAATGTAATCTCTTTATTGCAAATAAACATATTTGCTTTGATATAGTTAATATCCACAGGCTAATGATAGCTTTGGTACCTTCTTAAAGCCAAGAATAAAAGCAAGCTGTATGTTATGCCCAAAACTTTTCCTATCATCATTGCAGATTTCGTTTGGCTATACACGAGTCTAAACCAAACAAAAACCTGCCCTAACTCCATCAAACAAGGTTGATCTTAGCTTAATTCTATAGCCGTTTATAGATGCGTAAATATAGGTTAATGTAGATGTTTTGATCGTTACGATAGAGGGTGTTCCGAATTTACGTAATGTTATAAAGGGTCCTTCAGATTCTAATATCAAGGTAGTCTGCAAGGTTACAATGGTGCAAGGTACTTGATGTACGTAGTTAGGTTAAGTATCTAAGTTTAATGGCGAAAGTTCTAGGCTTTGCTCGTAAATCTAGAATTAGGTTTAAGGTGGTATTTACTTGATACTTTCCAACTGTCTATCATACATCATACAGCCTGGTGACAGACAGACAGATAGCGGAGTCTTAGTAATAGGGTCCCGTTTTTACCCTTTGGGTACGGAACCCTAATAAAAATGAAGTTGCTCACAATCTCACATAGCAGATCTAAACAACAACACTAACAATAACAAATGACGTTTCATTCTATTCTGCGACGTTTTGCAAATATACATGTTATTGCGAATAAACGTGAAAAATCTTCGTAAGATAAAACAATATTACCTCAACGTAGAAAACGAAATAAACCTTCACTATTCGTGTTAAGAATCATATTCGCGTGGCACAATTGTTAGAAATATAATTTTAAGACGCCATTCTTGGTTCAGGCGCCCGCGTAAAATTTTTACAACTGAATTCTTGAAATCTAGTTTCGGATATCAAATTATACATCAGCCTCTATGTGTTACTATTTATAACGTTAACTTATGGACCTTATTGTATTGTACTCAATATTAATTTTATTATTTTTCCATACCTCAAAAGGAAAAACCGGGCAAGAGCATGTCGGACCATGCTCAGTGTAGGGTTCCGAAGCCGTTAAGTACCACAAACATGAAAATCAACAAGTAATAACTAATTTTCTATTTTAAGTCAATTGGTGCCGTCTTAGATGATTTTAGTACCCAGGTATAAACACTTTAATCGCCTGTGTCTCAAGAACCAATGATGTCTACTTAATCGTGATAATTTTCCTTTAAATTCGTTATATGCGCTTTCATTAAAGGTTTTTTAGATTTCTAGTATTTATTATTATTAGGACACACACACACACACAAACTTAAGTAGGTATAACATAAATTGGTGCTTTAAAGCTTAATATTTCATAAACGTATTACTTAATCGAAAAACTGTTTTCAAAAACCCGTAATATTGTTGAAATACCTATATAATCTACTAAAATCATCTAAGACCCAAATGACTTGAAATAGAAAATTAGTTATAACTTGTTGATTTTTATGTTTGTAGTAAGTACTTAAAGGCTCGGATCCCTACACTGAGCATGCTCTGACATGCCCTTGCCCGGTTTTTTCAATCTTAGTCACTACATCTTCTTTCAGTCCAAATTTCTCCTAAAAATCAATTATTAAACAATAAATAACCCACTAATAACGGCAATCACGTCATAAACTTAAATTCTGGCTCAATTCCTAACCGCCGCCATTTGTACTCGCTTCATGCAAAAGTTCGGTCGGTTTGAAAGCTTGCCAGGAACTATCCAATCGCGTTAAAGTTAGTGGAGATTTAAAGTTCATTTCCGAATTAGAATCCTCACTTAGAAGTAATGAAAACGGGTTAGTTTCTACGAAAATTCTGTAGTTAGTGACCCTTTTTCATAGCTCTCGACTATAGTTCAAATGAGTGCTAGTAATGCCTTTTAAGAAAAAAAAAGAATGATAAATACACTATCACAACACTATCACTGAACACAACAAGATATAAAAAAAAAGTAAACAAAAAAAGAATAACATAGTGGTTGGTGTGTCTTTGTGGCAGTGGACCGGACACTGGCCCTGCATAATGCTGAGGAGCTAGGCACCGGTAGCGCTGATTTTCAGTCAGCACCGAGTGAGACAGACGGACGGGACGTTACACAAACAACGTAGTACTGATAAAGAGATATATTAAGGGAATTAGATAGAACTTTTACCCTGCCGAAGCCAGCGGTCCTGGGTTCAAATCTCGGTAAGGGCAGATATTTGTGTGATGCGCGCGAATATTTGTTCCTGAGTCTTGGATGTTTTCTATGTATTTAAGTATGTATTTCTCTATATAAGTATGTTTATCGTTATCTAGTACCCATAGCACAAGCCTAGAGCTTAGTTTGGGACTAGGTCAATTTGTGTGAGATTGTCCCCTGATATTTATTTAGTTATACTTTAAACAGAAAAGGTACCTAAATACTTAGCTAGTATACAGCATTGGCAATTCAAGAAATAAAACTCAAATTTAAAGGAAAAGAAAAAGTGCTGGATTGGGATTAGGATTTTTGAAGCGTCAATAAATAACCCTTAAGCTTACGCTAAAAGGTGTACTGCTGGTGTGAAGTTTGAAGTCAAAAGTCTTTGACCAGTGTGTGTTGCCGGTGATGACTTACGGATCTGTGACGAGGGCGCTAACGATGGGCCTCATAAGAAAGCTCAGAGTCACTCAGAGGGCTATGGAGAAAGCTATGCTCGGGGCTTCTCTGCGGGATAGAATCAGAAATGATGATATCCGCAGTAGAACTAAGGTTACCGACATAGCCCGAAGAATAGCGAAACTTAAGTGGCAGTGGGCGGGGCACATTGCTCGCAGGACTGATGGCCGATGGGGCCAGAAAGTTCTCGAATGGCGTCCACGGACCGAGAGACGAGCTGTTGGTAGGCCTCCAACAAGATGGAGCGACGACCTCGTTAGGATCGCGGGATCGCGATGGATGCGGAAGGCACAAGACCGGTCTAAGTGGAGAGCCTTGGGCCTATGTCCAGCAGTGGACGTCTTTCGGCTGATATGATGGTGATGATGATGATAAGGTTAGGGGTGTATCTGTGTGTGTTTTAATATTACTACTTGCAACTTGTCACTAATACACTGGGAAACATCTTGTCCTGATTAAGCAAAATGTGGTTACAGAACTATCAACAAATCTTTTTAGAGTTGTTGGTATTTCTGTAGCTCTGCCTACCCCACTTTGGGAATGAAGGCGTGATGTTATGTATGTATTTATTACTTTAATACCTTGTTGTGTACTTTTAAGTAGGTACACTCACCGGCACAAAAACTCGACCTTAAAAAAGAATATTCGGTGGCCATTTTGGACTTTAAGTTAATTAGTAACAAAACACTACAATTTACTACAAATGGTGACCAGCTGGTGACCAGTTTACACGAGTTGACAACACTTTGGTGTGTACGGCTATATAGTTTTAGCAAGAACTGGACTCTATATACTCTTTCCTTTTGTTACTGAATATTCATATTGAAATTTTCGAGACCGATAAAGACCTGGCGCTTTCGTTTTAAGGCTCCTTCTATGCCTTTAGTTCTTATTATATGGTTTTATTTACTCTTTTCAAAATGGCGTCAAACTTCGTAACCACACAACACAAAAAATCCTCACTGGGTAATTAATTGTATCCGGTTGGCGGAGTTTGCAACTGCCGCTAACTGGCTGTTAGCCACTAGTTGTTAGCTACTCAGTTAGTTAGTTATTCATACTGACATTTCAACACAACATAATTAGCGGTGAATTTTGTAAATGGTAAGGTTAAAATATTTCGGCGTTGCATCCGATAAGAACCAGAGAATGTAATCCAATAATAGGGAACATGCATATATTTTTAACTTACGCTCTCTGGAAAATGCTATGAAAGAGGAATAACTGTATACGCGAAATAATTGTCGTGTAATTTTTTCATAAGATATGAAGCTTTAAAAAGTCCTAGTTCTGACCTCCTGCAAAAACACGCTATACAAAATCGACGACAAGAATGACGTCGACCTTATATAGAAATTCGCATTTATTTCGTAAATGACTATGTTTAAGCCAATATCGTTGAATAAAAATATTAGGTAAAATGAGGATGCGGAAAAAAACAATCTAAACATTAAAAGAAGTTTTAAAATTTTAACAAGATAAAATCTTAATAAACGAGTCAAAACTTAGTGTATTGCGTTTTTTATGTTTTTTTTTTCATTTTCTTCTAAATCGTATCAGATGAAACTCAATTCTGATTTTCATGCATGTTCTCTATTTAATGGAGCGTGCAAAATTCCTATACTTAGTTTAATCTTTTTGGCGTCAAAAATGTCAGATAAAGTAAGTTGCAAGATATTTAGGGATGGTGAAGTGTCGATATTTCAGTATCGATAGTATCGACACAACCTGCATGCTCTGCCAAGTGTTGGTTATGATTGGGTACCTATTAGTTGATTAAAATCCATTTCAACAAACGTACTTGTATATCACCACTCAGAACTTCTCGCTAATATAAACATTTTTGGTCTCGTTTGGCCATTTTTCATACAAAATAGAAATGTTCTTGGCCTATTCCATACTTATTACGTAAATAGTTATTGTTTGTACGCGCATAACTACCGTACGACTGTGCCAAACTGGATATTTTAAAGGGTTCCGTACCCAAAGGGTAAAAAACCCGACTGCTAAAAAAACGCTCTAAAAAGTATAAATCAATTTATTCAACATTTATTGTCTGCTAGCTGTTGCCCGCGACTTTGTTCGCGTAGAAGTCGTTTATCTTCGGCCAAAAGTGAATAAGATGGTCTTCTTCAGTATGACCATCTCATTCACCTTTGGCCATTCCGGATCATGACCATAAAATCACCCAGTATACACGACACTATCAAATTGTACTTACATCTTATACGATTACCAACAAATGTGATTTACCAAAATTGAAACTAATCAAGAACTAAGTAGTTAACAATTTGTATGGCTAAGGTTCAAAATGGTATATAAATATAACAAATGTTTGTACATATCGTAGTTAAGAAAGGTTTAGTCAAATCAAATCACTTGAACGTAAACAATTTAAAACTACCTTAAAGGGTTGGCTCATTAATAGAGTCTTCTACAATATTATTATTATTAGAGCCTCTTTATTTCCTTAATAAAAATATTACATTTCATTCAACATTTAATATAAAAAGAGTATGTATGATAATTTTACATTTAAAATTCTAATGATTAGTTAAACCATAATACATTTTCATGCATAAATATTTTCAATTATTAATATTGATTTTATTAAGGACCTCTCTGCGAGTAAAGGCCTCCTCCATTTTACTCCATGCGTTCTATCTTTTACCTTTATAATCCATTCTTTGCCTGCCACTTTTCGTACCTCATCTTCCCATCTTTCTTTAGGTCTTCCTCTGTTCCTTTTATTATGGGGTCCTGTCCACGTAGTAAACTTTTTGTCCATTTATTTTTATTCATACGCATTACATGGCCAGCCCACTTCCATTTCAGTTTTTTACAATGTTCCAAAGCATCGATTACATTTGTTGTTTTTCTAATATCGGTATTTCTCTTCCTGTCAATTCTTCTTAAGTTCAAAATACATACCTGGGCAAACAAGTATCATTTACCAAGTCCAGACATCAAGATGAAATAAACAGACGGATAAACTTAGCATGGAACAAGTTTTGGAGCTACAAAGACGTACTGAAATCGACACTGCCTGTAAATCTCAAGAAAATAATTCTCGATTCCTGTATACTGCCATGTCTTTCTTATGGCTGCCAGACTTGGATATACAATGCAAAAACCCAACATGCCAAAGAGCGATGGAGAGAAATATTTTGAACTTCTACAATATTAATGAGTTTAAATATGTTTAATAATAAGTTACTTGTATTGTACGTCCGTGATGGATAAAGTGTTGGTTCTAATTATGTCCTTGTATCATCTCTGTACCTACACAGTTAGTCAATAAACGTCATTCTATTCTCTATTCTATTCTAGTATTTCAAAAACCATTGCCGAAGCGTTCATACTAAATTTCCGAGATTTTTATGAACGAACACGTCAGCAATGGTTTTTTGTTTTTGTTGTATTACTGGCTAATCAAAATTTTACATTTATATTTCTTTTACAACTGGCTGTATTCTATATGATGTCTTTATGTCACTTCAATAAATAAAGTCAAATACATCAGTTTTATCAACTTGTTAGGGTTCCGTAGTCAAACTAGGAATTCTTATAGTTTCGCCATGTCCGTCCGTCCGTCCGCAGCCTAGCGCAGAGACTCTTAGTACTAGAAAGCTGTAATTTGGCATGAATATACGTATTAGTCACGCCAACAAAGTGGTACAATAAAATCTAAAAAAAGATTTTTTAGGGTACCGCCCTACACGTAACGTGGAGATGTTTTTTTTTCTCGTTTACTCTATAGTGTGGGGTGTCGTTAGATAGGTCTTTCAAAAAATTGTGGTTTTGTGACAACGATTTTTCAGTCAAGGGAACCGTTTGTGAGATATTAAGCTTTAAAGCGCTAAAAAAATTATAACACCTTATTACTGTATTCTGACAAATAAATTATTTTGATTTGATTTGATAATTTGTTAGACGCATGTGTCCCCCCCCCCCCCTCCTACAGCGCAAACTACAAATACTAAAAATCGGAAAAAAACTTAAATTTAAGATCATTAACGAATTTTAAAACTATCACGACTACACATCATTGGTTCTTGAGATACAGGCGATTAAAGTATTTATACCTACTAAAATCATCTAATAAGGTACCAATTGACTTCAAATAGAAAATTAGTTATTACTTGTTTATTTTTATGTTTGTAGTACTTAACGGCTTCGGAACCCTACACCTGATCATGCTCTTGCCCGGTTACTGAATCATCGTCTCATTTTGGACACCATTATAAATAGTTAGTTGTAGGTTATTGTTATTACTGTTTTAATATTTGAAATTTTCACTGTTTAATACAAACTGCCATATATCATTTTATTTAAATGTGTGTCCAAATAAATCATTATTATTCTTATATTTATAATGTGTTCTGTATTTGTTTCACAGGAACTCCTGGTGACCCTCTCAACCCTCCTCCGCGGCTCGGTGTACGAGCGGCTGCGCTGGGCGTTCCGGCTGTACGACGTGGACGGCGACGGCGCCATCACCCGCGGCGAGCTGGCGGAGGTGGTGGTGGCGGTGCACGAGCTGCTCGGCCGCCGCGCGCCCCCGGGCTCGCCGGCCGCGCGGCTCGACGACGCCAAGGCGAACGAACAGGTGGGCGTCTATAGCGAAGCTGTACTCGCATAAATTTACATATTTTTCAGATTTTTACTCTAAAAGTACCAAAAGTGTCATTGCGGGTGACAAAAGCGTCACTAACAAAAAAAAAATAAGTGTCAAAAGTATCGTCTTAAGTGACAGGTGCGTCAATATTAGTGACAAAAACTTCTGTATAAGTGACAAAAGTGTCATTCTACGTGTCAAAAGATCAAAAGCATCATCCTAAGCGTTAGCTCATAAGCTATCGATTTAATTCCCATGTATTATCAGCGATTTTTAGTACTTTCGGAGACATCGATTATTTTAATCGGAATTATTGTAATCGGAGTTTATGTATTATTTCAATATGTTTTCAGTGGTTTGTTACATCGATAGAATCATTATGAACTTAGGATGTTTCTAAAGTTACTTGCAATTTTTTATCATGACACCTTTTTGTGTAAATCAATGTAAGAAAAAACTGAAAAAATATAGAAGTAGTAAGATAAGATTCATTTATTGGCAGAAACTGTGTAAGTGAGGTCACATCATATAAAAGGACCAACAGTTTGCCCATTTCGGGCGTACAATATTGAAGCGCCAGTAGAGCTTTGACGTGTAAAGTGCCCGTGCGGCCTACTTACTGAATAAACATCTTTAAAGCAAATAAATATATTATGTTAATACAGTCTTTACACTAACTTAATAAATTACATTAAATTAATGGTTTTCCGTAACATGGACATTTAAGGAAATTTAGAACAATTCCGATTAAAATTATCGATAAAAATTATTCCGGTTAAATCGATAGCTTATGATCTTCCCTATACCCTAACCTATTTCTGGTTTAACGTTTGTTTTTTGGGACATCCTGTGTAGTAACTGGTAAGTGATATGATAGTAAAGCCGCGTCCGCTGCGTAGTGTTTTCGATGTTTGTAAACATCTAACATGTTTTCCGAACAAAAAAGAAGTGTTCCGTCACGGATGGAAAACATTGCCCGCGTTTAGTCGCGGGGGAGCGAGTCATGTTTTTACTTTTGAAAGTTTTGAGTTCGAGTGAAGAACTATCAAATATGGCATTAATTATTAATTATAGGAACCTTTGATACCTTTGAATATAAATAAATATCCTACAATCCTACAAAAGATGATAAATTGTACTGGGATTGCAGCAGTCGAAAGAACAGTGAAATGTTATGATAAACAACTCAAGTCGCAATGGACGTGCAGTTGTACCTAAACATGTTTTGCTAACATGTTGTTAGTTAATTGGCGCAGCGGACACGCCTTAACTGAGTGAATAGTGACGCACTTCACGCACCTGTCACTTAAGGTGATGTTGTTGACACAATTTTTTTGTCAGTGACGTTTTTGTCAAGTGTACTAAAAATCAGAAAAATATCTTAAATGAAACCGCATACTAATAACGAATTTAAAAGGAAAACTATCACGACTAAAAATACTTGATTAGTTGAGATACATGCCATTAAAGTGTTTATATACCTACCAAAAAATATTTAAGACGGCACCAAATAACTTTAAATAGAATAATAGTTAATACTTTTTGTATTTTGTGTTTATAGTACTTAACGGGTTCGGAACCCTACAACACATCGTCCGACATGCTTTTGCTCGGTTTTATACTACACCTTGCTTGCAAAAAGTGCTTGAAATTAAGAAGCATCACCCTTTGATTCCCACCCATCTCTCCGATACCTACCTGAATTTAACATAAGGAACTTTTCGAGTAGAACAATTGAAATCCCGTGGGAAAAACAATGAACAAATCCTACGCAGACAAAGCAGCGTGTTAAAAGTAGCACTGATTCCATTACAGTTTAAAACTACTTTAGAAAAGTCAACAAATTTTGACAACAATAAATGAAAACTCTACCCGAAAAAGAATAAGCTAATTCTTACAGCTACATTTTAACTTAATTAATTTGAAACCGAGAACAAAAACCATAGAGAAACTAGCTTCCGCTCGCCACAACTGCTAACCACGGACAAATGTCAAAACTTTTTAAATGGCTTCTTGTAACGGGAAACTCGGGCGATTCAGCGAACGCCGCAGCTGCCTAAAATGTCTGACGCCATCTTTGTGTACAGTTGCTCACAGAAGTGTTGCATTTAATTTGATTAATTTTTTACTTGTTCTTAACAAAATGAAATAAAAATGTGTATAATGATTACTCTGTTTTAAGATATTTAAATCTTTATTTTATGTCTAAATCATCAATATTTCTATGTTTTACTTTTTTACTTCGATCTTGTTCTTTTTCTTTTGTCTTCCTTTGGATGTCGTAAGAGGCGACTAATGGAATGAAGGCTTTTAGTACTATTAGGCGATGGGCTTGCAACCTGTCACTAATACACTAGTAAACATCTTAGCCTAATTGTGCAAAATATGGTAACAGAATTATCAACAAGTTTTTACAGTTGTTGGTAGTTCTGTAGCTCTTGTCTAACCCCCTCTGGGAATGAAGGCGTGATATTATGTATGTATTTTTACCTTTTGGGTTTTTTGTTTTGTCAAATTATTGATTATGTTTGTTGTGTTGCAGTATGATTTTGTCAAAAACAAAATACTGTCTTAATTATAAAATTCACATTTGATTTTGGAATATATTTTTTTTATTCCAGGTCGACAGAGTATTCCACAAGCTGGATCTAAACCAAGATGGCGTGATCACGATCGAGGAGTTTCTCGAGTCTTGTCTGAAGGACGAAGTGATCATGCACTCGCTGCAGATGATCGACATGGCGCTATGACGGCAGACTGACACCGCGCATGCGCGCTTTGACCTCAGGTAGGTGATGTTAACCAACTCGCTTTACATTAGGCGGACGAATTAATAACAGGGGAGTTTAAGTTTGTTCGTCAGAGCGTACAAACAACATTTTCTTACGATGGCGTAGAAATAAGGAATGTGTACATATACATTTTTCTCCTCGACTGTATTTTCATGCTTGAAATGCAGCCCATAAAAATTAAGGTTTTTGCCCTTACTGCCCTACCTTGCACTTTGTACCTACACTTTATTACCGAGTGTTATTGCTTTCTAGTCATTATTTTTAATTAACTAGTAATGTTATTGATTTTACATTTTCAATGATTTTACTTTTATGTATTATTGTAATTTTGTATTGAAAAAATGAGTAGCTGGAATTTCTTGCGCTTGCGCTTCTTCTCCGCAATGATGGTCTTTTCCGAAGTGCTAGTAGATTCACTGCATATTACCGACGTATTTAATGAATTTTTATTTTTTAATATTTGAATATATTTAGTTCTTTTTTTCCCTGAATCGCAGATTCTTGAAATGGCAGATTATTTTGACGGCAGATTCTGATAATGGCAGAATCTTGAAACGGCCGATGTACTTACAGTTAAGTAAATAATTCAAATCTGTTAATAACGAAGTACAAACGTACAACCAACTCAACGTTTTTCTTATAAAAAAGTACAGTTAAGCTGAAAAATAAATGTATTTAATTACTTTCTTACTTTGAAAGCTATAATATAATTAATACGTAGGTAGGTTTAGGTTATGTTAATCTTGCAGCAGGCCCGGAGGTCTAAACCAGCTAGAAATAGGAGCTCCCGTCCGTCGACACTGTCTAATTTCATTTCGAATCTATAAGTCAATTCCAATCTAAGTATTTTTGTAGGTAACTGTTTTGTGTGTCTGCCGTTTTAACAATCAACCATTAATAGAATCTGTCGTTTAAGTAATCTGCAATTTCAAGAATCTGCCATTCAAGGAAATAAGGCAAATGTGGTCTGCTCAGTGCATTATTTGTGCACTTGTGTGCGTGTCGTGCGAGAATCCCCTTTTCCCTTAGTCGCCTCTTACGATATCCACGTAAGACATGGAGTGGCACTATTCTAACCCTGCAACCACACTTTTGGATCTAGGTCAATTTGTGTGACATTGTTCCGTGATATTTATTTATTTTCTTGATTTCTCTATATTATAAGATTTATAAGTATGTTTATCGTTGTTCAGTATCCATATATGTACAAGCCTGATAGCCTATTGAGCTTACAATTAGTTTGGGACTAGGTCAATTTGTGTAAGATTGTCCCTTGTTTTTTTCTGTGGCGAGCGTGAGTATTTGTTCCTGAGCCTTGGTTGTTTATTGGTTTGGTTATTTAAGTAATTATATCTCTTTGTAAGATTGTTTATACTCGTTTAGTACCCACAGGCCTATTGAACTTAGTGTGAGACTAGATCAATTTGTGTCCCTTGATATTTATTTATTACTAGCTATCCGTCAGCGGCTTCGTCCCGTTGATTTTTTTTTACTTTTCGAGTGGATTTTATAAGAACTTTCTCCTGACGATAGAGAACACATACATACATAACATTACGCCTTCATTCCCAGAGTGGGGTTGGCAGAGCTACAGAAATACCAACAACTTTAAAAAGACTTGTTGACAATTCTGTAACCACATTTTGCACAATCAGGCCAAGAAGTTTACATAGTGTATTAGTGACAGGTTGCAAGCCCATCGCCTAACAATACTACAAGCCCTTATTTCCTTAGTCGCCTCTTAAGACATCTACGGGAAGACATGGAGTGGCACTATTCTATAGGTAACCCGGCAACCTCACGGGGTAACAAAATAGAGAACACAACAAAATAAGAATTAGCAAAATCGGTCCAGCCGTTCAAGCGTGATGCCGTGACCAAGGGCTGGATAGGGATTTATTTTTATATTCACCCTACGCTAGCCTAGTTGGTAGTGACCCTGCCTTCGAAGCTAGAGGTCCTGGGTTCAAATCCCAGTAAGGGCAGATATTTGTGTGATGAGCACGAGTATTTGTTCCTTAGTCTTGGATGTTTCTATGTATTTAAGTGTATATTTCTCTATATAAGTATGTTTATCGTTGTCTAGTACCCATAGTTCAAGTTTAGAGCTTAGTTTGGGAATAGGTCAATTTGTGTGACATTGTCCTGTGATATTTGTTTATTTATTTATGAACTGAATTATTATTTCCAGGGCGGTGGCCAAGCGCCCCCGCCCCCAGCACTGCCGCTGCGCGCAGTGGCCGCTGCACAGCGTGGCGGCGGCGTGGTGGCGCCGCGCGCGCGCCCTGGCGCGCCGCCTCGCCGCGCTGCAGCAGCTCTACCACGGGTGGCGCCCGCACCTCAACGCGAAGATGTTCTTAGGCTTTTAGGACGATTCTAATCTGATGTCACAGTCGAGTTCCTCAATACGTATAGCTTGGCAAAAAAGGTCGAAACCTGCCAAGTTTCAGGCGGTGATCGAGACTGAGTTATAGCAGTCATATATTTGACTCTGCCTTCGAAGCTAGCGGTCCTGAGTTCAAATCCTGGCAAGGGCAGATATTTTTGTGATGAGCACTAGTATATGTACCTGAGGTGGTATGTTTTCTATGTATTTAAGTATATATTTCTCTACGTAAGTATATTTATCGTTGTCTAGTACCCAATACAAGCCTAGAGTTTAGTTTGGGACTAGGTCAATTTGTGTGAGATTGTCCCGTGATATTTATTTATTATAGCTCCGTCCGTTTAACGTCAGAATATCGATCACACCCGGAGAATGATTGGTAGATAAAGTAAAAACTACTAATAATGGACAACACAGATGAGAAAGTAGTCATGTCCACATAATTGCAAACAATGTCGCAAATTTTTCTGACCTCTATAATACTAAGGAAGGCAGCTAATTGCATAGCAATATTATAACATTTTAAATTTAATGTCGTTACCAATAAAGCATAGAATACTTCGATAACATCCTTGCACTTAGCCTCCTTCTTTGGTATTACGGCAGCATGGACCTGTGCGGTGAGACAATTAGCTTCTCAATTCGTCATCTAATTTAATCCTAGTGAGCTTAAGAGGCCGATATGCTGCCACGTCCACACAAGAATGAAAGGGATGGCTGTGCTTCCACGTGATTAATGTATGTTTACTGTAAAACATTTATTATGAAAATGTTTAACAAGGATTTACAAGTTATAAATACTCAACTATAATATTGAATTCGAAGATACCACCAAAATAATACGAAAAACGTGTCCTCGAACCAGCTCGGCTCGGCACGTGCCCACTTTATTTATAAGCAATTAAGCATAGAAAAAAAAGGAGCTCACAGTGCACTGATTGTAGGTGGGATCCGAGACCCAAAGACATTTGTATTGTAGACTACAATCCTAAGACGCCAATTTTAAGATTAATTTCACCGTTTGTCTTAACACAACTTAGTGCGAACACTGCTTGGCGGTAGGGTAAAAAATAAGATGGTGGAAGCGATCGCTGCCCATGCTCACACCACCAAGAAGTTCGCGTGCTGGTTAATCATTCGTCAACGAAGTGAGAAGCGAGTTGTTTCCGTCTGTCACCTAAAATAACTCTTTTTTGCCAAGAATGCCACCACACCTAAATGCCACTGCCAATAAGCTCTTTACACATTCGACACCATGGCTGTATACATATATATTTTGTGACCTCGACTGTACATCTTGGACTTTAACTGTTGATCATAGAATAGGACCCTATCGTAATGTAACGTCAAATCATAACTTCGTGAGGCTCACCATACTACAAACATAGAGATTTTTATAAGTGGGAATTTGACCTTTGCTCGTAAATGACGTATTCAGTTTTGAATCAAATAAAAATGAACTCCATGCCCACTAAAATATATTTTAAACTAAATCGCCTTGATAATGTACCTCCTAGCTAATAGGGTCCCACGAGGTTAAAGGTGTAATTACATTGAGGAAACGCACGCGGTGAAATAGTAGCGCCATTCTAAAAGACCGCTGACAGCTGTCAACTCAATACAAAATGTGTTTGAAGCATGTTTTTTTTTTTAAATTCAAATCCAGTATAATAATTTCATGGCTACATCGATAAGCCAGGGCTGAGTTTCTACACGGTAAAAACGATATTGCCTTTGACGTGATTCCAAACGTTGACTCTTAACGTTTTGATAACTCTTATTAATCGACAGTAATGTCGACCGAGTTAAAAACGATACGGAATATCGTTTTAACGCAGTAGAATAGAGGCCCTCTGTATCGTGGCTTACAATTTTAAAGATTTTCCATGTTTTGTACAAAGTTGACAGCTGTCAAATTGGATCTATTACAACAGCGCGACTATAATATAAATCGCGGGAAAGATCTTAAGTTTTCTGGTCCGTAATGAAAAAATATTGACTATTTTCTCAAGTGCAACTCCCCTCATTGTAAATTCACCTTAAAAAAAGGATTATATACAAAATTCTAAATTGTCTTTCTGCGGTAAGATTCTATACATATAACTGACTTAACTGATAGAGTCTGACAGTGGTTTCCGGCGTTAAATGGAATTTTTACGATTTATTAGTAAATCACTTCACCACTCGTATGCGGAAGGTGCTAAAAATAAAGTTCAAGCCTCTCGGGTTATGTTATAATCCAAAAAACAAGTAAAAAGTACAAAAATATATCTAAAATTATAGCACGGTTACGTAAGTCCTTGCTTAAGCATACGAGTAAGAAGCAATATTGAAATTTAGTTGTTAAATGATCACAAAAACCATTTTATAGGAAATGGCTCTTGTATAATAATTACTTTAGCTTTGTCCTTTTCTCTCGATTTAGTTACGAATTAGCAGTGAAAGGGACCGGGCATCACACACACATCTACGAACAAAATTCCGAAGTGATTTATCCTTAAATAATTTTCACGTTGGAAACTACATTGTCAAGCTAACTAAGTGCAAATCTTATCGATTTTATTTGCTTAGTTAGCTTTGATCCAAAAGTAAGTTAAGGTCTTGACAAAAAGTTCGCGTGATTTTTAGTACTTATTAAATGCAATAGTAAATTAATAATTATTAGTGAGTACATAGCAATAATAAGCATTCGTTAAATAGAAATGAATACTTTTAATAGGATTTTTTTAATATTACAATTAGATCGCGTAGAATTCAAATATATACAGTTAAAAATGTTATAGAAATTAGAAAAATATATAGAATATAGGTTGTGTGCTGTTTTTAAGTTACCATTAGAGTTAAATTTATTTATTAAATAGAGTTAAATTTATTAAGAATCGAGCCAAATGTAAAGTTACTACGTTTATTGGCATCAAATCAACGCTTACGAAATGTGAAACTGTCCCAATATTTTAAACTGTGATGGGACTTTTACTATCAACCTTTTACAAATCAATCTGTACTCTATATTTTATTTGAATCATTAACTAAAGCAACAGGGTAAGCTCTCAAGCGAATACTGGGTACCGCTAATTTTAATAAAATGTACTAAACACTTTTGGATACGCTTACGAGATCGATATTTTTTGTAATGTTAATAATTTTAACTAAGTTTTTGTTCTGGCTTATATTCAATTTTAAAATGAAGTAATTTTAACAAATTGTATGTGCAGCTTTGCATATATGATGCACTGCCAGATGTCAAATTTTAAAAGAACATTAATTTTTCTTCTTAAGAGGCCATACAAAAAGAGCTCATTTGTCTGCATTTTTAATAAAAAGGTAAGTGCCTAAGAAGCGTTGCGAAAGCTGCAACTACATATAATAATAGGCATTTTTGTTAGAACTTGAGTGAGAATTGATATTTATATCTTTGCTTTCGTTTAAAAAACGCATGTCCAAATTTTAAGAAATTCTACATTAACGTGTTATAAAGACTACGATTTTCTACTTATATCAATGAGTAATTGAATATAAATTTTAAAATTCAAGCAATCTTAAGAAAAATATGCAATTTTTGTGCATATCATTCGTATTTTGGCTTTTTAGGGTAAATACTCTTTTAACTTTAAAATAAGTTTTTAGGGAACTAATTTGCATTTATACTTATTAATAATAATCTAATGCAAAATTTAATGAACTTTGAAAATAAGGAATTGATTTAGGAATTCATTTTTGTGCAATCCAAAATAAAAGTCGTAAAAGTGTTACAGTTCAAAGAAAACTAATCGTTTTGTGTCAGTCGGGATTTAAACACGTCGTTATGTTTTAGGCAATCACTGTGTTACTTTAATAAAAAAGATATATCTAATGTACATCTTAGCCTCAGTCATTGTGCAAAATGTGGTTACAGAATTATCAACAAGTTGAGAGTTGCAATAATGTCTAAGGGTATTTGTTTTAGCCACACGTGCAAATACAGAGAAGGGAAAAAACCTAGTGTGGCTTAAAAAAAAAACATGTGAATTTGGGTAGAACGGAACTAGTCCAAAATCTCACCACGTCTCAGTCAGTACCAAGTGGGAGGGGGGTTTAAGAAGGTGTTAAAAACATCACGTTATTAATGGACGAGGCTTTAAAGACTAATAAGTCGTATAAGCATTTAAGATGGATTTACCTGCACAGCATTGGGTTTTGGGACTGCAAAGGACGATAATTCCCGTGCGTCATTAATGTCATTATATAATGAATCAGGTTCGCTTGTAGATGATATTTTAAAACTAAGCCACTTGTATTTTGGATTGTGACTAACATTAAATTTTATTTAGTGCAAAAGTTCCTAATTTTAAATGGAAAATGAAGTTTTACGATTTAGCTTAACTGGCAATTGTGAAAATATAATATCATGTTTTATGTACCTAACTTTTTTATAAGCGAAATATTTTGTGCTCGTTGGCGTTAATTCAAATGCCAATAAAGAAGTAATTATTTGGGAGGAAATGCCAAATACATGACGCGAGTTAATCTCTAATATAAAACGGGGGGCAGATGATAAAACGTTCAATAAACGATTTAAATATTTTAAATAATAATTATAGTGGTTTCCCTCAAAAGCGTAGATTAATCAGAAATGGACTTTTAGGGAATAGGCACAATATCCTTGATACAAAGTTACGCTTATAAGAAAGTTATTAATTACACAATCATACAATTTAAACTAGTTTGAACGGTTAAAATTAACACTGTTACGGCTTACTCACGAGCAGTTTCCTAAGATTAATACGTGAGTAAGCTGTGGCAGTGTTTATTTTGTTATAACAAGATTACTTATTTTTAAAAGCATTTCAAAAAATTTAGACATATTTAAATATCTTATGAGTAGGCGAAGTTTAACTATTGATATTTTAGATAATCATAAAAATTGTTGACTGAATTGACAATTTGTAGCGGTGCATAGTTTCTTCATAGGTCAGGACTTCTGTTATCATTTTTACAATACGTTTATACTAGAAAATAACGACATTGATTATATTTTTATTTAGGCACTGGCACTTGTGTATAAATCCCACACCAATATATGGCGTCCGTGATCTTATTACTTTGCATGTCGTGAGAATCTAAGTCAGTGAGAAAGTAAGTAAGCGAGCATTCTGGAATTTACTTAAAACACTTAAGCAGGGCTTATACAAAAAGTTTCAACCAATATTGAACCTTACGAGCGCCACAGTTGACTGCAATTTCAAGTACTCTGGGGGGCGATTTATGAAGCTCACCGACGAAAAATTACTACCTTTAAAATCATGCAATCATCAATTTGTGCAGCGATTTCATATACAAGCGGGCCCAACTTTTAGATGTGATATGATAAAGGCGTTATAATATCAAATCCGCCCCCCCGGGTCACCAGCTGAGATCTTGATTGGTGATTGTTTGACACGTACCTAGAACTTCTCAATGACAATAGCGTCACGGGCATTTTAAATATTTTGCGTGTCTAGCTGGCGATTGAAGCGTTCGAAAGGTTAAGACTAATCGTTTGATCTGGACAAAAAATACTATTTATTGGAATAAAATATTTGACTGTAAGTATAAATATTTGACTCGCATTGAGCCGCGAGAAAGAGGTGACATACGACAATTACTTAAATTAAGTTTTACTAGACTATTATTTTGGAAGTACTAGAGATTTTTTTGAAAATAATACTTGATATGGAACACAGTTTACACACTACTCTACTTACGTTAAAAGTACGGAAATATTGGTAAAATATGTGGGAAATGTGTGTCTGTTTAGATTATTACTTTTTTCATTGAATTTGTTTCCGTTATATTTTATCTAAAAGGTCAAGCAATATGTTAAATATCAAAGATTCACAACGACCATTATACGACATAAAACTATGTTTATTTATGAAAAAAACAGACTACTGGCTCTAGCTTACTGGTTAATCCGATATGAAATTTTCAATGGAATATAAGTTTTTAAATTAGTAAAGTTTACTACTGTTAGATCGTCGTTTTGTTTCGACGTGAGTAGACCTAATGAATGAGTGACATTTACCGTCTGCCGAAATACCAAAGAAGACGGCTAACTGCATAGTAATAGTGCAAGCATTTTCATTGCTGGGCATTAACTCATTAATCTGTTAATCGTTAATTAACTATATATGCAAAAAGTGACGGGGCGATCCAAAGATCGAATTACGGATTTCAAACTAGAACCGCTGCTGTTAACTTCCAGAGCCCAAACGCAGCAGTTTATAAAAAAAAAACAATTTTCATCATTGTTAACGGATTAACGATTAACGTTAACTTGCGAAGTTGACTTTTTTAGTACCGGATTAGCGATTAACGAAGTTAACTATTTGATTAACGGTGCCCACCTATGAGCATTTTATTTAACGTAGTTATTAATAGAGTATAGAATGCTTCATCTACTTCGCAGTTAGCCACCTGATTTGGTATTACGGGAGTTACTGTTTGCACCTTGAATTACTGACTTAAAACCAGTCGTCACTGAAATAATAAAATAATTTTAATACACATTTTATCCTGTTACTATATCTGTGTATTTTACCTATACTGAGAATATTGTTAAGCCCATGAGACTTAATTTTAAAATAATTTATTCTTACTCGAACTGGTTGTACCTGTGTTTTTGTAAGAGCGTGAAAGACGAGTTTCTCTTTCGCATATTGGATGATATTAACTTGTAAAATTTTAAATGAAGGTTTAAGAACTTTCGGACGTATGTAATGTGAGAATGGAGTGAAGCTGTGGTGTGTTTCACCGTATGATTTTGAACGCCGATAGTTCATAAAATATATCTCGCGTAATTGTACAATCGGCCTTATAAGCTGCACACTTCTGCCGATATACCAAAGAATGCAACTTAACTGCATGGTAATAGTGGAAGCATTTTAAATTTAATGTACTTACTAATAGAGTATAGAATGTTTCGACACATTGCAGTTAGCCGCCTTATTGGATTATGGCAGACTTTTGTACTTGTCACTTTAACGTCTTTGAGAGATTATCCCTTATAAGTAGCTGCATAAGAGCTTTGTCACTTAGACGTCATGTTTGAACTGCTCCACTTATCAAAGGCGTTAAAGCGAAGTACAAAACTGTGCATCTAGGAGTAAGGCGGATTATAAACTAAATTACGCTATCTTCACGCCCGCGCCGCGTGACGTGTGATCCGTGTCGTTACCTGCATACAACTCCACGTCAGGAACGCGTCACCCTTAACGTTGAAAAAGTCCGGGAAAAGTCCAGTTTTTTCCAAACAAATCGTTTTTTTAGTTTTTTTTTTTATATTCGGTCTAATTTGCACCTACAAAGGGGCGGCATCGACGACATGGAAGCATAAAAAAATTAAATAAGTGGCGATAGTGACAGTGATGGACTATGAATAAATTGACATTATTCATGTGTTATTTTTCCTAAAAAGCAAAATAACTTCGAACAAACTGAAAAAAACTAAAATTTCAACAACTCAAGGAAAAATCATTCGGTTTTTTCCGGAATTTTCAACGCTCGTCACGCCACGCCGGCTGATTCATGAACGCTTAACGGTGTTTAAAACCATACGGTGACTTATACAAAAAGCAAGTGAATACTTAATGTAAATAATTAAAATATTGTCACTGTGTCAAGACGTCCACGTTACTCTGATAGTAAAAAGTTCTTCATGTTTCAAAAGTGTTTTATTTAAAATTTTATCTTCTTTCATACTTACGTACTGTATTGTTGGGTCATACATAGACCTCTTCTTTTTCCAAAGCAGGCTCTGGGGGTTGGGTATTTCAAACACAATACTGAATAAAAGGCTTTGCAGATGTGTGCATATTTGTTGACGATGTTTTCCGTCACTGTATAATGCATGATTTATCAAATTATCACATTAAGTACCAATTTCACCATACGATGTAAAATTTAATCAATGTTAATCGACTGTTAGTTCATACATTTTGACAACTGTTAACGCTCTAATCGCCTGTTAAATGGTTAACATCGTATGTTGAAATTGGTACTTAAAAATTTAATTCATTGTTTTTCTTTATGGTAACGAGATTTCCGGATGTATTTCAGGACCATCGTGTAGAGCCCTACAGGTTAGGTTAGTTTTTAAAAAACCTGAAATATTTACAGTTTTGGAAATAAAGCAGTTTGGTCAAATGGTATAATATATGATTGGGAAAAACTATTTGACGTTTGTTTCGTCCCTTCAAATGTGTTGCCATTGCTAACATTGACTAGTAAATGCTATGCTATAGTCTCACCAGTTGTCTTATCCCCACGCCGGAACACAATAATGCGAACACTGTTGTTTGGCGGTGGGTTGATGGACAAGATGGTGTTAGCGATCCAAATGGACCTTGCACACGGTCCTATCAGCTCTAAAGACAAGATAGATTTGAATTCACGACCCAAATCGCAAGTATCTAAAATTCAATAATAAAAGCAGATTCAATCCTTATTCATTAGTGATTATAGCATTATAGTTAATTTTCGTGACGTACCTAATGGAGAAGTTAATCACGAGCATAAAAAACCTAATTACCTGTTTACATTATATACATGAATAAAAGTCTGTCACAAGATATGGTAATAATGTGACGCTGATTTTTAGAAGGGCCAAGCGACGAGATGTGTGTGTGTGTGTTTGTAATCTGCTCTCGGCGAGGTCTACAGTTTTATGCCGTGGGAGTTGACTCTTGGGCCTTGGGGGCCAGGTGCGAGGGACCTCTTTAAGGAGATTTCCTCCTGCCTCAATGACGTTTCGGGTGACCAGAAGGCTGGCAGCTTTGGCCAAAGGATAAGGGTGATTCTTGAAAGGGTCAATTTTCAACGTCCAGAGGAAAAAAGTACCCGTACAATTAAAACAATTCACTTTACTAAAAATGTTTCGTTACATTACCACTCAACCTACCTAGGGCAGGTTATTTTTTGTGTTTAAGGTAATTAGAATAAGTCGTAAAAAAATATCAAACCCCTAATATCAATGAATTGATAGATGTTAACACTTTTGTGTGCGACTGTTGTAAAAGCCTCGTTCAGCAAACGTCAAATCAATGGCATAGCAATTGCAACTTTATACTTCCCTACTACTTGCCTTTAATTTAACGGACTAATTGAAGCGTTTTTTAAAAAGCAGCTGTGTTAGGTTGTGGAAAATGTGATCACCAAATTGAGATACAATAATATTTTTATTTAATTTATTATGAATACATAATCTAATACAGTTTTTTTTAAAGTAAATAATCGTTATTTGTTAATGTAAAGCATAGCTATAACAAAGCTATAATAGAATGCAAACCAAAAGCAACTCACGCTACGTTACGTTAGAACGAAGAAAAACGTCTCTTAAATGTCAAAAGTATGGTAAACATTAAACTCTCTAGATATTCTCGTCAATGTTTTTATTATTTTCGCCTTATAAGAGGAAATTAAAAGCAGCATAATGTCAAAATCCGTACACGTTGTGGACGGCGAAGCTTCTGAATCCGATTCCGAGATAGAAATCGGTAAAGCACCAGTAAGTAAACTCAAATTATTTACGTGTTTCATTTTGATATTTCTCCATTTAATTCAGTAATAATTTGCCATTCCATTTGTTTGAATAATTCGTGTATTTAACTATGTTAGCTAAGTGATACAATAATTGGATTGAAAAAAATATTATGGATATAGCACTAATATTGAGTCGAGTTACCACTTTTTTTTTATGTCACTTTTTGCTCTTATATTTTAGTCCCTGGACATACCATCTGCAGAGGTTTGTGTTGTTGCCGGGGAAGCGCCTGAATCCGATGACGGTAGGAATTTATTTTTATAAGTTAGTCTAAGTGAGACTATTTCTCTATAGACAAAGATTGGTACGTTCATTGGATTAAGTCGAGTCAAACTAAGGGTCTGCACTACTCTGATGTTCAAGATAGAATACCGATAGGACCTTGGTTTTTTAAATACAGAGAAGCAAATAAAAGGGTAACATCTACGATCTGCCGATTAAGATTGGTCCATTCTTGCACCCCAGTATTTCTAAATAAAATCCATGTTAGGGATTCCTCAACATGTGAATGTGGTCTGGATTAGGGTAATCTGGCTCATATCTTTTTTGAATGCTCAAAGAGATCTTGTTCCTTGTATGACTTACTTCCCTGCTTTATCCCCCGTCTCATCAACTTTAAAACCTTACTTCGTTACGCCTTCACTTCCTTCATTAATATTCTGTGTGATTTTATAACTATCAATAATATCCGTTTGTAAGTAGTTTTTTGTTTACCCACAGGTGGTGGTCTTCACACAGCAGTAGTTCAGTTCCACTCCCTTCCTTTTGTTTTCCTTGCCGTTCCTGTTTTTGTTTTTTTTTTACCTTGCTGATTTCATTAATATGTTAAATCTTAAGCAGAATCTATAGCAACCGACCAACACCCACGCAACTGATACTGGCACAAGCCCTGTGGCTGCCATTAAAAGAGAAGAAGGAGAAGACTATTTCTCTAGGACCTCATGGACCGATGCCATGAATGCAAATAGATAAGGAACAAACACAAAGTTAACAATACAAACAACAAAGGCGAAAAAAGTTCTGTTTGCAGCCAAAAGTATCCTTACAATAAATTGTATGGCAAATTTTTGTTGCACAATGGAAAAGTTTCATATAAAATTTAATTGCGTGAATTAGCGTGCCCAAAAGATGCTCTAGGCTTGTACTATGGGTACTAGACAAAGATCCATATAGTTATATCCGTAGAAAACCACCCAAGACTCAGAAACAAATACTTATACTGACCAGTATTTGAACCTGGGACCGCTAGCTTCGTAGCTCGTCACTACCAGCTAGGCGAACTGGGTCAAACACAGATTAAGGTTAGCTTCTTTTCTGTGGACACGCCGGAAGTTAACATTTTTAAGGCCTAATTTTCTGTCTAAGCCCTGCATTCCTGCATAGTCCTGTCAGGACTGCTTTAGACCTTGTGTTTTTAATAGTGTGTATGACCCAACATCACATTTTAGAGAGCAAGTTGTCGGTGCCTCCACCCCCAGGGCCGGACACCCCGCTACACGCGCCTTTCCAGAGGCAGTCTATCCACCACCAGCTGCCAAGCTCGTTACTGCATCAGAAGTTATGTAAGAAGCAGGGTTTGCCAATATATATTGTAATGTATTTGCTGTTGTGAAAATTATGAGTTTTGTCACGTTTTCCTGCTTAACTATTGATGTTTTATTTTATACTAGCTGGTGCTTTTTTGGTCCCTCAAGTACCACTGGGCTAAAGGGTTCTGCATAAAATGCAGCCTTTGATGAAAATATCGCTGTAAGCCCTAGGACTAATGGGTGATATTAATAATATTATAATGGGTATTTGTGTTGCAGGGGAGTGCAACGTCTCCCTCCGCGCCACCCTCGAGGGCCTGGTGCTCCACACCACCGACATAGCCGTGGAGAAGCTGACCCGGGCCGACAGAATACTGTTGCATGGGCAGGTAGCACCACAATAATAATTGAATAAGAACTAAAGGCATAGAAGGAGCGATAAAATAAAAGGCAACATACGGATAGCTAATATGCACAGTCTTATTGCGATTCATTGTGCCAAAAAGAGACAGTTCTAAAAGCTAAAATATCATGGTCTTTCACTGTTGCTGTCGCACACTGTTGCATATAATCTACAACCATGTTGTCGAGTTGTCAACACCTTAAATGTGTACGGCTAGTTTTAGCAAGAACATATATTGAAATTTTCGAGACAGGTATAGATTTAACGCTTTCGTTTTAAGGCTCATTCTATGCCTTTAGTTCTTATTCTATGACCATTCCCATGCTTCACCACCATGGCAATAACAGGTGACGGGTGACATTTCAGTGTGCATGGCGCAGTTTTTATGAGACCCAGTGATGTGTCAGCTTGTTATCTTTGTAATATATACGGAAATGTCACCTGTCAAGTGTCTTTGTCACGATTATTTGCTATTGTGACTTTATTTATATACTTATATACATACATACCATCACACCTTTATTCCCAGAATGGGATAGGCAGAGCTACAGAAATAACAACAACTCAAATAAGACCTTGTTTATTATTAATTCTGTAACCAAATTTTGCACAATCAGGCCAAGAACTTTACTAGTGTATTTAGTGATAAGTTGCAAGCCCACCGCCTATATACTTATGTAAGTATTTATTGTTACAGACCAAATGTACCGGAAACTAAATAAATATCTAGAACCTTATTACAAAATTAATAGGCGACAATCCTACACAAACTGACCTAGTCCCAAAGTAAGCTCTAAACTTGTACTATGGTGGTATGGACAACGAAAATCATCGCATACGTCTAATTTTCAATCGTGATTTTTGGTGCTTTGGAAGCGTTTTCAGCGGGTTGAAACTATGGTTTCAGTCAGTTTCAGAGGGAGCTCTCTCACATAATATAATTTCGACCCTTGCCGTTGTTTATAGGCCCTCTATTAACCTGAAACCTGATTATTTTCCCGAAAAGTGAAAGAGATAACACGATTAGAAATGAGACAGAAATACTTGGAACGTTCCAGAGCCAAAAACATCACGATTGTAAACAAGGTCGCAATGTGTAGAACGTTCCAGCAATGAACGCTCTAGATCGTCTTAGGCGGGTCAAAGTTCGTCGGTCATTCCAGTGGGCCGAGTACGCTGCCACGGGTAAATTTTTGACATAGGGTCGGGACTTTAATTCGTCTATTCCATATTCCAACGTAAGTATAAAGAACTAAGGTTTAAAATAAGTGTGTTTGTGTGACTTGAGTCCTTTTATTACTAAAAAACTTAATTACCGGGGTAGCTGTCATTTTAATAATTTCACAATAATATGTGACACTAGTTCCCGTTTGACGTCATTTGACACTAAGTCCCGTGGCAGCGTGCTAGTTCCACAGAACTCACTAGCCTAACAACTATAACTCCCATTTCAGGAAAGCATGCGCGCGGCCAACGCGAACCTGACGCTTGCGCGCGCGCGCCTCAAGCAGATCCACTCGGAGCTGGAGAAAGCCAACTGTAGCAGTGCCCTGCCCACTGTCAGGATTAAGTAACTTTGAATTTGGAATTTGGGGACGAAATTATAATTTATTCCTTTTTCTTCATATTCTTGCTTTCGCACATTCTTGTTCTGCACATTTCGTTTTAATTGAAATATAAAAGTTATATTACACAATATTACTGTGCTGTGATATTCATTTCAAATATTGTTTGGCCAAACCAAAATGTGTACAAGCAAGAATGCGCTCAAGCAAGAAAAAGTAAAAGGAATCAATCGAAACTGATTTTAGTAGGCTTAAGTACTTTTGTTAGAGTTGCCTAACATCCCTTATACGGTCTGTCACCGTATTTAAATATCGTTTTAGCCACAAAAAAAAGTAGCGTCCTATTATGGGTCCAAAAAACTATCAGTCTAGTTTTTAACTTCTAGAAAATTCGTAAAATAAGCGTTAATATTGTTATTATTTATTTATTATACTTTAGGAAGTAAGGAAGGAGAGAAATTATATTGGGTCTATATTGAAATCCCTAATCGTCATTTATTCTTCGTTTGTCCGAATTTTTCGTTTATCCTAATGCCATTTCCACCTGAATTATAATATAAAACTTTTTAGTGATGTTATGATTAGGGCTAGGAGTTTTTCTACTGTTTCCTACTAATAAGTAAACAATTTTTTGACCTTCCGTATTGTCATATTTCAAATTAACATCATTACTTTAGTTTATCCATAACAAATTTTTTTTTACGCTTTGACAGTGGAAATATCCTCCATAAAAGTCATTTAGATTGTTTCAGGAAATTAATAAATGAATGAATCCTGAAATAGGACAATACTTAAGTTCAAAAATCAATGAGAGCGAGAGAGACAGAGAGAGTATGTAGTTAGTTTTGTATTGTTTTGGTTTTCCTTTTGTATAATAAAGTGTTTACATACATACATAAGAATTAGGAAATAGCGACTCCTTGGATTCTAAAACCACTGTGTGCCACGAAAAGTCCTAGCCCTAGTTATAATGCAACATAACCTCTACTGAAAACCAGTTTAGGACAAACAAGAATTCGAATTCGCGATGCGTCAGTGCAAATTTTTTGTAGGTTGCGAATGACGCCGTCGTATTATGTATGGAAAAATAATTTCGATCTATTTCATACTAATAACGTAAATAGCACTGTCTGCCTTGGCAGAAAGTGCAATTAATGGACTTTTAACACTAGAGATTACTACCATAAATTGCGTACTTTCTACCCTCGGCAACAATGTACTATGCGCATCTATCCATGACGGCATTGATTTTGATCATTAGACAAGGAGGTGCAGTTTGAACAAAGAATAAAACAAATTATTTATTTTAAAAAAGGTTTTTATTTTACTTATAATCGGGACATCAACCCAATTTCGAAAATAAAAAAAGAGTATTGAGTAGTGTTTTGACACCTACTTTCCACTTCACTTACTGGGGTAACTTTTAACGGCAATTTATAGCATACTTTAATTTTGTGAATGAGAATTGCTATAAAAATTGCCCGTGTAAGCGCACCTTAGGCTGTATAGCTGGAAGAGCCATAGCCCCAGGCGGCCATCTTGTCGTCGACCCACCGCCGGAAGATGGCGGCGGACGCGTACACAGCTGGCACGCCGCGCTCGCCGCAGCCGATGCCCCACGCCACCAGGCCCGTCAGCGCGTACCGGTCGGGGCCGATGGGGCAGGCAAGGGGGGCGCCACCGTCGCCCTGGAATTAAGGAATAGTTTAATTTTGTTTATTTATCCAATGTAATATTACGATATAAATTGCATTGCATGTCAAAAAAAACGAAAATACACCGAGATCGTCAACATAAATAATCATAATCAAATAACACAAAAATAATTAAAGTAACAGTTTCGGAGGCCTTGAGCCTTACGCAGCAATTAAAAGGGCTTTCCCAGTTCAAGAAGCCATGAGGTCCTAAGACTGCAATCCTAAGATAGACAGCAAATACTTAGCTCACCCTGAGGACTAATATTACAATCTCAAGCCTGCAATCCTAAGACGGCAAAAGCGTTACCCACCCTGAGGATAACATTACAATCTCAAGACGGCAAAAACGTTGCCAACCCTGAGGACTAACATTAAAATCTCAAAACTGCAATCCTAGGATGGCATAAGCGTTGCCCACCCTGAGTACTAAACAATCTCAAGACTGCAATCCTAAGATGGCAAAAGTGTTGCCCACTCTGAGGACTAACATTACAATCTCAAGACTACAATCCTAAGACGTGAAAAGTGTTGCCCACCCGCATGACTAACATTACAATCTCAAGACTGCAATCCTAAGACGGCATAAGCGTTTCCCACCCTGAGGATAACATTCCAATCTCAAGATTGCAATCCTAAGACGGCATAACCGTTTCCCACCCTGAGGACTAACATTACAATCTCAAGACTGCAATCCTTACGGCCGAACCCTATATTCAAACCGCGGACAGATAGCCTTACTTCGGATTAAAATTTGACACATTTTGTATGGGCAAATGTCATATTTCAACCTGAAGTAAGCCTTATCTATCCGCGGTTTGAATATAGGGTTCGGCCGTTAGACGGCATAAGCGTTGCCAACCCTGAGGACTAACATTACAATCTCAAAACTGCAATTCGTAGACGGCAACAGAGTTTCTTATAGGTTCTTCTCTGATCGGTCGCGATTTGAACCTGCAGTCAATTTAGGCTACTAGGACGTTTCAATTTTTGTTATTTGTAAACCTACTTGAATAATACTACGTAAATTTTGATACAAGTGCGGAAAGTATGTCATTTTACACGAGTCCCGAAGTAATAAAGTTAATACATTTGCGAAAAAATATCAATGGAAAAAAATAAATCAGTAATAAAACTATTACAAGAGATAATTTTACTTTTAATTGACACAGACTTTATGAAATGGCAACGGTTGTGACCATTCAGCCAAATAAAAAAAAGTCACTAATTTAATTACCTATATTTAAAAATCAAAAAGTATAATTCTCTATTAACCAGCGGTAATGCATAAAGGTGGATTCACATCACGCCGTACTGGGCTGGGCCCGGTATCGGCATGGTGTAATGTGAATTCACCTTAATACGCAACTATCTAATCATTCGTAATACCTACTAATTCAGATTCAGCCATCTTGATGAGAGCTGTTTTTTTAATATTACCTAGATACATTATATTATATTATTATTTATTATGTGTGTATGTATGTATGTATTTAATTTTAATATTTTAAATTATATTACCTATGTATAGTCTCAATGCTAAATGACGTAATCAAAAGGTGGTTGAACATGCAAACTCTTTGGTTGGACGCACGGCTTGGAAGTTAAAACAAAATTATATAAAAAAAATATGGAAAACTATAACGCACTAGTGCGTAATATCCAACTTTCCGCACGATATACAGCTACGAAAAGTACCACTTTTTGAGCAACTGTGTTAAAAAGATTATTCTGATTCTGATTCTGATTCTGCAATAGGTATGCTAGTCATTTCACCGGTCGGGCGGTGGTCGGTTTTAATGGCAACTTTAAGACATACTGTTACGGTATTAGACGGGCAGATCCAAAAAGGGACCAGGGGCCATCAGACGGACCTAAGGCCCAAGGTCCTACCCATAGTACTTACTTACTTTATCATTCAGACCCAGCTCCTTCGACAGTTGTGTAGTCATAGCGTACCACGGTCCTACCAGTAGGACTTCCTAGAAATCCTACTGGTAAGTATTTGGGTTTGAATGAGTTTAAAACAAATTGTACTACTGGTAGGACTACGGGCCGTAGTGACTCATCATCATCATCATTATCAGCCGCAAGACGTCCACTGCTGGACAAAGGCCTTCCCCAGGGTTTTCCACAACGATCGGTCCTCTGCTGCTGTCATCCAGCGGTTTCCCGCGACCTTTATCAGATCGTCAGTCCACCTTGTGGAATGTCTGCCAACACTTCGTCTCCCGGTTCGCGGTCGCCACTCTAGAACCTTTCCGCTCCAACGGCCATCAGTTCTACGAGCAATGTGCCCCGCCCACTGCCACTTAAGGTTTGCAATCCGGTGAGCTATATCAGTTACTTTAGTTCTCCTGCGAATCTCCTCATTCCTGATTCGATCTCGCAAGGAGACACCCAGCATAGCTCTTTCCATCGCCCTTTGAGTGACCTTGAGCCTTCTTATGAGGCCCATTGTAAGCGAGCGGTAGCTTACCGAACGCTGCCCATCCGAGTTGGATTCGACGATTGACCTCTTTTTCGAAGTTGGACTTACCTAACTGGATTTTTTGTCCTAGGTATACATAGTCGTCAACAACGTCGTAGTGACTACATGCTGAATTTTTCGTTGGGCCGTAGGGGTATATCTTTTCTAGCTAACCCTTAATAACGAGATCTGAGGGTTTGAAGAACCCCCTTGATCCGCCCTTGCAGTACACGAAGAGACTGTCACCTGGCAAGTGTCCTTCCCCTCCTCTCCCCCTGCGCAGACGAAGCTGTTGTGCAGTTTGAACCGCGCCCCCAGCCGCGTGCCGCGCAGCCGCTGCTCGCACTGCCCGTGGTCTACCAGATTTAACTCCACGCGCTTGAGGATCACAGCGTAACGGTCTTTGAGACCTGCAAAACAGAACAGCTCTCTTTACTATAATGACAAAGACAGACGGATAAGGAGTATAAGGACAAAGCATGGTATAAGTATGCCCGTGTGGTTGCCGGATTAGAATAGTGCCACTCCATGTCTTCCCGTGGATGTCGTAAGAGGCGACTCAGGGAATAAGGGCTTGTAGTACTGTTAGGCGATGGGCGTGCAACCTGTCACTAAAAACACTGGTAAACATCTTAGCCTGATTGTGCAAAATGTGGTTACAAAATTATCAACAAGTCTTTTTTGAGTTGTTGGTATTTCTGTAGCTCTGCCTAGCCGACTGGGAATGAAGTCGTGATGTTATGTATGTATGAATGTATTAGAAAGGGAGTTATACTGTAGTCACTGTAAAAGGCCCGAATTGACAGCTATCAACGCATGCCTCAAACACGATGTTGTGTGCTGAGTTGACAGCTGTCAAAACGGGCCTTTTAGAACAGCGGGAGTTATGCTCGGCTTAAGTTACTAGTTTACGAAGTTCATTGATATATTTACTTATTTTTTTAAGACATACATACGGATCACTAGATGGCAAGATGTGATCTTACATACATTTGCTTACATAAGATTGCCAATGCGTTATCAACCCTGATTATAGAATGCTAAGGCTGCGTGTCCACCAGAGATGTGCGAGGTAGCTAACCCGTGCGAGGCTGCGGAACGGTGTGAATGTTTCCACCAACGATGTGCGAAGTAGCTGAGTGGTGCGAGAATGCGTAGAGAGATGTGTACAGGGCGGGGTGCGGTGAGGCGAGAGCGGAGCGCACGTGCCACTGGCCGCTGCTTACATCTCAGTTCCCGGTTTTTGTCATCGATCGTCGTGCGTAATCGAATCTATCTCTGCCCAGTGACTGCGCTCGCGTCCGACAGCCAGGCGCCGCCTCGCAATACGTCCCTCGCAACACATTCCTTGCACACATCTTTCCCTAGTTTTGTATGTACAAAAACCTCGCTTCGCTGAACTGTTCCCTCCAGAGCTAAGCTGAGCGAGCATTTGTAAACGAATTTATAATGGTTCATGTCAAAAATATCCCTCGCCACGCATCCTCGCACATTTCTGGTGGAAATGCAGCCTAATACCCCATTTATTTTACCGAACACAGCAATGCGAACATTGCTACTCTACGTTTGGTTAAAGGATGATGTGGTGGTAGCGAACCAGACACATGAACATTTCTTATTGTGTAAAACTAAGATAAGGGAAGCAACTGGCGTAGGCGGTAAGATAATATAATTGTCGAATAGAAAGTTATCAATTATTAATTCAGAACAGCGGTTCTAATCCGATTAGTTGCTGCCCTTCTATATCGTAATCATATTGTGGACGTTACAGTAGCTCTTACTATTAATTGAATAAGCTATCATTATGTCAACAATATTATGATTTACATGCCCGTACCACATTATAAACAGTAGTTCGCCTTCAAACAAAGGCAAAGGTGTGCGTGCCTCGACCGTACGCGCCGCGAGCCACAACTAGCAAACTCAACAGGACGGACCGAGCCGGTTTAACCACGGCCGCGCCGTCGCAGCATTTGGTTTCTTGCGTATTAAGACTGTACCAAACGTTCAGTGGCACCCTCATTACTCTGATTGTGTTTTCGAATAAACTAAAGCATTGTATTGAAATCGGAAAGTGCATTGTAGCGACTCTAGCGCCGCTCGAGCGGCATTGAGTAACAGAAACTCTCGTCCTACTTTTCTGTTTAAAGCAAACGCTTTTTTTTTAAATGTTAATGTGAAGGCACACGAGCACTCAGGCCACCTGATGGTAAGTGGAATCTGAGACCCATTTTTGTATTTGAGATCTTAGGATTATAGTCTTGAGAACTCAAATGTCTAAGACCTCAAATACGTTGCCAACCCTGAAGACTAAGATGGAATGCCTCTATGCCAGTGCTTTCACCGGTTTCCCACACTGGAACACAACATTGCGAACACTTAAATTACAAAAACTAATAAGATTAAGCCATGTCGCTTCTTTTAACTCCAAACACTTCCAAGTTTAATTGGCGCAGTCGTCGTTAGGATACAACCGGAAAAACCGGTAGGAAGACAACCGGTGAAATTACTAGCATAGAGGCATTCCATCTTAGTCCTCAGGGTTGGCAACGCATTTGAGGTCTTGTGATTATAGTCTTGAGAATTCAAATGTCTATGGGTCTCAGATTCCACTTACCATCAGGTGGCCTGAGTGCTCGTGTGCCTTCTCCTTAACATAAAAAAAAAAAAAAAAAAAAAAAAAAAGGATCCCTCAACTTACCGAATACGGTCTTCCCCCAGCCGTTGGCCACGCAGTCCCGGGATCCGGCGCCCTCCCCGCCGGGCAGGCAGAGGAGCCCGATGTGCTCCGCTAGCTCCACTGGTGTTGCTAGCCGGAGGAGGGCTATGTCATTCTTAAGGGTTGTAGGATGGAAGCCTGGAAATTACTTGAATTAATACATAATCAGAAAGCACGACGAGGACGCGTTGGCCTGGTTGGTTCTGCCTACGAAGCTACACTCGCGGTCAATAGGTCAGAGTGCGTTTTTCATAATAAAGTGGCTATTTCGAAGCCTTGGTTCCTCGCCAGGGGATGCGCTTAGTGAAATCTGATGACGGATACCCCGCTCACTCGCCACCACCGTCACCAAACTTTCTCGCTGTGATATTAACTGATCTCCTTTTGAACCTCGGAGTATCCACCATTAAACCTCACTCAAAACTACCCCTGGCCAGGAACCAAGGCTTCGAAATAGCCTCGTTTGTGTGATTAGCGCGAGTATTTTTTTTTGAGTCTTAGATGTTCGTATTTAAAAAATATTTTTCTATACAAATAGGTATTTACAGTTAGTTGCAAAACTGAGTCAATATTAGCACCTTAGTAGAATGTAAATAAGTTGATGATAGTTAAAGGTATTTTTAAATGTACTCCTTGAAATTTGCTACAAATACCAAATGATTTACCTGTCATTTACAGTTTTTAAGTAATTTTATCGTAAAAACTGTTGAATTTAATTTTTTTTATTTGGCTTATATTTTAATTCTCTCTGTGGCAACCCAAAATAATGACCCTGATAAAATTAAAGAAATTTATCCTTTTTAAAATAAGTAGAAAATTATTAAAATCGGACATACTTTTGGTGGCAGTTATTGGAAACATTAGTTCGGTGCAAGGTTCACTTTTGCACCGAGACAAATTAGCCATACAAACTGGTTGTTAGTTCACTGTGGTAGGGGATTAAAATTCTGCAATAACTAGAAAACTACGTCCCTGATTCGCAGTTGATACCTACCTTATTTTAAACAGAATGGAATTCTCTATTTTAAATAGTTTTCTTATTTGGGGTTGCCATAGAGAAAACTAAATTACTAGTATAAAACATAAATAGATTTTTTACAGTTTTTGGTTCAAAATCTTTACAAAAATATAAGTGACAAATAAATTATTTACACAGCAGTTTTGTAGCTTACTTCAAGGATAACTATTCTGTACTAAGCATTTAAAAATAGCTTTGATTGTCATCGACTTATTAACATTCTACTAAGGTGCTAATATTGACTCAGTTTTGCAACTAACTGTATATCGTTATCTAGTACCCAAAGTACGAGCTTAGATCTTAGATTGGGACTAGGACAATTTGTGTAAGGACAGTTTCTGTAGTATAAACCATTAATATCTCATTAAAACCATCCCGTCAAGATATGTGGAGGTACCTTGGTTAACAAAGATCTCCTCGACTGCCCTCTCCTGGAACGGAAGACGCTCCTTAGTGGTTTGCGTGTCCCACTCCCCGGCACGGACCCTCAGCGAGCCTGGTGCTACCCTGGATCAGAGAGGCCATATTATAGAACTGATTATTTCATGTTATGAAGAAAACTATTCAGCTCCTATTATACTGGGTAAAAACCAACCAACCTTTAACATAAACGTAATGTCAACGTTTTTATTGCACTTATTTGATAGTAATGACGGCTGGGTTAAAAAGGGATAGGTATGTTAGGTTCCGTGTGGTTGCTGGGTTAGAATAGTGACACTCAGTGTCTTCCCGTGGATGTCGTAAGAGGCGACGGGAATAAGGGCTTGTAGCACTGTTAGGCGATGGGCTTGCAACCTGTTACTGATACACTGGTAAACATCTTAGCCTACGTGTGCAAAATGTGGTTACAGAATTATAAACAAGTCTTTTTAGAGTTGTTGGTATTTCTGTTTTCTGGGAATGAAGGCATGATGTTTTGTATGTAGGTATGTTATGTTAAAATTAAGAAAAAGTTATTAAAATAGAAAATGCTAAGAAGTGTTTTGTTAAGAGAACTCTAGTTACTTAACAGGTAGTGGGAGATACCTTTGCACGACGTGAGCAGCGGTGACGACGACTTGCGGGTGTATAAGGGAGCCCACGCCGGCGTAGCCTTCAGCGCCGATCAGTGCGACCACCCAGGGGAACTCGCCGAATTGTGCCTCCGCGCCCTGGAGGGAGGGCAAAGAAATTATACACTAGGCGTCAAAAAAATCGCACCTTTTGAAATTTTCAAAAGAGGCCTTACAGTCATACCTATCTTAGATGAAACATGGCTGATATCTGCTACATGTCAAAATTTCAAAATGTGCGATTTTTTGACGGCGAGTATAGTTCATGAAAAGTATAACAAAAAGCAAGTTTTTCAAACCCGACTGCATGTTTGGATAATATCGTCTATATATGTTAGTTACCCTTTAGGTACATATTTTTTGTTAACCCGTGGAGCGCCCTATAAACACCGTGTTTTCATAACAATATTTTTTGTGTGGTTCGAATTAAGATTGATATTGTAATGTTATATTTATATGCCATGGCGGTTCATAGGTTAATGAATGTTTTGATAACGTCATATAATACCGGATGTGGCCGGTAATAGGAGCAATAAATTGCGGGATTGTTTCTACTCTATAAACGTAGCAACATTTGTTCTACAACGCTAAAAAATATGTAATTTATTATTTGGGATTTTTTCGAACAAACTAAATAGTATTGTCAATGTGCTCCATCCAATAGTCTAGTTGACATCTACTGTCATTCTACAAACTTCGTAGTTTTCGCAATACATTGCTTGCTTGGAAAATCTAAATTCATTAATATTAAGTTAACAATAAGTTATTTCCAAAAGTTGTAGAATAAATGTTGTTACGTTTGTGGTGTGGAAATGATCCCTCAATTTATTGCTCCTATTACAGGCCACACCGTGTATACGTTAGTTCCCTTTATATATTTTGTGCCGCTATTTATTTTTTTAATGTAAGTACTTAGTGACACTTGCAACGTTAACACGAATCTAACGACACCTCGCTTGTTGAAATCGGCCCATCTATCCAGCCGCTACGAGGGAACATACAGTCGGACATACATACATATATACATACATACATACATACAGGTCTAACACATAACCCTGCTTTTGGCCTTTGCCCCAGTCAGGTTAAAATGACTAAAGTCTGTGTCAATAGAACTTAGCAAAGATGTAGGTAAAACGAACCAATCACCATGATTACTCGATTATCACGTTCTATTAAAAATCAAGTGAGGTCTTTGCAATTATCATCACTACATAGTATAAAACAAAGTCGCTTTTTCTGTCCCTATATCCCTATGTATGCTTAAATCTTTAAACTACGCAACGGATTTTGATGCGGTTTTTTTTAATAGATAGAGTGATTGGAGAGGTAGGTTTATATGTATAATACTTTAATCCGGAGCGAAGCGAGGGCGGGTCGCTAGTTTATTTATAAACTAGATAATTTTATTTTTAATGAATCCACGCTTGGTGAATATTTGAGGTTATGTGTCAAACAGTCATGTGCTACTTTGTTTACATCTTTGCCAACTTCAATTGACACAGACTTTAGCGGCCACAGTCAGTCAGTTTATGATGATTAAGATTAATCATTATTTATGTCGATTTTTCATAGACAACTTTAATTAACCGGGCAAGAACATGTCCCACCATGCTCAGTGTAGGGTTCCAAAGTCGTTTACTACAAACCCAAAAAACTAACTTGAGTGTATGATTTTAAATTCAACTCGATACCTCCGCGTTCCCGAGATAAAGCGTCTTGACAGACAGACGGACACGTGGACAACAAAGTGATCCTATATGGATTCCGTTTTTTCCTTTTGAGGTACGGAAACCTGAAAGCAACAAAAACTATTTCGTGGTCTTATATGATTTTTAGTATGTATACTTAAGACATTTTAGCCGCTTCTACCTTCTAACCAATCAAATCACACACACGTAACTCCAGTAAAACCTTTACCTACATCTGTATCCTGCTTACTGTCCTTAAATATCCCTAGTATTTATTATCTGTTGGCCTCTTTCCTTAATTGTTATGATATAAAATTATCTTATTTATGTAACCATAAATATTTATTTGACTCAACTTCCCTGATCCTCATCCAAATTTCAAAATTCAGTGTGTCTTATATTTATAAATCCTGCCCTGTTTCCTCACTTTTGACATTGGCATAGTGGCATTCATTGTGCTTATTGCTAACGATAAGAAAAAAAAAAAAAAAAAAAAACCTGTAAAAATTACACATTTCGAGTTCAATATTTCCTAAACGGAAGCCGAAGTCGATTTGTAGTACAAAGACTCTCTGAGATTGACCGCGGACAGACAGACAGACCGACAGACGGACATGGCAATTATCGTACTCTACACTGCTGGGCCGTTGGATCTATTGTGCATTTATGTCCCCGTCATAGGAGGTTCATATTCCGTGGATCGGTGTGGTTGCAGGGTTAGAATAGTGCCACTCCATGTGTTCCCGTGGATGGTAAGAGAAATAGAGATAACCGTTTTTAGGGTTCCGCACCTCGAACGGAAAAAGCGGATCCCTTATAGGATCACTTTGTTGTCCGTCCGTCCGTCCGTCCGTCCGTCCGTCCGTCCGTCCGTCCGTCTGTCAAGACCATTTTTGTCAGGAACGCGTGGAGGTATCAAGCTGAAATTTATATCAAATACTCAGGTGTCCCTTGGAGCTGTGGAAAAATCAAACTTCTAAGCCAACGCAATCAAAAGATACAGCCGTTTATGCCGCAAATTTCCGCACATTTTTCGAAACTCGCAAGGGAATGAAAATTAAAGGGTACTTCCAGTCGATCTAGAATCTTGAAATTAGGTACGAAGCAACGTCTTATAGCACAGCTAAAGGAAAAATTGCGAAAACCGTAACTTTTTAGCTACATCACAAAAAAAACATTTTACGATCGCAAACTTCTATGCAGTTGGTAAACTAATCGCGACTTATGTCGATGTATGGAGACAACAGTTTTTTAACGGCAAAGTCAAGTTCGTCCCTCAATACAATTTTACATTCTTATAAGTTTGTACGGAACTCTTGGTGCGCGAGTCCGACTCGCACTTGACCGGCTTTTTTTTTATCCGTAACCATAATACTCTAGGATCATAATTAATGTACGCCCTCCCTAATATTAGATACCATATATTAGATACCATACTCTGTCGACGAATATATGCAACTTAAATTGTAAAATTATTATTGATATTTGACCTTTATTAGTTTTGTGTATTGACATCGGAAACTGACCATTTATTACTTGTTTATCATTATTGTTTTTGATTATTTGAGTGTTATTATATTATTGTATTATTTTAATATTATTTTATCATTTTGTATTAATGTTTTGTTGACGATATCAATGTAATTTCGTATTTTTTGACATGCAATGCAATCTATATTGTAACATTACATTGATAAATAAATAAACTAAACTAAACTAATAACAATTTCCATAATATTTACTTTCTATAATGTTCATAATCCCTAATATTTTATGCCATTAACAATCATTTGCCATAATTTCGGAAAAGGCAAACCCAGCACCCTTTAGTGGGTATGAGTATAATGAAGTACTGGTACGATCTGGAATACTTACCGCTATTATAATAACCTACCTAATCCCCCCCGATTGTGCTGCCACCTTGCCGTGGTGGGGGGGCTTGCGTGTCTCTATGATCCCCGTGGCTATACCGGACAGGGCTACCCATACCGGAAAGGCTCGGGGTGAGGGGCCAGACTAAGAGCGGCACGTCCCTATCCCATTCCCACCTTCCCGATTTCCCATTCCTTCCCAGCTCCCATCCTTCCCCCCTTTTCCACCGAACCAGTGGCGGGATATCCACTTTCCAGGGCCAGCGCGGGCCCGGGGAACCAAATACTCCCCAAAAGAGCGCACATGAGGGGGGCGACGAGGGGGAGTTTGAAGGGACGGAGCTCGGGTTGGTGTCCCCGTATCCCGTTCCCGGAAAGCGACCCTGGTTCGCCCAGACGTGAGTCTCGGGTCTAGTGACCTCTGTTTTCAGAGGACATTTTAGACCTGAGACAGGTGTAGTGTGGGTGTTTGAAGGAACGTGGACTTACCCCGGTCACTGCGACTGGGGGGAATAGCCTGCCGGAAAACACCCTACACTCCATGCAGGCTGTGAAGGGAAGGCGAACCCAGCTTTTGCTGATCGCCTGAACTTCATGGGGAGCCACGTGGGTGAAGGGCCCACATTGCACGGCTCCCCCAGCTTGGGGAGATCGCTGTGTGCGGTGTGCTCTTCGGAGCGGGCTGGGAGGCGCCCAGCGGGCAATGCTTTGGCGGTACCGCGGCGTCTCCGTTAACCAGCCAGGAGGGTTACGCCGGAGTGGTTTTAAACGGTAGTTCGCTTAGGTGAGAGTCCGTTATACCCCCCATTGCACGGTCATCCTTAGGCCATCGGGGGGATGCGTAAATGTATTTCCACTTCGTCATCAAAAAAACAAAAAAAAAAAAAAAGGTTAGGTTGACTGCGGGACAGGTGGAAAGCGCACCTGGAGGACGCTCCCTATGGAACTCGGACCATAGGGGCGATCCTCCCGTCGTTTGACACCTGGTTGGGGAGGGCAGTCGGCGCTACGTCGTACCGGCTTGTGCAGGTACTGACCGGACATGGGTGCTTCGTTCACTACCTGCACAAAATTGGGAGGGAGCCCGGTTCGCAGTGCCATCACTGCGGCGATCCGGACGACAAGGCTCAGCACACCCTCGCGGTGTGCGACAGTTGGAATGCGGAGCGCCGCAGTATGGCACTGGCCATCGGGCAGTGGGACCTCTCCCTGCACAGCGTTGTGTCTGCAATGCTGTGCAGCGACAGGTCCTGGAGGGCTGTGGCCTCCTTCTGTGAGTGTGTCATCTCGCAGAAGGAGGCCGCGGAGCGTGAGCGCGAAGAGTCCCCTCTCGCGCATCCGCTCCGGCGCAGACGGCGGGGATTGAGGCGCAGGCGTTTTGCCGCCCGCCTCAATCCTTAGTGGCTGCGGGCGGGGGATGGGAGTCCCCTTCCCGCCGTAGGTGATAGCCACTTGGCGGTCTGGGAGGGAGGCCACGCGTGCTCGGCCTCCCTCTCCTTTGGCGCGGGTAGCCCCAGTGGTGTTTGGCTGGGGCTGCCGGAAGGCGTCGTGGGCAGTGCTTCGGCGGTACCACGGCGCCTTGCCTAACCGGCATGAGGGTACGCCAGGGTGGTTTTTAGTGGGTAGCACTCCTCCTAGTTAGGTTAGGTTAACTGCGGCAAATAATTATTATGTCATCTTAAATTTAAAGCATACAAAAACATAACACATTGGCACCGTACGTAACAATTATGTCAACTGAAAATAAATCAAATAAACATTATGGCACATGATTTGTTAGGCATATAAAATTATGTCAAATGAAATTCGGTCAAACGATAGAGAACCGATAAACTTACGCTCCCCCCAATGAGGTTGAAGTCTGACCACATGCGGTTGCGGTATCCGCAGCCGACCGGGCGCGGCACGACGGGCGAGGGGCTCGGCGCCGGCTCCGTCCGCGGCACCTTACAGCAGCGCTCCACGCTCTCCTGGCAGTCGTCTTCGCGGAATCTGAAGCAGATGGGTTGTTTACGGGACATGAGACGAATCAAGAAGCTTAAATATAACTGGAGATTGCACGGCGAACAATGCCTTGAAGCGAAAAAAGTGACCTTGAATGACGTCGCTTATAAAAAAAAAAAACAGGGGACTATCTCACACAAATTGACCTAGTCCCAAACTAAGCTCTAGGCTTGTACTATGGGTACTAGATAACGATAAACATACCTATATAGAGAAATACATACTTAAATAAATAGAAAACATCCAAGACTCAGGAACAAATATTCGCGCTCTTCACACAAATATCTGCCCTTACCGGGATTTGAACCCAGGACCGCTGGCTTCAGAGGCAGAGTCACTCCCAACTAGGCCAACGTGTCGTCAAATGGCGTGTCGAGTGGCTTATGTTCTTTGTCTCTTTCTAAAAAATCAGGATCACTCTAAAGAAAGGGACTTTTCTTCGCGTCAAGGAGTTATTCGCCGTGCAATCTCCAGTGTCATATATAAGCTTCTTGTGTCAAATGAACAATTATCCTAGTTCTCAAAAGGAAAAAAAATTGAACCCTTATGTCAATGTTTAATTGAAACAAATTATTTTTCCTTTATGTAACGAAGATTAACCATACTATTGTATGACTAATTTTCGTTACACATCGGCTGATCCTACAAAATGTGGTAACATACATACATACATAAAATCACGCCTGTTTCAGAGGGGTAGGCAGAGACTAAGTACTTCTTTCCACCTGCTAAGATCCTGACAAATCTCTTTCGCTTCTTACACATTCATACATCGACTCATGCATGCACGTCGGTTTCGGGTACTTAGGAATCGGCCGTTTTGCAGAATTTCTCCGATTTGATTGGAAAATGTACGCCTAGGGCGGCCCCTTCCTACCCTTCCACTCACTTTCGCACTATATATCTCCTTCGTCAATCTTCATTCATCCATTCTCTCCAAATGACCGAACCATCGAAGCATGCCCTTTTCAATCTTAGTCACTACATCTTCTTTCGGTCCACATTTCTCTCTGACCTTGTCATTCCTTACTCTATCACACAGTTTCACACCACACATACTACGCAAAGAGCGCATTTCTACTGCATTTATGACTTTCATGCTTGTCCTGCCACACCCAACATTCACTACCATACATCAGAGTAGGGGCCAACACTCCTGTGGTTACAGAATTATCAATAAGTCTTTTTAGAGTTGTTGGTATTTCCGTAGCTCTGCCTACCCCCCTCTGGGAATGAAGGCGTGACGTTATGTATGTGTGTATATATGGTGTATCCGATTTGACAAGCATACACCGTTCGAACCCTACGCACATAAAGGCTTGTCCTCCGCAACATCACGTAAGTGATCTTTAAGGTTCTCCGACAAGTACAAGCCTACACCCGGACACCCTTTGCCTCGCTTAATATTGATTGTCCGAAACGCACTACCCATAAGATGTTTCGCGGAAACCTCTTTGGTCGAATGATAATTTGGCAAACACATTTATTTGGCTATCAGTACGCTATTATATCGTTTGACAGAATTTTAATTACCCGAATGTTAGGTTCGCTGATTTTAATTTGGCACACTTTTATTTACTATAGTCATCTAAGTAATACTTTGAATTTGGCATAATGAACTTTAAGCATAACCCACCTGTGACGAGCGAAAGAAGCGAGCGAGTGGTCTTCCACTCTGGGCCTCTATTCTACTGCGTTATAACGATATCGCGTTTGAAACACGTCAAAGACGATATCGTTTTACCGCTTAGAATCCCAGCCCTGAGCAGAACCGACTCGCATAGGTTAGGTTATTTTTTATACACATCCCTTGAAAATCTAGCAAGCAACTATTATGCGAAACAATTTTCGGAGAAACTAATATTCGATCTCGACGATTAACGATTCTTAATAATATTCTGCGAAAGAAACATTCTGTCTTTGAAAATTATGCTAAATGAATGTATAAAAAACGAAATTATGCGAAATGAAATTATGCAATATGACATTTCGGCTAAACATTAGTATCCGATTATGATCTGATCAAGCACAATTCTGCGAGACAACGGTAAACCACGCACCCGTTACGCGCCCGCCATGCCACGTACCTAATATCCAAGGTCCCATAGCCCGTCACGTTCGGGTTACTAGCATCAAACGCGATCAGCTGGTCGTTGCACAAGTAGTAAGGCAAACACTGGCACGCCGCACCGTTTTCGTCGGTGAAGGTAGAGGTTGCGTCCGTGCTTCGGATAGTGAACTGAGGATAAACAAAATAAACAAAATTGATACAGTCACGAAGACCGTTTGTTTTAGTATGCGTAGGTAACCTCGAGAACGCTCACGATCTTTACGCACACAAGCGTGCTTATCGGTACACGCCACTTTTACACTACTACAACGAGAGGCAAACGGACTTCGTGAATTGGAATAGCTGTAATTTAAAATATAGTAGAAAAGGGATATAGTAGAAAACACAAAATGTCGTATATAAATACTTACCTACATACAAATATTCATCGAATAATTCAGGAATCGAATCCGGACCGATATAGTTAATTCTGTAAGTTGGCAGTACGGGACATGATGGTCAGAGATATGATATAACCACTAACATTAGAATTAGTTTTTAAATTGTTACTAACACATTGAACCAATGTTGGTCGTAAATTAATTGAAATAATAAGTAGTCGACGCAGCGCGGCGTCGGTCGGCTACGACAGTGCGAACACTAGCAGTTTTTTAAAAGCGCCCATGTTCGGTAAAACCGCGAAGTAGCTAACAGCGCAAGCTCCTTTCTAGCTGGGCATTAACTCGTTAATCCGTTAATCGCTAATTAACGGAATAACATTTCGAGTAACGGATTAACTTCTAAGTTAACTTAAAAAATGTTAAAGTACTCGTTAACTTCCGTTAAAGTTCGTTAATCGTTAATCCAGTACCTACTATTTACTAAAAATATACCTTACAGCACGCTCCAATCCGCGCTGCGAAAAACGCGGGATTCGGTCTCGCTTTCAGACAAGAACTTCAACATATTAATGTTCATGAAGGACTAAATTACACACAAAAATTACGAATACACGTCTTTTTTTTGTACCTTACCGGATATCTTCAAGATCACTAACACAACGATAAAAGAAACCATTTTTATTTTTAACGGCCTAACCATTAACGTTAACTTGCGTTTAATCCTCCGAAATGTAACGATGTAACGTTTAACGAAGTTAACGTTCTTAGTAACGGATTAGCGACTAATGAAGTTAACTGTTTGATTAAGGGTGCCCAGCTATGCTTTCTAGTTAGGAAACTTACATCTTCAGGCTTCGGAGATGTGGGCCCCGCGGGGCGGGGCGACGGCGTGCCGAAGATCTCGACCAGCAGAGACGAATCGTCCCCCTGCGGGTACGCCAGTGCCGTAGCCAGGAGGAACAGAAGGAGGTACATGGCTGGAAAAAAAGGTTTTATGAGCTACTTCTAGCTTTATTTTAGCCAACGTAGGACGAGTCCTGGGACAGCCGTATACAGGATGGAATTTTAATGCCACCTTGAGTACTCTGAATAATAGAGATAGCATCCCTGATATATATTTATGTTTATGTTATTTCCGTGCCCGTGTGGTTGCCTGGTTAGGCCCCATGTCTTCCCGTGGATGTCGTAAGAGGCAACTAAGGGAATAAGGGCTTGTAGTACAAACAAAGACACTGTTAACTGACCACCCATAGACTTTAACACGTTGTGATAAGGTTTATGTTCGATTGTAAATGTACAGTTAAGGTTGCCGGGTTAGAATAGTGCCACTCTATGTCTTCCCGTGGATGTCGTAAGAGGCAACTAATGGAATAAGGGCTTGTAGTACAAACAAAGACACTGTTAACTAACCACCCATAGACTTTAACACGTTGTGATAAGGTTTATGTTCGATTGTAAATGTACAGTTAAGGTTGCCGGGTTAGAATAGTGCCACTCCATGTCTTCCCGTGGATGTCGTAAGAGGCAACTAATGGAATAAGGGCTTGTAGTACAAACAAAGACACTGTTAACTGACCACCCATAGACTTTAACACGTTGTGATAAGGTTTATGTTCGATTGTAAATGTACAGTTAAGGTTGCCGGGTTAGAATAGTGCCACTCCATGTCTTCCCGTGGATGTCGTAAGAGGCAACTAAGGGAATAAGGGCTTGTAGTACAAACAAAGACACTGTTAACTGACCACCCATAGACTTTAACACGTTGTGATAAGGTTTATGTTCGATTGTAAATGTACAGTTAAGGTTGCCGGGTTAGAATAGTACCACTATATGTCTTCCCGTGGATGTCGTTAGAGGCGACTAAGGGAATAAGGGCTTGTAGTACAAACAAAGACACTGTTAACTGACCACCCATAGACTTTAACACGTTGTGATAAGGTTTATGTTCGATTGTAAATGTACAGTTAAGGTTGCCGGGTTAGAATAGTGCCACTCCATGTCTTCCCGTGGATGTCGTAAGAGGCAACTAAGGGAATAAGGGCTTGTAGTACAAACAAAGACACTGTTAACTGACCACCCATAGACTTTAACACGTTGTGATAAGGTTTATGTTCGATTGTAAATGTACAGTTAAGGTTGCCGGGTTAGAATAGTGCCACTCCATGTCTTCCCGTGGATGTCGTAAGAGGCAACTAAGGGAATAAGGGCTTGTAGTACAAACAAAGACACTGTTAACTGACCACCCATAGACTTTAACACGTTGTGATAAGGTTTATGTTCGATTATAAATGTACAGTTAAGGTTGCCGGGTTAGAATAGTACCACTATATGTCTTCCCGTGGATGTCGTTAGAGGCGACTAAGGGAATAAGGGCTTGTAGTACAAACAAAGACACTGTTAACTGACCACCCATAGACTTTAACACGTTGTGATAAGGTTTATGTTCGATTGTAAATGTACAGTTAAGGTTGCCGGGTTAGAATAGTACCACTATATGTCTTCCCGTGGATGTCGTTAGAGGCGACTAAGGGAATAAGGGCTTGTAGTACAAACAAAGACACTGTTAACTGACCACCCATAGACTTTAACACGTTGTGATAAGGTTTATGTTCGATTGTAAATGTACAGTTAAGGTTGCCGGGTTAGAATAGTGCCACTCCATGTCTTCCCGTGGATGTCGTAAGAGGCAACTAAGGGAATAAGGGCTTGTAGTACAAACAAAGACACTGTTAACTGACCACCCATAGACTTTAACACGTTGTGATAAGGTTTATGTTCGATTGTAAATGTACAGTTAAGGTTGCCGGGTTAGAATAGTGCCACTCCATGTCTTCCCGTGGATGTCGTAAGAGGCAACTAAAGGAATAAGGGCTTGTAGTACAAACAAAGACACTGTTAACTGACCACCCATAGACTTTAACTCGTTGTGATAAGGTTTATGTTCGATTGTAAATGTACAGTTAAGGTTGCCGGGTTAGAATAGTGCCACTCCATGTCTTCCCGTGGATGTCGTAAGAGGCAACTAAGGGAATAAGGGCTTGTAGTACAAACAAAGACACTGTTAACTGACCACCCATAGACTTTAACACGTTGTGATAAGGTTTATGTTCGATTGTAAATGTACAATTAAGGTTGCCGGGTTAGAATAGTGCCACTCCATGTCTTCCCGTGGATGTCGTAAGAGGCAACTAAGGGAATAAGGGCTTGTAGTACAAACAAAGACACTGTTAACTGACCACCCATAGACTTTAACACGTTGTGGTAAGGTTTATGTTCGATTGTAAATGTACAGTTAAGGTTGCCGGGTTAGAATAGTGCCACTCCATGTCTTCCCGTGGATGTAGTAAGAAGCGACTAAGGGAATAAGGGCTTGTAGTACTGTTAGGCGATGGGCTTGCAACCTGTCACTAATACACTGGTAAACTTCTTGGCCTGATGGCGCAAAATGTGGTTACAGAATTATCAACAAGTCTTTTTAGAGTTGTTGGAATTTCTGTAGCTCTGCCTACCCCACTCTGGGAATGAAGGCGTGATGACATAATGTATGTATGTATGTTTGATATTATTTTTATATTCCGGAACGATCTTGATTTCTGATGATGATTAATGAGACCTTTTAATCATCATTAAGCCTCATTAAAATGATATAATAGGTTATTTGTGTCACAAGGGAGCAAAATGATATATTTACGGCGAGAGCGTACGTACATGAATTCTGAACGAAGTGAAGGATTCTAAAATATAATCCTGAGCATAGTGAGTGATTCAAGTTCAAGTTTTAGTGGTGGTCCGGATCGCTACTACCATCTTATCCATTAACCACCCGCCAAGCAACAGTGTTCGCATTGTTGCGTTCCGTCGTGGGGATAAGACAACCGGTGAAATTATTAGCATAGAGGCATTCCATCTTAGTCCTCAGGGTTGGCAACGCATTTGAGGTCTTGGGATTATAGTCTTGAGAATTCAAATGTCTATGGGTCTCAGATTCCACTTACCATCAGGTAGCCTGTGCCTTCTCCTTAACATTAAAAAAAAAAAAGTGGGAATGTTTTTGGTAGGTACCATGTGCCACATACTGCTTTTCACATCACCTATGAGGAAAATATAAGATCTTATGATGAAACAAAATTTAATTATTTACACTCTAAATAAAAGTGCTGAACTTATCAAAAACAGGCTACCAAATGTCCTTGAACAGAAAAGTGACACTTTGATCTAGCAGGGAAGAAGAATCCCCTTTCCGAATAGGTGACGTGAAAATATAATTATGTATGGTCAGCCTTATATGTAGGTGCAAACTTTAGTGCTATGTCACTTTATCATCATGATTGAACTGTTGCACCATCTGTGAAAGGCGTTAAAACGACAAGGTACACATGTGGGCAGCCACTTATATTAAAACCGACTGGAGCTACTTATACACGGGTTTCCTTGAATATTTTTCCTCAAGTTGTCCTACTTATGTTTACGCTGTGGCGTTTGGTAAATAACTGTATGACGACACGTTGGCCTGGTTGGTAGTGACCCTGCCTACAAAGCTAGTGGTCCCGGGTTCAAATCCAGGTAAGGGTAGATATTTGTGTGATAAGCACGAGTACTCGTTCCTGAGTCTTGGATGTTTTCTATGTATTTAAGTATATATTTCTCTATATTAGTAAACATCTTTGCTAGTACAAGCCTAGAGCTTTGTTTGTGACTAGGTCAAATTGTGTGACATTGCTCGGTGATATTAAATAATTTATGTATTTACGCAACGTCGCGCCCCACTACTCAATTTTATGTACAATGAACGCATCTTCATCGATTAAAAACTAGTTAAAGTTTAGAAGAAAGAAAGACATACAAATAAATATTTATAAATAGAGATAAATAAGAGAAAATAACACACTGGAAAAACGAATAGGTTGATTTTACCTATAGTGATACAGGTGAGTTTTGTAAAAATATCACAATGAAAACTTTGACGCAACCTTGTCAACGTGTTATTTTTACAAAGGTTTTTGTAAACTCACGGGTAGGACTTGTATCAACCCTAATTATAGCTAAAATCAACGACTGGAACAGCACGGAGTGGCTCAGCTAACGCTGCGTCCGCTGCGCCGTTTCGGAAGTTTTTAAACATCTAACATGTTTTTCGAACAGAAACGGGGCGTGGCCAAAATGTTTTTTGTTTAAAACACAGAAACATGTTTTCCGTCACGGATGGAAAACAATCCCCACGTTCGTCTGCATGGAGGTGGTCATGTTTTGACTTTTGAAAATTTTGAGTTTGATTGAAGAATGAATTGAATTTGAACTATCGGAACTCATTTTGATACCTTTGAATATAAATAAATATCCTACAATCCTTCAAACAGACAGTGAACAAGCGTTAAAGATGACAAAAAGTACTAGGATAACAGCTGTCAAAAGAAAAGTGAAATGTTATGACAAACAAAACATTGTTTGCAAAGTCACAATGGACGTGCAGTTGTACCTAAACATGTTTTGTTACAAAATTTGCGAACATGTTTTGTTAGTTTTTTGGCGCAGCTTACAGCCTATACATTCTGAAGTATCAGACACCTACAGCGCTGATTTTCAGCCAGTACCGTCTCGGTGAGTCACGGAGAGCTGAGGAGCCATTTTTGACTTCCGAGCGCTCATCATTAGAAAATTGTCAAACCACAGATGTTAAATCTTCAAATAGGAACCTATCATAGACAAAGAACCTTGGTGGAGTAGATAAACGTTTCATTTAATAGTTTTCAATAGTAAAATTTATTGGTAAACAGTATTAAAAACACTGAAAGTGCACATAAATAATGAAATTATTGACATAATAACAATTTCTAATGAGGTCGTAATACGACGCACCTTCGGTAGGAAAAGGGCACAATTTCCCCTGTAGTCACTTTGTACATTGTGCCCTTGTTCTAGCGGATGTTTATTTATATTTAACATGATTAAAAAAAACCCGGCTATCGTCGACGTCCTGCGTATAACGAAACACGTGATATAATAACAATAAGTCAATCCATAATTAGGTAATAGGTACATGTATTACGTATACGTGTGTGTTCCGCAGCCAAACTAGGAACCCTTATAGTTTCGCCATGTTCGTCCGTCCATCCGCAGCCTAGCGCCTGTCTTGGTACTAGAAAACTGTAATTTGGCATGAATATGCATATTAGTCACGCCAACAAAGTAGAACAATAAAATGTGAAAAAAAAATTTTTTTTAGGGGTTTTTCTCGTTTTCCCTAAAGTGTGGGGTGTCGTTGGATAAACAATTTTTCGATTAAGTAATCCGTTTATGAAATATTAAGCTTTAAAGCGCTAATTTTTGTTAGACTCATGTGTCCCCCGCTACAGCCAAAACTACAAATACTAAAAATCAAAAACAAATCTTAAATGAAAGAGCATATAACGAATTTTAAAAGAAAACTATCACGACTAAGTGGAAAGACTTTTTCTTCAGTTACAGGCCATTAAAGTGTTTATATCTACTAAAATCATCTAAGACGGCGCCAATTGACTTTAAATAGAAAATTTGTTATTACTTGTTGATTTTTATGTTTGTAGTACTTAACGGCTTCGGAACCCTACACTGAGCATGGTCTGAAAGGCTCTTGCTCGGTTTTTACAATGTAAGTAAAAACGTATGTAGGTTAATTGACAACGAAGTAACAAAAACACGATAGCCTTGTTTTGCAGGCGCTTCGAGATAAACATTTAACGCAAGTTCAAGTTTGATGCAAAGTTCAACCTTAGCATGACGTTGTTGACTACATTCATAATAAGATTAATAAGTATAGATATAATGGAGTAACTTAATCACCTTTGCCTTGCGTTTGAATATACTTACACACATAAGCATGTACGAATATACTATTAAAAGAGCAATATTGGTAAATGTACAGAGCCCCTAGCCAAGATGCGTTCGCTAGGTAGCGTTTCTATTCGTTAGGTTTTAAACCTATCGCGTCACTGGTAGATCACGTGTCTTTTCTACCAGTGACTCGATTGGTGTTTAAAATAAAAACGAATAGAAACGCTAGTAAGCGAACGCATTTTGGCTAGGGCCTCGCTGTGGAAACCATCAATAGGCTGTGGAGAGAAAGTACAATACAACAACACAATACCAATATTCATTATTGAACACCACATACAATTACAGCATGAAAAGTAAAATACAAATAAAAACTTACTAAATGAGTCAATGGCGGTCTTCTCGCTAAGTAGCGAATACTACAAATTCTCGAGATAGCTCATTGAAAATTTAACATTATTACATAAAGTCACGCCTTCATTCTCAGAGTGAGGTAGGCAGAGCTACAGAAACACCAGCAACTCTACAAAACTTGTTGATAATTCTGTAATCACATTTTAGGCTAAGATTTTTACCAGTGTAAGTGACAGGTTGCAAGCCCATCGCCCAACAGTACCACAAGCCCTTATTCCCTTAGTCGCCTCTTACGACATCCACAGGAAGACATGGAGTGGCACTGTTCTAACTCGGCAACCACACGGGACTACAATTATAAAATTATATATTGGTAGATTTCGAAAAAATCGAAATATAAAGCGGTTTACGGGAGTGAAAAATCGATGAGTGGTCATCTTCGGAAATATCCGTTTTCAACCCGAGCGATGCTCGGTCTTCAGGTACTTGTATTATCAAATAGAAAAGAACCTTCTTTTGGAACTGATATCTCTTAAAAGGAGTAACCGATTTTCATGAAATTTAGCTAAGAACTATCCAGATTAAACTAGCTTTCGTTCAAAAACCGCGTCCAAATCGGTTCATGCGTTTGGGAGCTACCTACGATGCCTTAGAGAGACACACGGATACACGGACACACACGTTAAACTCACCCCTCTTTCTTTTTTTGACGAATGTTAAAAATGGTCTGGAAAAAGTTATTTATTGACCATCACAACCTCACCCCAGTAATTTTGTTTTGAATTGTTGCGACTCTTAAACTAAAGGCATAGAAGCCTTAAAACTAAAGCGTCAGATCTACAGGGTATTTTTTTTATCAGTGCACAAATTTTAACATATGATTTTGTGTCGTTAATATAATATAATACAACAGTAAAACGAGTTAAAAACATTTTTTTTTGTTGCAAATTATCTCTCTTTTACCTTCTCGTGTGGACGCAAAGTCACACTAGAAATGATGAGGGTTGTCAAGCTGTAGGTATGCGATAGGTACACTGTATTGATATTCGAAATTTGAAATTTCATGTACAGCTTATCAGACAACAAGCCCCTCTCCTACTGATATTCTAAATTTGAAATTTTATTTATTAACTTACTTAACAACACTCCCCTCTCCTCGCACCCCTGCATTAGAGGGTCCATGAATATCGTTAAGTTAGTGGAAACATTGAATCTGCAATATCTCTAATATTTTTTAGGCTACAGTAAAAATAACACAACACGTGTTATTGATTAACAATAGCGAAGCAAATATTAAAAAAATTGCACCTATTAAAAAATTACCCTGTATAACTGTCTCGAAAATTTCAATATAAATATTTAATATGTTAAAAAAGGAAAGAGTATAGAGTTCTTGCTAAAACTAGCTGTACACACCAAGGTGTTGTCAACTCGTGTAAACTGGTCTCCAACTGGTCACCATTATGTCACCATGGTCGTAGCCTATTTCGTACGTACAACAGTGTACGACTATAATATTTTAGCTTATTGAACTAGAGGGCGATTTTTGAAGCTCATTGACGAAAAGTTACTAAGATTGAAATCAATTTTTTATCTATGAGCGGGCCCACCTCCTGGATTTGATATCATAACGCCTTTATAATAATCCAAAAGGTGAGCTTCAAAAATTGTCCCCTGTCTCTTTTTGGGAAACTGAATCCCAATAAGACTGTTCATATCAGCTATCTGTATGAATGATTGTATCGCTCCTTCTATGCCTTTAGTTCTTATTCTATGGGCTTTACACAAAATAATCGTTGTTTTTTTAAAGCTTTCACTCCTTGGTCTTTTGGCAAGGTGTAAGTATTATGCCAATATCGAGTAGTAGACAATGCACGTGATTAGAATTTTCTTTACTTACTGTATGTAGTTATGTTAGTTAGATAAATATGTACGTATCAGTTATTTTTTTACATATTACACAATCTTTTTTTTGGTTAAGTTGTGGGCATTACCCTGTATAATTATGTGTAGACGTAGGTACGTTATGTTCACGGCATAAAAACCACCTCGTTTTTTGGCAAAATTACCAAGGTAAATAATGTTTTGTATATTTTATCAACCTAAATGTAACAAACTGTCTTTTATTCTTCATTTAGTTCAGGCATATTTAACCAAAATCACTAAAGTACAAAGTTATAAACTTACTTATCCAGAGCTTCGCAAAACTGGATTTTACGTAAGTAACCTATAACCTTAGTGCAGAAGATTATAAAGACAAAGAAGTAGGTAATTTGTTTACATGTTGGTCAGTGGTCGCAACTTAATTGATACGAAATCTGTGTAACATCACTTATAAACTTACCTTACTTTAAATACGTTAATCGGTCAAAACCAAACTGAACATCACTATTAAAATGACACTTTGAATATGTTTATATCATTCAAAATCGTTTTAAAACACATTAAATAAGTTAGCATAACGTGTTGCGGTCATCACTCTTACGCATCGACTGACAGTGGAGCATGATGTCACCTATGAAGCGGTCAGACGAGATAATACGAGCATAAGATATACGAACAGTTAAAGCCGTTAAAAAAAACCCAAGAATCTAATAAAGTATTTTTATCCAGCTGCGGGGAAAGGTTATTTTTGCAAGCGTTTTCAACCTTAGGATTCCGTAGTCAAACTAAGAACCCTTATAGTTTCGCCATGTCCGTCCGTCCGTCTGTCCGTCCGTACGCAGCCTAGCTCGAAACTCTTAGTACTACAAAGCTGTAATTTGGCATGAATATACATATTAGTCACGCCAACAAAGTGGTTTTCACTACATAGTATAAAACAAAGTCGCTTTTTCTGTCCCTATATCCCTATGTATGCTTAAATCTTTAAAACTACGCAACAGATTTTGATGCGGTTTTTTTTAATAGATAGCGTGATTGAAGAGAAAGATTTATATGTATATGATAATACTTCGGTGCGAAGCGAGGGCGGGTCGCTAGTAGGTAATAAAATGTTACAAAGAAAATATTTTTTAGGGTACCTTCTCTACCTACACGTAACGTGGGGATGTATTTTAAGTCCCCACATTTTTTTCTCGTCTACCCCATAGCGTGGGTTGTCGTTGGATAGGTCTTTCAAAAATAGTAGGAATATTTAAGCTTTAAAGCGCTAGAAGTGTCCCCCAGCCAAAACTACAAATGCTAAAAATCGGAATAAAATCTTAAATGAAAGAACATATAACGAACTTTAAAGGAAAAGTATCACAACTAAGTAGACATCATTGGTTCTTGAACTTCTTGAGATACAGGCGATTAAAGTGTTTATACCTACTAAAATCATCTAAGACGGCACCAATTGACTTTAAATAGAAAATTAGTAAGGTATTACTAGTGGATTTTTATGTTTGTAGTACTTAACGGCTTCGGAACCCTACACTGAGCAGGTCCGACATGCTCTTGCCCGGTTTTTTAATTAATGTGAGTGATGTTACTTACTTTGAAGTGCGATACAATCCTAATTTAGGTATGGTAGTTAAAAATGACTTTCTGCTAGAATTTCTTGGATGGTCTTCACACCTTAAAAGAGCCGGTTGAAATTATACATGGTAACCCATATTAGCTTTTGACGTGATTCTGTAAGTATTGTCATCATACATACCTTCTAATCTGTGGTCATCATTCCGGTAACCTTCGGGGAGGGAAGATGGCCGGTTGAAAAATGCCCGGCTTTTACTTTTGATTTATAATATTCTATTTACTGATTTACTCTATTCACTTGACATTGGCGAAATCACTGTGTGGATCGCCATTATATAAAAAAGAATAATTATTGTCATCGTTACGATATCTACAATTTACTTGACGGTAATGACAATTATATGGCCATTTCTGAATAAATTATTTCTTTTCATTTCATAACATAACGAAAGACAGTTAACCTCTACGTTAAAGATGATGAAATTTCATTTAGCCGTGTTCAATATTTCGTAAGATACCATTTCAATTATTCTGTATTTTACGACAACTCGGATGACAGTGTGTATTAACGCAGTAGCGGTAGTGTAGTGACCCTGCTTACGAAGCTTGAAGGCCCGGGTTCGATTACCGATAGGGAATAGTTTTTTTATGATAAGGAGAAGGCACACGAGCACTCAGGCCACCTGATGGTAAGTAGAATTTGAGACCCATAGACATTTAAATTTTCAAGACTATAATCCTAAGACCTCAAATGCGTTGCCAACCCTGAGGACTAAGATTTAAGTGTTGATTTTGAATCCCGAGCAAGCGAAGGATTCTATGTTAGAATCCTGAGTGCAGCGAGGGATTCAAAGACACGAGATGCAAATAACTTTTTCACTTCAGCAGCGAGAATATATAACCTTAAGGTAAAAAAGACAACATGGCTTAAACAAACGACATCCCCAGTCACCGGGCGTGGCGCCGTACCATGACCACCTCACACTCGCATTAAAATGACTTTTTACACTGTCTCTAAACAGCAAAACCACCCTTTTTGAGTTGCAGATGAAAAAATATTTGATCATGAGCTTACGCATACAAATACTAGCATGTTGATATCGAGTGTGAGTTGTTGGTATTGCCTATTTGCCTAATGGCAAAACATAGAGATCTATTTTAAAACTATACCATCTGTAACGAAACCTATGTTTACATAAAAAAAAAACCGGCCAAGTGCATGTCGGACCACGCACAGTGAATGGTTCCGAAGCTGGGTTGAACGTTCATGGATGATTTTTCTTTTTTTTTTATTAAAATCTCAAACAACACAGCGTATCACTTATAACTATAATTAAAATAAAGTTTGCTTAGTAGGTATTACTAGTTACTTTTTTTATTAGAATGTTCTATTTAACAGTTCAAAAGCTACCCACCCGGACAGAATTTTTACGACTTTAGAAGCGTAGGTATATCTCGCCAACTGTTCACTTACGTAAAAAAGTCACTTAAAAACGTCTGTATCATTTTGGAAGCCCTACCGTAAAACTACACAACTATACTCCTAGCCTGCAACAATGGTCCAATTTTCGTCCTTACATTATCCTTAAAATATGATAGCTATATGATTAGACTTTCAAGCAAATTATTTTAGGCCTAACAAATAATTATATACCCAGAAATAATAGCAGTGAGCTATCATATTTTAAGGATTATGTACGTAAGGACGAAAATTGGACCATTGTTGCAGGCTAGGAGTATAGTGATCTAGTAATGTAAAGAGCCCGCTATGCAATACTACTTACGCCTCCTCGCACCGCTCACCTACGTCGCTCATCTTAAGTGGAAACATTCGCACCTATTCTGCCCTGCTAACATAAAATGTAGTATCTCAGACAAAACTTCTGTAGCAAGTGCAACCTTATTACTAACGGTATAGGATTGAATCTGCTTTGGCCATTAAATCTGAGATACTGCATTTTTGCTTAGGAGGGCAGTATTTTGGTCCAATTCGTAAGCCCTCAAGCGCGGTGCGCGAGCAGGCCGCTAGCGGCGCGCGGCGAGCCGCCGAGAGGCGGTCTCTTGTCCGTGCTCAAGGTGTGCGTGCCTGGCGTAACTTGGACGTGTATCCGAGCGTGCCGCGGGCAGAAAAGTTCTAACTTTCGCTGAATTGTGATGAAAGCAGCCGCGGCTGTCATCGTGTCTGTACGCCCAATGTCGGCTCGCGGCGAGCACGCTGCCTCTCCCGCGCTTGTTTATGTACAACAATTTGACTCGCGAGCAGCTCGCCGCATCAAAAATGACATCAGTATGTATGGTTTACACGAAAATGATACCAAACGTGACCTTATAATTAAACAAATAATATTAGGGCGATTTGTATGGTCAACTTGAAAAATATACATTAATTTTTTGAATGGCTCCTCTTTAAATTAACGTTTGGGTCATCAGGATGAGCCCTGCAAAAGGAAATCTTTTGTTCATCAATTGCAGTAATTCGCATTTATTTCTCGTGTACCTACAGACGCAACATTTTACGGGTAGACCCGTGGTCACACCAGAGGCCCTAGCCAGGATGCGTTCGCTAACTAGCGTTTCTATTCGTTTTGTTTTTAAACCAATCGCGTCACTGGTAGATCACGTGACCGGACCGACGACCGGTGACCGTGACGACTGTGTCCGGTTCGTTATACATATAAAGGATGCAAGACTCAGACAAATACTGGAGTTCATCAGTCAAATAATAGTCCTTACCGGGAATCGAGCCCGGAACTGTTAGCTTCATTCATTTCATTACTAACTAAATAGGCTAGCCGCGTCACGATTGGCAAAGCGTTTGCAATTTCGAAATTATAGTTGTTTATGGACATTCAACTATTGTCAGGTTAATTGGTCTATTCCCATCTGTCCCTACCCTTTTGTTCCCAGTGGGGCTAAATCGAAAAAAAACCCAAGTTATAGGTTTTTTTTATTAACCACTGGGAACAAATAATTCCCCTTCGTTACCAATGGAGACAACTGGGAAGAAATAATTCCCCTTTGTTACCAGTGTTACCACTGGGGACAACTGGGAATAAATAGTTCCCCTTTGTTACCACTGAGAACAATTGGGAAGAAATCATTCCCCTTTGTTACCAATGTTATCACTGGGGACAACTGGGAAGAAATAATTCCCCTTTGTTACCAGTGTTACCACTGGGGACAACTGGGAAAAAATAATTCCCCTTTGTTACTGGTAACACTGGTGTTACCACTGGGTACAATTGGGAAGAAATCAATCCCCTATGCTACCACTGGGGACAACTGGGAAGAAATCACTCCCCTTTGTTACCAATGGGGGCGTGGTCGTTTCTAAATATTTTAAGGAAACCTAAATAAAACCACAAAAACACTTTTTGAAATTTGTTTATATTTTTTTACAAACACCTATTTAAAAATAAAAAAGCAAAACAATACTAGTCATTAATGGATTCACCTTCAAGATACACATTATATCAGTACAGTTGACAACAAAGAGATGTATCAATTTTTGGACCTCATTACAATGACACAAAAAAAACATCTCTTTTAGTCGATTGTACAACGAACTTAATCCCCTCGCAACAAACTGTAAATTTGTCAGTCGAATTAATAAAAAAAAAAAAATTGCCCCTATTATGCTACTGGTTAACCGCACCATTCCAAGGGAGCCGATTTGACAGCTGTCATTGTCAAAAAATTAAATCTAATGCTAATTTTAATTAATTGATTTCACAGTTAAGGTGTATTTCACCAATGTCGAGTTATTTATATACACTCCTATAGACATACTAGAGAAAAAAGTACATGTATATCACACGCGAGAACAACAATTTCAGGATTCTAGGTCTATGGAAAGTACCCTATCAATTTTGACTCCGAGAGTGTCGAAACATACGTTTTATGCGGCATAAACGGCCGTCTCTTAACATTAACTTATGGTTTTTAATTTCAACTCGATACCTCCACGCGTTAGCGAGATAAAGGGTCTTGACAGACGGACGGACGGACAACAAAGTGATCCTATAAGGGTTCCATTTTTCCTTTTGACGTACGAAACCTTAAAAATGTCTAACCAAATAACTTCGCTATTTTCTCGTTGCAAGTAGGCGAGGTTACTTTAATTATTATTTAAAATAACAATAACACTTTGAATCATGAATTGAAATTACATTCTTTTAAAAAGTTATCCTTTTGAACCGACTTACATACATTACAGAAACGGACTTGGGCCAGATATCAAGGCAAGTTCAAGACATTTAAGATACAATTTTCCTGTTACTTTAGTAATGCGTCAATATTAATTATAATACATAACATAAAGTTATGATAATTTACAACAACATTGTGGATAAGAACTTATACCTAATTCAAACATCAGTGGGTTTAACTACATCAATAAATTTTCAACAAAAATCCCCCGTGTGGTTGCCGGGTTAGAATAGAGCCACTCCATGTCTTCCCGTGGATGTCGTAAGAGGCGACTAAGGGAATAAGGGCTTGTAGTACTGTTAGGCGATGGGCTTGCAACCTGACACTAATACACTAGTTAATGTCTTTTAAGAGTTGTTAGTATTTCTGTAGCTCTGCCTACCCCACTCTGGGAATGAAGGCGTGATGTTATGTATGTAAACAATTTGGTTTTATACCGCCAGACTATCTATGATTCCGCCAATTCTTGAGTCTTGAATGTTTACTATGTATTTAAGTACTTACGTATTTCTCTATATAAGTATGTTTATCGTTGTTAAATACCAATAGTACAAGCCTAAAGCTTAGTTTGGGACTAGGTCAATTTGTGTGAGATTGTCCAGTGATATTCATTATTATTAATATCAAGCTTCAAGAAGACAGGTTAATTACTCTCGCTTCCGTCGCACAAATCCAAATCCTTTTCGATGCATTCTACCAGGTTGTGGAATCGGCTACCGGCCGGCATTAGGCAATCACAATCAGTTGATTTCTTAACCTCAAATAAATCAAGTCAAATACAAAACCAGAGCGAATGTCAACTTTGCCCCATAAATACTAAGGCCTATTTTGCGCTGTCAACTATGACGAAAATATCCGTCAATGGCATTGAAAAGGTTAAAAGACAAGAAGTTCTGGCTTGACTCTTAAATATTGCATCAACTGTCCTCTTCTAAGTGTAGTTTATCTAAATTTAAGTATGTATGTATATGCATAAATATATATGTATGGCATCATAAATATACATTTATACAGGGTGGCAATGCTGCCAGTATATTTGGCACCTTTGAGCCAGGTGCTACCCGAGCTGGGGAATAGTTCTAGTTTTATTGATGAAGCATGTTGCTGATTAACTATTGTAAATTCTTGACGAAGCATGTTGCTGATTAACTATTGTAAATTCTTGACGAAGCATGTTGCTGATTAACTATTGTAAACTTTTGAGGAAGCATGTTGTTGATTAACTATTGTAAATTCTTGACGAAGCATGTTGCTGATTAACTATTGTAAACTTATGACGACATATGTTGCTGATTAACTATTGTAAATTCTTGACGAAGCATGTTGCTTATGTATGAATCTTGGTATATATATATATATATATATTTGACGAAGCTTGTCGTGGATGATTTTTTTGTATTTTGCAAGAGTGTTTTTTAGTATGTTAATAAAATCAGAATTTTATGTAGATGTGTGAATGTATTTATTTGTTAATAGGTTTTATTGCGTTTTTATTACGTTTATTATGTTCGTGTGGTTGCCGAATTAGAATAGTACCACTGAATTAGAATAGTTGTTAAGTAGCTCTGCCTACTCCACTCTTGGAATGATGGCGTGACGTTATATATATATATATATATATATATGTATATGTATGTATGTAGGTTTAAGTTATTAGATTCATTGGTATTTTTTTCCTAAATGTGTACACTTGCTTACTTGAAGCACGACCCTCTATGCTAGTAATTTCACCAGTTGTCCGCAATGCAAACACTGTAGCTAGGAAGTAGGTTAGTTTTAAAATTAAACCAATTAATGTCCATTTATGTATAACATGTGTACATAATGTTATTCCGTAGACGGTTTTGGTATTTTTGGATTTTGAGCCGATTCTTATTGTAATAAAATGTACTTCATCATATCACTTGTTTGTTGGATGAATAAAGTTTTTATCTATCTATCTATCTATCTATCTATCATATTGTATCAGTTTATCGAACACTATTTTCTGCTGACACTGACATGATGTTTTCAGGATATCTTAAGCTGGGTACGAATCTGAGCGGCTCAGCCTGAGGTATACTAATTAATAATAATAATAATAGTTCTAATTTCAAAATTGAAATAATTTAATTGTTTTTTTTTGTAGTTATTTAGTTTGAGTTCTAAACGAATTAGTTTACACCCCCTGCCATGAATTTGTGTCCTCAGTTATTTCTCTTACAAGGTTGTCTGGAAGAGATCGCTATTTAGCGGTAAGACCGCCTGTTGTATACCTATGATTTAAAAGTACTGTTCCATGTTCTGCTTTAATTTTTTTAATTTTTGGTGTTCAATAAAGAGTATTTGTATTGTATTGTATACTCGCCCCGCGCGGCGAGCTGCTCGCGAGCCAAATTGTTGCACATAAACATGCGCGGGTGAGGCAGCGTGCTCGCCGCAAGCAGACATTTCAAAATGGCGTCGGACACGATGACAGCCGCGGCTGCGTTTAGCATAATTCACCGAATTATTAACAAAAAGAAGAAGAAATCGCCTCGGTGGTGGAACGGCTCAGCAACTTTATCAAATTTGTACGCGCCTCGCCCACAAACAAGTTAGAACTTGTCGTTTTGCCCGCGGCACGCTCGGATACACGTCCAAATTACGCGAGGCACGCACACCGAGGCACCTTTGAGCACGGTCAAAACAGTCTCGGCGGCTCGCGCACAGCGCGTGAGCGCGTACGAATTTGAGCAAAATAAGTGAGCCGTGCGTGCCTCAACCCGAGGCTGCTCTAATTCGTACCCAGCTTTACACATTAATTACGTAGGTTAGGTTACACTTGTAAATACCAAAAAAAATTGTGATGATAATTATGCGTAATGTCACGTTTGTTGAAAGATATTTCGATAAAAAAGGTATCACATAACACTATCATGGTCATACACCCAATTCATTGCCATCCAAAGTCTAGCAATTAGTGCTAAGTAATTGTAAAACACATTGTCATTTTTCCGGAGTTTTTGATGTGTACGGTGCTTGTATATAAGTTCATAAGTACATAAGTTCTCTACATAAGTATTTATATAGTTTGTCTAGTACCCATAGTACAAACCTAGAGCTTAGGACTAGGTCAATTTGTGTGAGATTGTCCTTAGACAATGATCTATTTAATTGGTAAATTACAATAAGGCAGTTTTATTTAAAATTTTAATTATTTCGACCGCAACTAACCCATGTATTTTGAAGGTACATCCATTCAAACATATTTTTATAATAAATTCTTAACTTAACAAGTGGCCAGGTTTTATATTAAATATGAATCCAGTGTCGCAAATATTAAGTTACTGACCTTGTATTTGACAGCTACTTGACTCGACTCGGTCAGTAACTAGAGCACTATTAACAATTTCTACTCAAACATGCCAAAATATTTGAGTTACGTTTACAAAGCTTTAACCCTTTGAACGCCAACGACCACTACAGTGGTCATGAGCTGTCGTGCCTACAACGCCACCGACCATTATATAGGTCACAGGTACAGTTTAAAAGAGACGTTATTTCGTATGGATTAAGTTAAATTTTGCATAACTTTTAATACACGTTTGGCGTGTGAGTGACGCATTTGTATTTGACGTAAGGCGTTCTAAAGGTTAAACAATATTGTGAAATCCGTATGCGGACAGACAGACAGATGGACAAATGGCTTCTCACGCAACACCTCACTTTTTGGGTTATAAATATTTTTAAAATATCTTAGCCAAGAAAATCGATAAAAAGCCACCAGATAAATAGAAAAACCGGCCAAGTGCGAGTCAAACTCGCGCACGAAGGGTTCCGTACCATCATCTATACAACAAATATCTTTAAAAACACTGCAAAAAAAAATACAAATGTTGTTTTGGAGACCCCCTTGTTTTATTTTATTTTACTCTGTTTTTAGTATTTGTTGTTATAGCGGCAACAGAAGTACATCATCTGTGAAAATTTCAACTGTCTAGCTGTCACGGTTCATGGGATACAGGCTGGTGACGGACAGACACTAAAAACCATTTTTAGATTTCAACATAACACTTTACGTTTATTGGCAAACACTATAATAGTAACGATGCCGCAACTGGACGCTCGGCGCCCGCTTAAACTTGAAATTGGCGTAATTTTGCTGATAAGGTCTGTCAAATGTCAATGTCAAGTGTGAGGTCAGGGGCGTTCTACTCTACATAACTAGTCACTGTCCTAACAAGTTTCGAGTGTCAATTCCTCGCACTCCTTTTTAAAATAAGCAAATCTGTCTGCCCGCATATAACTTGTTACCACACAGAACAAGTAGCTGTACTCCAGTAACGACCAAACCAACTCGCCTAGTGTACAACATACATAAATCTATTTAATACTTCACGTTCCACTTGATTCGAGTAATACTTGGCCACATTACGAACAAATATTTACAATTAATACATTTCAAGCTAATATAATTTGCGCTAAATAGATTTTTGTTACATTGCCATTTGTAATAAAATATTTGCTGTTCTTTATGAAATAAGTTTGGTTAGAACGCATAAGGAAAAAATCCAGCTTGCAAAAAATACCCATTCGCTAAATATCCCTTCTGCAAAATGTCCCTTTCGCAAAACGTCCCATCCGAGAAATACCCCAGCAGGAGTATAATGGTGGCATTGGGATGATATCTATAAAAGACCTACACATTTCTTTATAAAAGTTAGCATTTAAAAAATATACCTACTCTTGTATTTTATTAAAAAATAATCAAACGGGAAACTAAGCTAAAGGGATATTTTGCGAAAGACACTTTAAAAAAAGGGAACTTTTGCGAAAGGAAGGGAAATTCTGCGAACGGTACCTTATGCGTCCTAACGATAAATATCTAGATGCGATACGTCATATCATACATGGTACTATATGGTATATAATAAACGTTGGATGGAAGCAGTCTTCGTGTGTTGTGGTAACACCACAATAAATATTAAGAACAAAATGGACGCATACGTGTCGGCGCTTACGCGAAAATATCTTTTCTCAACACTGTTCGGACATAGAAACATTTTTGGTTCGGTTTGGAGTCGGCAAACACTTTTACATGTTCTTGGCCTATTAATAATAATTAAGAAAATTGTTTTATTTCCTCACAGTAGTTGAGAAAAACACTTAAGTCTGTCTCGGATAAAGCAATTTATAGACTTGTACACTAGAGGGCCTCAACTGCGTTTCGTATCTATATGACTCGTCCGTAAATCGCGTACCTACTTTCTATACTCAGCAACAATGACTGTGTCATATTTTAACATAGTCACCAGCAATAATATACTATACAAATATAACATTGGACTCAAAAATACCATGACCTCTACAGTAGTGTTAGAGTTGGTAGGACCTTGTGCAGGGTCCGTCCGGATCGCTACCACCACCTTATCCATTAACCACCCGCCAAGCAACAGTGTTAGCATTGTGGAGATAAGACAACCGGTGAAATGACTAGCATAGAGGCATTCCATCTTAGTCCTCAGGGTGGGCAACGCATTTGAGGTCATAGGATTATAGTCTTGGGAATTCAAATGTCTATGGGTCTCAGATTCCACTTACCATCAGGAGGCCTGAGTGCTCGTGTGCCTTCTCCTTAACATAAAAAAAGAACATAAATACATAACATCACGCCTTTATTCCCAGAGTGGGGTAGGCAGAGCTACAGAAATACCAACAACTCTAAATAGAGTTGATGATAATTTAGTAACCACATTTTGCACTTAGGCAAGGTAGGTTACTCCATGTCTTCCCGTGGATGTCGTAAGAAGCGACTAAGTGAATGAGGGCTTGTAGTACTGTGAGGCGATGGGCGTGCAACCTGTCACTAATACACTGGTAGACTTATTAAGCTGGGTACGAATCTGAGCGGCTCAGCCTGAGGCATGCTCGCCCATGCGCGAGTGAGGAGTTATTAATAAAAAGAAAAAGAAATTGCCTCGGTGGTGAAACGGCTCAGCAATTTGTACGCGCCTCGCCCACAGACAAGTTAGAACTTTTATTTCTGCCCGCGGCACGCTCGAATACACGTCCAAATTACGCGAGGCACGCACACTGAGGCGCCTTTGAGCACGGTCAAAAGACCGACCCTTGACGGCTCGCCACGCGCCGCTCGCCCGCTACTCGTACGAATTTGAACACAATAGGTGAGGCATGCGTGCCTCAACCCGAGCCTGATCTAATGCGAACCCACCAAAAAAAAATGCAAAATGTGGATGCCTATGTGCTAATGCCTAGTAAGGCAGGCTAGTTAATATACTCACGGCGCAACCATAAAGAAATCCGAATAGAGCTTATGACGAGAGTAGTAAAAACATGCTAATTTTTTGTCACATGTGAGGAGTAATATAAAACATCATTGTTTCACTGCTGTCGACAAGTATTTAGAAATTCATGGTTGTGTAATATGTGAGGAATTATTCCTTATCTGCCTAGTTTTTTTTTTATGGCATAGAGTAGGTAAAGTAAACAGCCTTCCTGGGCCTCTATTCAACTGCGTTATAACGATATCGTATTTGACCTGTTTCCGTATTGTCAACGTTTTCATAACTCTTATGTCATTTACAATAGTGGCGACTGTGACATAAACGATTCTAAAACACGATATCGTTATAACGCAGTTGAATAGAGGCCCTGAGGCCCATTTCACTCCTTTTGCTAGAAAGAGAGTTATAGCTTCGTGAAACGGGCCACTGATGGTAAGTTGGATATAAGAAACAAACATTTGCAATCTCAAGACTGCTATCCTGAGACTGCAAAAGCGTTAGCAACCCAAAATCTCGCCTAACCTGTTTGGTGGCAGTAAAAGGTGATAGTGGTAGCGATCCGGACGGTCCCTACACGAGGTCCTACCACAAATGAAATGTTTCAACAATAGACGTTTCAGATATTTTTGAGCCATATGTTGGATTTATTATTGCTGACGACTATTCAAAAAAAATGACAAGAACTTCATAATTCTTAACTGGCAACCACAATAAACATCTGTTTTTGGGTACACCCTGAATTTCACTCTGAACGGCCCCCTTAAATCCAAATCTATATCTCGCCAAGCTATAAGTATGAAAACAACACCAAAGCATTTATGATAGCCTGGTACTTTATTACAGTGTGGTGTAGTGTAGCCCTTCTTGCTTTAATATCGTAATCAAGTGAACAAGAACTGTCATAACGTCATCAATATGTATGTTTGTTTGTATATTTGTATGTATACATACAATATCTTTATATTTAATATACGAAGGGGAGGTTATGCCTATAAAGCATCTGACAACGAGGTATCCCTCGATTACGATATCGAAACAAGATGGGCTTTGACAATGTGGAATGGCGATCCTGTATTCTTTATTTAATAACTGATGCTGAAGGATTTAAGCGACTTACTGAAAAGTGGCCATTTTTAATTGTCATGGCAGACTGACAAATCATTTGAGTGATCGACATAAGAGAACCCTTACAAAAGTTGAGCTGGCAACGTCGCATTTTTTAAGCTATTGCATAGCTTCTATCGCGGGCCTTGAGCGCGGGGACCGAATCCAGAAATTCCGTAACGAAAAAACCTCACGCTCCCCACTCCGACGGGCAAGGAGCCCCTTGAAGGCCGTGCATCGTCTAACGTCGTTTCAGTTCGGCAGTCTTCGACACGGCGTTGTGTGCGATAAGACGTATTGTACGACTCTACGAAACTCGCACGAATCGAGACGAGCTGCTCCGAAATCGGACGAATACATAAGCAGCTGTTTATGAGAAAGTATATAGGTGCATGAATAAAATAAATAAATAAAATTATAATTGCATAAGTTGATACAAAATGCTATGCAAAAGCTTTACCGCGGCAGTCCCTGAGTGCCACACGTTTTTTTTTTATTAAAGAAGTGAAATTCCTTAAGTATCCCTATTATTTCGTATTTTATTTTAACGGTACGGCTGGGCTGGTCTCCTCAACTCGACGTCTAGAGCCTATTTTGCGTATTGATATTAATCCATACACATTATAAACCAGCACGGGTCTCCATTTCCAAATTTCATCAAAATCCTTCCAACCGTTCCAGAGTGAACAGCTAACACACAAACTTTATAATATTGGTAGGATGCAGGGCTCGAATACCGGTTAAATTATCGTAGTTAACCTTTTCATTTATTATTTAAACAGTTTTTCGAGGAAGTTCTTTTCGAATTAACCGGTATCAAACTTAAAAAAAAAACCGGTTAACACTGACGCACATTAGCATTACGCACGATAAACAAGCGCCGCTTAGCGTTTCAACCAGTACTAAACTTTCGGTTTCTCATCTCACCGCTCGTGGATTAAACAGGTTAGTTAAGGTTAAATAAGAGTTCTCAAAACGTTCGCGTTGCCTAGAATCGGCGTTGCGAAGTTCGGAGAATAAACGAAATAAACCGGTTTTAACCGGTATTTTTAAACCGGTTCCGAGTTCTGATAGGATGAGATAGTAACTTTGTCTGTTTGTTACGCTTTCACGGCTAAACCGCTGAAGCTGAACCGATTTCGATGAATGGTATGGAAAAGCTTAACTCTTCCGTTGTACGCGCGCGTGCGCAGCTTGTGCCGCTGTAGAATTCCATCTTAAGTCTCACATCTCGCATTTGTCACTTCGACTTTACATTTTTTTGTTAAATCATCATTTTAACAACTATTACAAATATTCCAATAAAAATAAAAAAAGGTCATTCATTATACTTATACTTCATTGGTCAAAACAAAAAGTATCACCAATATCCGTTTAGTCCTTCATCGTAATTCAAAGTATAACGCATAGATGGCGCTAATATCAACTATGCAAAACCATTCAATTCATACTATAAAAACTAGATGGCGCTTTATGACAGCTAAACGACTAAGCGACAGTGAACTTTACGCTAATTATTTTACGGTGTATAATACAATTTACAGGTTCTCGTGTAGGAAATGCAGCAACGTCGCTTCGTAATGTTTCGCCGCGTGCATCGCTCGGAGCGAATGCCGTTCTCCAGGGTAAACCTGTTAGAAAGTATTTATCATTAATTTGTATAAAAAAAAACCGTTCAAGTGCGAGTCACACTCGCACACTGAGGATTTCGCATAGTTGGTATTAATATATTCTTACTAGCGACCCGCCAGCGGCCTCGCCCGCTGCATTTTTTTTTCTTTCATGTCACTTAGAGGTATGAAATATAGACGTTGGCCGATTCTCAGACCCACCCGATTTGCACACAAAATTTCATAAGAATCGGACGAGCCGTTTCGGAGGAGTATGGGAGCAAACATTGTGACACGAGAATTTTATATATTGGATTTAAAATCGATTTCGAATCGAGAGCGAGAAAAAAAATGTAAGATGGGCATCTTCCTTTTTTTTTTCGTTTTTGTTGTTTTTTTTTAGGGTTCGACACTAAACTCAAAATACGCCAATACTTAATACGAGCCAACATCTAAAATAACTATTCTCCTAATGAATGAAACCCAAATGAATCTATTACCAAAATTAACCATTCTCGATTTGCACTTTCCTCAATATCAGCCTATTTCAAATGGATTGAAGCTCAAAAACCGATACACGGAAGGCTCAAAACCCATACTTCGCAGAATATCATATTAGCAAAACATGATATTAGTAAAACATGACATTCGCAAAACATGATATTTGCAAATAGTGGAATTAGATTATAGAATCGTAGGTAGGTTTAGGTTATGTTAGTTCTACAGCAGGCCAAACTACCCATGAAAGCTACCGCGGAGCTCCCCCGACACTGTCTAATTGATATCTAGTTAATAGTGAAAGAAAGAAATAAAGCAAATACGTTTATTTGGCAAGCATTTTAAACTAGAGTATAAATTTAGGAAATTAAGTTATTATAATCATAAAGAAAAACTTTAAACTAATATTACAAAAGCCTACCAAAATGGTCATCTCTCAGCTAATGTGATAAAACGTTGGGAAACGTTTCACATCACGCTGATTGAGAAGGTGTTTTCAGAATATCATGTTTTGCAATTATGATGTTTTGCGAATAAGCTATTACATACTAATTGCTCGAAGCTACCCTAAATTCGAAGAGGGCGCCACTGGACGCTCGGCTCTCTCTTAAAACCGGATAATAACTTTTGCTAACTCAAATCCGGTTATAACCGGTTTTTAGCATTCCCTAATCACTACCAACTAGTCTAACGCGTCGTCAAAGTACTCGCCTGGACCCGGTGAGGCTTGCCCAAGCGCACCAGTTCCGCGAGCAGCGCCGCCGTGTGGCAGAAGTGGACGTTCTCGTCGGCGAGCCCGTGGATGATGAGGAGGCGGCCCTCCCTGGAAACAAGGGGTACAGTAGAGAACATGCATGAAAATCAGAATTGAGTTACATTGATACGATTTAGGAGGGAGCATATAAAACGCAATACACTAAGTTTTGACCCGTTTATTAAGACTGTATACAGGGATTGCAAAACCGGTTTTATTTAATACCTGTATTTAAATTGTCAAATTATTACCGCTGAAAAAATAATACCTATATTCGAATTAGAGGTATTGTTGTCATTCCGCTTTTGTTTTTATCGCTATGTATACACTATTTACAATATTAAATACCGCTACTCAATGCACCTGATAAAAAAGACATTATTACTAAAGCATACCAAGTGTAACAGGGTACGTCACGCGATGACATTATTGTGCATGGCTGGTTAACCAGTGTCTACTAGAACCTGGATAAGTAAATTGACTGTGTGTATTTTGATTTACATAATAAATTTAAAAACTTTTACGAAAACAAATAAACAAGTATATTGACACTGACAAGTATTACCGGTAATGCTTTTTATGGGTAAAGTATCAAATAGAGGTATTGTTGTCAGTTGGCTAAACCGATCATGTACTCGAATACCGGTATTGATTATACCGCTAATCAGAGCTTTAGCGGTAAAAATAGTGAAATGCAATTATAACCGGTTATACCTCATTTTAAACCGGTACTCAGAATACCGGTAACGAACTGACCTGACTGTATATAGAATGAAAACTTGTTAAATTTTTAAAACTTCTTTTAATGTGTAAATCGTTTTTTTCGGCAGCCTCGTTTTATTTACGTAGTATTTTAATTCAGCGATATTGGCTTAAACATATCAAATTAACGAAACAAATGCAAAATTCTTTATAAAGGTCCTTGTATTTTAAACATGGAACAACAGCTGTGACGTCATTCCTGTCGTCGATTTTGCATAGTGTTTTGGCAGGGGGTCTGAACTATGACGTTTTAAAGCTTCATATCTTATGGAAAAATTACACGACAATTATTTCGCGTATAAAGTTAATCCCCATTCATACAAAAAAAAAAAATGCATGATCCCTATTATGCCAAAATTGAGTGATTAGGCAAAGGAAATATCATTCAAATAATGGAACATTTCAAATCATAGTGGTGTTAGGACCCTGTGCAGGGTCCGTCCGGATCGCTACCACCATCTTATTCTACCTACCGCCAGGCAACAGTGTTCGCATTGTTGTTTCGGTGTGGGGATAAGACAACCGGTGAAATTACTAGCATAGAGGCATTCCATCTCCATCTCAGGGTTGGCAACGCATTTGACGTCTTAGGATTGCAGTCTTAAGATTACAGTCTTGTGAATTCAAATGTGTATGGGTCTCAGATTCCACTTACTATCAGGTGGCCTGAGTGCTCGTGGGCCTTCTACTTATTATATATATCTCCTTATAAAAAGAGTACAGTAAGTATTACTGACCCTAATGTCGTACAAGGACAAAGAGTTCACACATTACACACAATCATACACGCAAGTTGCCATGAAGGACTAAAAAAACCTCATAAAAAACTGCTTTAGAAACAAAGTTTGCGATGTCGGCTAATTGTTCTTTAAATATTCTTCTATCACAACTGGTTGCCATGAAACTTCAACTTTTACTCCAAACCTGATTGATTACGGTTTTGGTTCAGGTTACCGGTTTACGAACCGGATAATTAAAAATCCGGTTTTTTTTTCAAATTTCGTTCTTTTAAGCGAAATTAACCGGAGCGACCTATGCTATCTCTTTTACACAGTAGCTCCGGTTTTAGTTATTTAACGTTAGGTTAAATCACTCGAAGCTCAAGGTCTGCGAGGCATGACAGCGTGGGTCTAAGTTTAACCGGTTAGAACCAGTTTACAATAGTTCTTTAATTTTGTTCTTCCTATTTACCGGTAACCTAAATATTTTTGTTTTAAACCATTCCTATCATTAACTTTAATGTACGTATGTTCATTAAAGTAGTAAAAAATTAGACATATGCAAATATTTTTTTAAAATCATGTGTGTTCTATGGATGGATACGTGATGGCATGTCTATCAATGGAAAACGCGTCAAATAAGTAAGCTACATTTCAAATGTGTAATTGAGTGCATTATTCACCAATAAACATTGTTTGAAAATATTAAAAAAACCGGTTTAGGAACGAAATTTTACCGGTTTTAGAAAATACTAACCGGTTCAGAGCCCTGTATTCAACACACGCGGGAGTTACTTACTGGTCGGGGAAGAAGGGAGCATGCGCGAGCACTGACGCGCGGGTGTAGGCGTGCGGCGCGCGCGCAGGCAGCCCCATGTAGCGCTCGGTGTAGGCCGTGTCGTACAGCCGCCAGCAGGTCACCGGGGCCCCGGCCACGCACACGCGGAAGATGTTTGGACGCGTCGCTAGGCCGAGGAGGGATAGGTAGCCGCCTGGAGAACGAAATATTTTTGTAAAAGGGACATTTTCCAACAGGAACATTTTGCAAAAGAGACATTTTTAAAAAGAGGCGTTGTGAAAAAAAAAAAAATTTTTAAAAGAGAGTTCTGCAGTCGGTAATTTTTCAAAAGGAACGTTAAGGCATAGATCGTTATCGTGGGAGCAAAAACAAATCTGTTGTATAACACATATGACAGATTGACTGTTTGGTAATAAAGGAATATTATGCCTACGCATTCTAAACCTCTAAGAAGTTCTTCATATCTTACACGACGTTTTCTCTGGGTAGACATAGTTGGTCAAAGAAAATGTTATAATAAGCCAACAATGTGTTTTTTTTAAACGGTTTCATTTAGCTTCACCGTGTATATTTGTTGGTTAGTGGCTGTTAGCTTCAAATCTTGCAATCAATTTTACGATACCTTCGATCTTTTAATCCTAATGCTGTAGATAGTACTGCTTAGCTTAAGGACATTGATCCTAGATGATTCATAAAAGGTTTTACAACCCGTTTTTCACTTTTTTATTGAGGGTGATGATACTCAGTATTTAAAAATATAAACTTTGTATTTTTTAAGGCACCAGTCATACCTTTCCCATAGAGACGCGCCACTATGCGAGTGTCGCTTCTGTTATTGCCTACTTGTCATAATGTTTGAGTACTGTCAAATCGTATTTGCTCCCGCGATAACGATGTATGTAGGGACATGTTTCAACAGGAGCGATTTTCAAAAGGAGCATTGTGTTAAAAGTTTATTTTGCAAAATGGACGTTGTTTGACGACACGATGGCCTAGTTGGGAGTGACCCTGCCTCCGAAGCCAGCGGTCCTGGGTTCAAATCCCGGTAAGGGCAGATATTTGTGTGATGAACGCGAATATTTGTTCCTGAGTCTTGGATGTTTTCTATGTATTTAAGTATGTATTTCTCTATGTAAGTATGTTTATCGTTGTCTAGTACCCATAGTACAAGCCTAGAGCTTAGTTTGGGACTAGGTCAATTTGTGTGACATTGTCCCCTGATATATTTATTTATTTAAGCAGCATATTGCAAAAGGGACGTTGCGCTAATTTGAAGAAGTTTATTTTTTAAGAAGAAGTGCGTTCTTTAAAAACATTACGAGTATATAGCAAAAAGGACGTTTTTCAAAAGAGACTTAATTTATGTGAAAGAACGTTTTGCGAACCTTATCTAACCTAAGAACGCATGTTCAAACATTTCTACAGCTCACCGTAACTCCACCCGTGTATGGCGACCCGCTCCATGTCTATGCAGTCCGTCTCTTTCGCCAACCACTGCAACACCTCCACCTGGACAACAAACAATGTTTGCTTATAGTGTAGGGAGCTGTCTAAACCCTCACACGAATAAACCAACGTTCACAATTACTTGTTATATTATTTAAAAGACACGTGGTCGATCGCTATCAACGATCACAGTAAAAGAATAACTATTGTGCTGAGACACACAAGATTAATAAACATTGAGGCTAGAGTTGCCGCGAATAGTGGTTGTAGCGAATAGTCGAATACCGATTAATCGCCATTCACTTTGGCGAATAGTCGAATAACTCGACATTACTATTCGACATAAAAAAAATATTAAACACATTAAAAATATTTCTAATTTCTTCTAAGGTTGCGAGCAAAAGAAAACAATAAAGTTAAAGAAATCTGTTTCATGTTATACATACCTACATATATGTAGTAAATTTAATTTTCAATTTTTAAATGCTGGCAAGTGGCAACCCTTTTCTTGTACATAGTTTACGGGGAATACCCCGTTTTGTATAACCCAGCGTTTGTTATTGTAGGGGATTTCCCGCTCAATCAATACGCTTGTGTTTAGGATAGGCGGCATGCATTTGTTATTTGATTTTCGACATCGGTTGACGTTTTTTTAACTCATTAGTTTTTTTGTTCGATAACAGTTTATTTTAGACGACTATTCGCCGAATGCCGAATAATACTAGCTATTATTCGGTATTCGACGAATATCAAAAAAAACGACGAGTAATGCCGAATACCGAATAATAGCGAGTATTCGCGACAACTCTAATTGAGGCAGAGCTAAATGAATTAACATTTTTCTGACTTTAACAGCAAACAGACATCTTTTTTCACGCAGTGACTCGGCGCTGTCAGACTACGCGCCATGAAAGTGTAGTCGCCACAATAGGTTATCAAAACTTTAATCAATTGACACCAACATAATAAGAAACTGTGTTAAGGAGAAGGCACACGAGCACTCAGACCACCTGATGGTAAGTGGATTTAAGACCCATACACATTTGAATTCTCAAGACTAAAATCCTAAGACCTCAAATGCGTTGCCAACCGTGAGGACTAAGATGGAATGCCTCTATGCTAGTAATTTCACCGGTTGTCTTATCCCGACACCGGAACACAACAATGCGAACACTGTTGCTTGGCGGGTGGTTAATGGATGAGATGGTGGTAGCAATCCGGACGGACCCTGCACAGATATTTAACTATATATAGATATATTATAGATATTTAACTAAAAAATTTCGGAATACATACATATCATCACGCCTTAAATCCCAGAGTGGGGTAGGCAGAGTAACAGAAATACCAACAACTCTAGAAAAACTTGTTTACAATTCTGTAACCAAATTTCGCACAATCAGGCCAAGAAGTTTACTAGTGTATTTAATTAGGCAATAATATTCCATTAAGGGTATAAACTAATAATATCACGGGACAATAATATCACGGGACAATGTCACACAAATTGACCTAGTCCCAAATTAAGCCCTAAATAGGCTTGTGCTATGGGTACTAGACAACGATAAACTTACTTATATAGAGAAATATATACTTAAATACATAGAAAACATCCAAGACTCAGGAACAAATACTCGTGCTCATCACACAAATATTTGCCCTTACCGGGATTTGAACCCAGGACCCCTAGCTTCGAAGGCAGGGTCACTCCCAACTAGGCTAGCGTGTCGTCTTAAACTGGCACAAATGAGTAATAGTCTGTACACTACACGGTCAGCTGATGGAACCGGCCGCCATATTGTCCTCGGCTGCTCTGACGAGCGCCTTTCACTTTATCCCTACTCCGCGGCCGACCGTCATGCGACATGCGACACACAGACCAAAAAAATTGAGACGATGTAATAAAAGTTTCACTTTAAATATTTTTACTTGAAATGCTTTTTATAGTATTACTAGCGACCCGCCCTCGCTTCGCTCCGGATTAAAGTATTATACATATAATGCGGTGTGGTTGCCGGGTTAGAATAATGCCACTCCATGTCTTCCCGTGGATGTCGTAAGAGGCGACTAAGGGAATAAGGGCTTTTAGTATTGTTAGGCGATGGGCTTGCAACCTGCCACTAATACACTGGTAAGCATATTAGCCAGATTGTGCAAAATGTGGTTACAGAATTATCAACAATTTAAGAGTTATTGGTAATGAAGGCGTGATGTTATGTACAATACAATACAATACAAAACACTTTATTGTCCACCAAACAAAAACATTACACATGTATGTATGTATATAAACCTTCCTCTTCAATAACTCTATCTATTAAAAAAAACCGCATCAAAATCCGTTGCGTAGGTTCAAAGATTTAAGCATACATAGGGATATAGGGACAGAAAAAGCGACTTTGTTTTATACTATGTAGTGATGGATTTTTATGGGTGTATTTAATTTTATGTTTATGTATTGTTTTTTTGTGATTTTGTCATATGTTATCTATCTATCTATTTATTTACCTGGTCGTCGAGCTCCACCTGGCCCATCTTGCCCCGGATGGCGGCCTCCCAGGCGCGGCCGCGGTGCTTGGAGCCCCGCGAGTCGATCGCGACCACGTTGAAGCCCCGCGCTGCCAGCATGTGCATCCGGAGCTGCCGGATGCCCTGAGGACCAACATTTTTTGTGAATAAATCTATATAAAAAAAACTAGGGGCAGGGTCGCATGTTATTCTTGACTAAAACTAAACTGTAGACTTGTACAGTAGAATTATTTTGAGTTTACCACTGACAGATGGATTGCCTTCATTTAATTTTCAGCTTTAATCTCATACAAATAAAATAGTTATTACTAAATCGGTAGAAGTGGGTTGGGAAATTAAAGTTGAAAATGAAATGAAGGCAAACTCTCTGTCAGTAATTGTGTTCTGTACAGTCAAGAACATTAATTTAGGACACATTTCCAAAAAAAGTGGTGGTAGGACCCTGTGCAGGGTCCGTCCGGATCGCTACCACCATCTTATCCATTAACCACCCGCCAAGCAACAGTGTTCGCATTGTTGTGTTCCGGTGTGGGGATAAGACAAACGGTGAAATTACTAGCATAGAGGCATTCCATCTTAGTCCTCAGGGTTGGCAACGCATTTGAGGTCTTGGGATTATAGTCTTGAGAATTCAAATGTCTATGGGTCTCAGATTCCACTTACCATCAGGTGGCCTGAGTGCTCGTGTGCCTAATCCAAAAAAAAAAAAAGTTCTTAGTAAACCCGAGTATAATGCTATGATCTGGGATCCAATGGAAGCAAATTATACCTTGCTTTTGGAAAGAGTTCAGCGGAAGTTCGCGAGATACCTGTACAAAAAAAACATACGGGTATATACTATCCGTTTTTGATTCCCTCGCTCTTTGTGACGGGCATGGTCGGACTGCCTACTCTATCTTGCAGACGGAAGACGCAGCTGTTGGTGCACTATTGCTTGCTGCTGCGACACGAAATTGACAACCCGTCAGCTCTCGAGCGGCTGAGTTTCTTTCGTTCCTGACCACTACGTGAGGGCAGGGGTTCGCCGTCGATAATATAGTTGCCGTACACGTCGCGCTCGGAACACGCCGACCGCCAGGGCCATTAAATAAATAAAATAAATAAATATATCAGGGGACAACCTCACACAAATTGACCTAGTCCCAATCTAAGCTCTAGGCTTGTACTATGGGTACTAGACAACGATAAACATACTTAAATAGAGAAATACATACTTAAATATATATAGAAAACATCCAAGACTCAGGAACAAATATTCGCGCTCATCACACAAATATCTGCCTTTACCGGGATTTGCACCCAGGACCGCTAACTTCGGAGGCAGGGTCACTCCCAACTAGGCTAGCGTGTCGTCAAACAAAATAAATAAATGTTCAATAAACGTTCAATTGACTTTGGACCTGAAAACTTAGGATCAAAAGTATCTTAGCAGAATAACTTGCTCAAAATGATCTAGGCACGTCGTATTCGCTTGGAAATAGAGTCGAGTGCAGATCATTATGAGCTCTTCGGTTGAGTAGCTACTTCTGCTGCTGACTGTACTATAATAGCTCTGTCAATTTAAGTACCTTGTCGCAGTAACAGCGTACAGGGATTAGTTTGAATCAAGTATATCAATAACTCGTTATGAAATCCAACAATCATGTAATGTCACCTGCCAATTGATCACACTTTTTCTATATTATTTAAGTTCAGAACCCATGACATGGCACATTTCAATTGAATGATTAAAATTCGAATTTAAAAGCTTTTGTCAATCAAATAAATATCGAAATTCGCCTCGCCACAGCGTGTCGTGAATATTGTGGGACCCAAAAGCATTGACCATAATTCATCATTGATCTTTGTACTACGCAACTCATCAATCAATTCGTCAATAATCGTTCTGCATAAATGACAAATGTCTTCACATCAATCACCCAATGAACTCGTTAATAAGCCCAAAATTCAACATATATATTGATCAATCACACATCAATTCGTCAATCCTTTCATCAATCTTCAGAAAACATCAATACTTTTGTAAATTGGTCTATCATTGAACAACACTGATAAACTGATCAATCACGTATCAATCTTGTCACTATTACCTGTACTAGCGACTCTAACGAAAACTTTTAGTAAATTGGTCAATCACTGGTCAATACGTCAATAAACTGATCAATCCATCATTACCTTCTACGTGTTGGTGACGTACTGCACCTCGGGCCCGCCGTACACGTGCAGCATGGTGGGCCCGCGCCACAGCGTGCAGTAGGCGGGTAGCCCGCACGAGAGACGCGTCGTGAACATTGTGAGACCCGATACAGTGGGCACAAGCACTGACCATCAATCATCGTTGTAGTACGCAAATCATCAATCACGCGTCAATTCGTCAATAATCGTAATGCATATATGACAACAATCATCACATCAATCACCCACTGTTCTCGTTAATAATCCCAAAATTCAACATATATATTGATCAATCACACATCAATTCGTCAATCGTTTCATCAATCTTCACAAATATATCAATACTTTTGTAAATTGGTCTATCATTGAACAACACTGATAAACTGATCAATCATGTATCAATCTTGTCACTATTACCTGTACTAGCGACTCTAACGACAACTTTTTGTCAATTAATCAATCACTGGTCAATACGTCAATAAACTGATCAATCGCGCATTACCTTGTAAGTGTTGGTGACGCACTGCACCTCGGGCCCGCCGTACACGTGCAGCACGGTGGGCCCGCGGCCAGCGCGCGCGCCGCGCCACAGCGTGCAGTAGGCGGGCAGCCCGCACGAGAGACGCGTCGTGAACATTTGAGGGGGGGGAACGGAGTGGGCCGAGCTTAGAGCGTGCTCTGGAACAAATATGCATATTCCTTTAGTAGAAAACATTCACAAATTCTTCCTAAGTGGCCATCTTGGCGTGATGAATTAAGTAATAAACAGCATTTTTTTTTCACAATTAATAATCGCTACCTCTTATACTAGTGTTGTCACTTGAAAATATTGTAGCTCCATCAATCACCGCGTCAAAATATTAGCTGCATCTTTCATAACTGGCGAAGTCGGTAGGATCTTTGTTATGAATAAATAGGTTATAGGTTTTGTTGTGGTAGGACCCTGTGCAGTGTCCGTCCGGATCGCTACCACCATCTTATCTATTACCCTACCGCCAAGCAACAGTGTTCGCATTGTTGAGTTCCAGTGTGGGGATAAGACAACCGGTGAAATTACTAGCATAGAGGCATTCCATCTTAGTCCTTAGGGTTGGCAACGCATTTGAGATCATAGGATTGCAGTCTTCAGATTATAGTCATGAGAATTCTAATGTCTATGGGTCTCGGATTCTATTTACCATTAGCCCCCTATTTCACCATCTTGACAATGACACGTGAGGGATGACAATTCGGTATACATTGCAAAGTTAACACGCTGATACATTATTACGTTTCATATAAGCTGCGCCATGTACACTAAAATGTCACCTGTCACCTGTCATTGTCAGTATGGTGAAATAGGGGGCAGGTGGCCTGAGTGGTCGTGTACCTTCTTCTTATCATAAAAAAGAGACATATCTAGTTATTTTGTCAAAGTTGTCTATGAACAATCGTCACATCACTTGAGAACGACTTAACGACTTAAACGTCATCAACTGACTGACTGCGGCCGTTAGACCACCGCCACCGACGCTGATACTCGATGTGATGAGATGACACTCAATTAACCAATTATAGTCGTTACCTTTGACAAGTATAGACGCTTCGCTGGAGTCATTTTCGTCGTTGTCGCCGTCGCCGGACCGGCTGTCCCACGAGCCGTTGTAACTCCTGGTGTCCGATGACGTCTCTGAGTTCAGAAACATGGCTGACGTTAGTAATAGTACATTGTTCAACAAGGGACTAAAGTGAGCCATTATGACACGAGATGCTTTATCCACCCGAGCAAAGCGAGCGTGTCATTGTGGCTTTTTATTATCGAGTTAAACACTCTACTTTTCCTTCGACTGCGAGAAAAATAGGTGTGTTACATTATTTTCACAAAAACATTACTTCCGTGAAGCGATATTTTTTTTCGCATTTTTACTCATTCTGAATATGACCCAGTCATTTTTCCCTGTTCGGTTTCCGTGCATGGCGTGAATAAGTTGATAAGTCGAGAGGTAAAGTTAATGAAATTTGCATTTAGAACAAATTGCATATAGTTCAAATTACTTAATTTCTTTTTATCGAGTTACCAACTTAGTCGCGCCAGCCATGGATTTTATTACCGTCCTTTTTGTTTTCGTTCCAGTCAAAGTAATAACATCGTAATGTAGGTAGGTTTAGGTTATGTTAGTTTTGCAGCAAGCCCGGAGGGCCAAACAACCCAGAAATAGGAGCTCCGCGGTAGCGGAGCTCCGTCGACTGTGTCAAAAAAGATTTCCGGAATTAGAAACCACGACAGTTTATTTCCCGCACCATATTTTGGTGCCAGGAACAAAAGCGACTGGAATAACAAGACTGTGAAAATAAACTGCCGGGAAAAAGCGGCTGGTCATAAAAAGTGAGTTTGGGGAAGTAATCCAGCAAATCGAAAAATACATCTTGAATTGTAACAGTTTTAACAGACACGTAATAGATTACAACCTAATATAGCGCTTTCATTTTTACACTCGACCCGTCTGTATTGCAGAAAGAGACAGCAGCAAGTTTTTTAGAAGATAAAAAATAGTCCATAGACAGCATTTCCTATACGCAGACCTCGGCAGTGGAGGTTGTATGCCCAGCCTGCCCTCCAATAGCAACATGTATTTGGATGGGGAGCCCGTTCGTTCCCATATTTTTTTTGGGTCATAATGTCATTATTGACTTAATTTCTTTTTTAAATATCTAACGTGTAGACAAGGTTAGGTTAGGTAAGGTTTGATTTGTAAAAAACCAGGATAAGTAACAGCTTCGTAAACAATTCGTTATAACTTGCGATTGCGATAATTATGTCTTAAAACACATCATCACTATGAAAAAATAATTATGGAAGACAATATAGACCCATCAGAAGCCTCTATTCTACTGCGTTAAGTGACAAAACACATCAAAGACATCGTTAATACCGTGTAGAATCTCGGCCGTGGATGTTTGTGGTTTTCCAAGGCTTTTACATGGAAAAAAAGTCCTTTACTCCCTAGGGATTAAATGCATCACTTTACTCCCCCTATACATGGATATAATGGCTTATTTTAGAGCGTGACAAGTGAAAAATGTAAGTTATGACCATCGGCTCACCGCTGGGCGCTCTGTCCATGAGTAGGCCCTGCGCCACCAGCGTGGGCGCGGGCGTGTGCGCCACGCGGTACACGCGCGTCGACGGGACCGTGCTGATGTTGGACGAGGTGATCACAGCGAGCGTGCATTCCTGGAACAAAAACATACTTCATTATATTCATACGGCCCGACCTAACTGCATTTTTTTTTTGTTTCTTTCATGTCACTTTGACTACACGTTGGCCTAGTTGGAAATGACCCTGCCTCCGAAGCCAGCGGTCCTGGGTTTAAATCCCGATAAGGGCAGATATTTGTGTGATCAGCACGAGTATTGGTTCCTGAGTCTTGGATGTTTTCTATGTATTTAAGTATTTATTTATCTATCTAAGTATGTTTATCGTTGTCTATACCCATAGTACAAGCCTAGAGCTTAGTTTGGGACTAGGTCAATTTGTGTGACATTGTCCCGAGATATTTATTTAGATAGTAGCCGATTCTCAGACCTACTGAATATGCATATATATATTTTTTTTTAAATCGGTCAAGCCGTTTCGGAAGAGTAAGGTAACTAACACTGTGACACGAGAATTTTATATATTACTAGCGACCCGCCCTCGCTTCGCTCCGGATTAAAGTATTATACATATAAACCTTCATCTTTAATCACTCTATCTACTAAAAAAAACCGCATCAAAATCCGTTGCGTAGTTTTAAAGATTTAAGCATACATAGGGATATAGGGACAAAAAGCGACTTTGTTTTATACTATGTAGTGACTAGCGACCCGCCAGCGGCTTCGCCCGCTACATTTTTTTTTTATGTCACTTTGGGTTATGAAAAATAGATGTTGGCCGATTCTCAGACCTACCCGATATGCACACCAAATTTCATAAGAATCGGTCGAGCCGTTTCAGAGGAGTTCAATAAAGTACACCGTGACACGAGAATTTTATTTATTAGAATAAAATAATATATGGGTGGGATTAAAATTGACTAAATTCCAAAGAAATAGGAGGCTTGAACAAAAACCCAAAAAATGACTTCTTTTTATGGTTTCGTAGTCAAACTAGGAACCCTTATAGCTTCGCCATGTCCGTCCGTCTGTGCGTTAGTCCACAACCTAGTGCAGAGACTCTTAGTACTAGAAAGTTGCAATTTGGCATGATAGGCATATTAATCACGCCAACAAAGTGGTATAATATAGGAAAAAAAAATTTTTTTTTGTCTTCCTCCCCTACACGTAACTTGGGGATGTATTTTTTTCGCGGTTACCCTACAGTGTGGGGTGTCGAATTTTTCGATTAAGTAATCTGTTATGCGCAAATTTTTGTTTGACTCAAGTGTGTTAGCATAAAGGTGGGTACGAATTAGAGCAGCCTCGGGTTGAGGCACGCACGGCTCAAATTCGTACTCGCTCACGCGCTGTGCGCGAGCAGCGGGCAAACGGCGCGCGGCGAGCCGTCAAGACTCGGGACTTTTGACCGTGCTCAAAGGCGCCACGGTGTGCGTGCCTCGCGTAATTTGGACGAGTATCGGAGCGTGCCGCGGGCAGAACGACAAGTTCTAACTTGTCTGTCGGCGAGGCGCGTACAAATTTGATGAAGTTGCTGAGCCGTACCACCACCGAGGCAGTTTCTTCCTCTTTTTGTGAATAATTCAGTGAATAAACGCAGCTGTCATCGTGTCCGACGCCATTTTGAAATGACGGCTCGCGGCGAGCACGCTGTCTCGCCCGCGCATGTTTACGTGCAACAATTTGGGTCGCGAGCAGCTCGCATGCCTCAGGCTGAGCGGCTCAGATTCGTACCCAGCTTAAGAGGTTAAGTACGGGGGATACGGGGGAGGCACCTCGTCCATGTCGACGGAGCAGGAGTGGCCGGCGGCGGTGAGCAGCGCCACGGCGCGCGGGCGCGGCGGCGCCAGCGGCGCGGCGTACAGGTGCCGCTCCAGCGGCGACTCGCGCAGCCCCACGAAGTACACCAGCCCGCGGGCCTCGTCTACCTGCAACAAACACACCCTGTACTATACTATCCTCAAACCAAACGGACGACTGGGGTCGTAAAACCATTAGCATCGTATTGTCTCTTTCGCACCCGCACGCCCTTATGCAGCGTGCCTGTTATCAGCCGGGCCGCATAGGGCAGGTAGAAAGCACACGGTACAAGGCATGTCGATAAGATAATATGCAAAATGAAAACAAAGTAAGTAATGCGTACAATATTTTATATTACGAAATAAATACTTTTAAGACTACAATTAGGTACTTTAGAACTAAAACATAGTAAGATTTAATAAATAAAAAAATATATAACACATACAGTTTTATCGACAAGCCTAACTAATGAGCTACGGTATCAGCACGATACTGTGAATAACTTAAACTAATAAAAATATATAAATAAATTACATTATTAAGCAAAGAAAATATAATCAATCTTATCGACATTTAATAATCCAGTATCGACATGCCGCCATCCCTACGGCCGCCGGCGTTTATTGCCTCAGTCGTCCGTTTGGTTTGAGGATAGTATAACAATTGTAGTTTATACTACACATCGCTAAATTTAGAAAGAACTGTGACATACATAATGTTAATAACAGAAATAAACATAAGCTCGCAGTGCCCTTCACGCGGCTCCATAAAATAAAAAACTCTTTTATGGGTAATTGTATTAGGTTCTATAATAAGCTCCCAAGTAATGTTACTGAACTATCAGTAAATAAATTTAAGAGTTACGTTAAGCGTAAACTAATTTCTAAAGCGTATTATAGTATTAAAGACTATATTAATGATAACAATGCTTGGGACTGAATTGCTTGTAATAAAATGTTTAGTCCTTACGACAAAAGGTTACGAACGTCGAAAAAAAAAGACATCCGACAGAGTTTCTTACAGGTTCTTCTCTGATCGGTCGCGATTTGAACCTGCAGTCAATTTAGGCTAAGTCGCTACTATGACGTTTCAAAAGAGTTTATTATTTGTAAACCTACTTGAATAAAGATTATTTTGATTCTGATTCTGATTCTACACTTTGTAAGTGCATAATTACTACCCTAATATTAGGCGAGAAAGCCGTTCCTTAGACCTTCTCAAAAATCAGTAGTAATATTGAATGGAATTTCATAACTGCCCTGTATAGCAGGGCAATGTCGCATGAAAATCCATTATTTGATTGACGATTTATTTGACGACACGCTAGCCTAGTTGGGAGTGACCCTGCCTTCGAAGCTAGGGGTCCTGGGTTCAAATCCCGGTAAGGGCAGATATTTGTGTGATGAGCACGAGTATTTGTTCCTGAGTCTTGGATGTTTTCTATGTATTTAAGTATTTATTTCTCTATCTAAGTATGTTTATCGTTGTCTAGTACCCATAGTACAAGCCTAGAGCTTAGTTTGGGACTAGGTCAATTAGTGTGACATTGTCCTGTGATTATTATTATTATTATTATTATTACCCCGTTTTCTTTTTTTTTTATTCTAGATGACGTTGTCACCTTTTCAGTTAAAAGGTGCAGTTTCAAATAAAACGCTTATCCGGTACTCGTATCAGTGACGTAATAATACGAATAGTATTTACCAAGAGCAAGAACCTGAAGGCGAATCGCATTTTTTTACTTTATTGTTTTAAAACAATTGTTAAATCTAAACAAAAAGTGCACAGGTAAATAATGTATTTATTTAATACTTTAATTCTTACGCTCTTTACTTAATAATAATAATAATAATAATATCACGGGACAATGTCACACAAATTGACCTAGTCCCAAACTAAGCTCTAGGCTTGTGCTATGGGTACTAGACAACGATAAACATACTTAGATAGAGAAATAAATACTTAAATACATAGAAAACATCCAAGACTCAGGAACAAATACTTGTGCTCATCACACAAATATCTGCCCTTACCGGGATTTGATGTGTTTATGTTACAAATAATAATAAAAGATTCAAAGAGTCCCATTGAAATAGCGGTGGAAGGTACTTCTGCGGTAACCGTCCGGATCGCTACCACCATCTTAACCTTGAATCTACCACCAAGCAGCATTCGCATTGTGTTCAGATAATGAGGCAACCGATGAAATTACTAGCATATAGGCATTACACCTTAGTCCTCAAGGTTGGCAACGCATTCGAGGTGTTCCCACTTACCATCAGGTGGCCTGAGCGCTCGTGTGCCTTCTCCTTGCCATAATAAATACGATAGGTAACTACGGTAGCCTGAGGAACAATGTGTCCAAAAGTGGGACTCACCCATATCTTCCTCCCCAGCACCTCCCACTCGCCGGCTGTGATAGCCTCCTTGCTGATGATGTTGGGTCCAGCCGCTAGGTTCTCGTCTTCCGTTATCATTTCTATGACGGCTGTGGATAAAATCGATTTTACAACAAGAAAAAACTGTGTCGCTACCGCCATCTTATCCGTTAACCACCCGCCAAGCAACATTCGCATTGTCGTGTTCCGGCGTGGGGATAAGACAACCGGTGAAATTACTAGCATAGAGGCATTCCATCTTAGCCCTCGGGGTTGGCAACGCATTTGAGGTCTTAGGATTATAGTCTTTAGAATTCAAATGTATATGGGTCTCAGATTCCATTTACCATCAGGTGGCCTGGGTGCTCGCGTGACTTCTCATTAACATAAAAAAAAACGTAAAACAAGCCAAGCCACACCCAACACAAACAGGAGTTTTATTTGGTGGTGGTACAAAATGGTAGACGCGGAACCCAGTTTCGTCATGTCCGTCTGTCCGTCTGTATGTCACAGGCATTTTTTTAAAACTACGCGATGTTTATTGATGAAATTTGGAGTACATATGTCGTGTAGGTATAACCCGCAACTTAGTTTTTTAGTTAAATGGCAAAAATAAACATTTCTAGGCACTCCATACATGAAACAAAAGTTGTTTTTTTTTTTGCAGATGCCTGCCTGGTTCAGACAGCAGGAAGTGTATAATATCGTGTATGCTGACATACATCTCGCGACCTCCGCGCGCGTGACCCGGCAGGTCACTAAATACAGGTGCAGATGCCCGGTCTGCTCGGATGTCAGATGAACAGCACCGTGCCTGGTTCAGACGGCAGGAAGTGTAAGATGTCGTGTATGTTGACATACTCACATCTCGCGATCTCCGCGCGCGTGGCCCGGCAGGTCACTAGATACAGGTGCAGATGCCCGGTTTGCTCGGATGCCCAGATGAACCGCACCGTGCCTGGTTCAGACGGCAGGAAGTGTAGAATGTCATGTATGTTGACATACTCACATCTCGCGACCTCCGCGCGCGTGACCCGGCAGGTCACTAGATACAGGTGCAGATGTCCGGTTTGCTCGGATGCCCAGATGAACCGCACCGTGCCTGGTTCAGATGGCAGGAAGTGTAAGATGTCGTGTATGTTGATCCACGCGTCTGGTGCTGACTCTTCGACTAGGATTTGTATTTGCTGTAAAGATACCTTTAAATTAGGTACAGGGGGACACAGGCCACTGGATTACGCACTCTGACGACGAAACTGAGGACTTTAGTCTCAAGACACGTCAGTAATATATTTTTTCTTTTAGTTAGACGCACATCTCACTCAAGATCGTATTAAAATGACCCATAAAGAACTGTCATCTCTGACCCGTTTAATACTGCGTTTAAACAAACTTAAACTTAAAGTACTAGGAGAACATGAAAAGTAAGAAAGAGTAGGTGGTCATCGGCACGCTATGAATGTCCGCCGCGTTCGAAATAAGTAGCAGGAGAACATAAAACGGAACAAGTCACCTGTTCGAAGCTCTCGCGGGCGCGGTGTGGTAGTAACCAAAGGCTCTATTCTAGTTGGTAAAACCATCACGCATTTGACATGTTATCGTAGTGTCAACTATATAGCTCTTATTTCTACAGTAGTAATGGCGCAGAGTTAAAAACAATACGATAAACTTTTTAGAACCGTGGTCCTGACTAATTAGAATAGAGCCTTATCGCGCTTAGAGCGACGAAAGTACTAGGACAACATGAAAGGGACAAGCCACTAAACCTGTTCCACAGTATCTTCGGAGGTTCAGTATACAGCGGGGACACTAACCAGGAGAGTAGAACTCAGGCTAAGGCTAGACATGTTCGTTCCCATAAAATCGTGGATAGATTCGATTCTTCGCGTCAAATTTTGTAAGTGTAAGTGGAAAATATCAAATATCTAGACGAAGTAAACCTTCTGTATCATATGGAACATACTTATAAACGTGGGGTAGCTTATGCTATGCTTTGTCCTTATCTGTAATTGTGACATTTGCTTCTGACAGAAAGTGACAAAGCATGGCAAAAGCTTCCCCCACGGTTATTCCACGTTTATAAGTTAGGTTAGGTTAGTTTTTTTCTAGCCTTTTTTAAAGCGTATCTTCAAAGTGGCGATAAGTCTAAAAGAAAACTGAAAAGTACCAGGACAACATAAAGCGAAAGCAGTCACTGACCTATTCGTCGGTATGCTCGGTGTGACATTTGCATCTGACAGAAAGTGACAAAGCATGGCATAAGCTACTCCACGTCTTACGGTGAGGTGAAAGCTTTTCTAGCTTTCATTTTGTATGCGTATCTTCAAAGTGTCGATAAGTCTAAAAGAAAATTGAAAAGTACCAGGACAACATAAAGCGGAAGCAGTCACTGACCTGTTCGTCAGTGTGCTCGGAGGGCCGCGGCGGGGAGACGTGCGCGGGCGCGGTGGGGTAGTAACCAGGAGAGCAGAACTCTGAGACTGGTATGAGCACCAACTCCAAGTGCTGTTGCTTTCGGTCCAATAGTTGCGCCCATACGCTACGAGTAAATAATGAATTATCATTGTAAAATAACCAGCAAGGGAACATGCATTTTTTTTTTCTTACGCTCTCTGGAAAGTGCTATGAAAGAGAGGAATAACTGTATACGCGAAATAATTATCGTGTAATTTTTCCATAAGATATGAAGCTTTAAAAAAGTCATAGTTCAGACGCCCTACAAAAACACTAAACAAAATCGACGACAGGAATGACGTCACAGCTGTTGTTCCATGTTTAAAATATAAGGACCTTATTAAGCTGTGTTTAATAGAGTTGCCGCGAATAGTGGTTATAGCGAATAGTCGAATACCGATTAATCGCCATTCACTTTGGCGAATAGTCGAATAACTCGACATTAGTATTCGACATAAAAAAATAATTAAACACATTAAAATATTTCTAATTTTATTGCGTTTGTTATTGTAGGGGATTTCCCGCTCAATCAATACGCTTGTGTTTAGGATAGGCGGCATGCATTTGTTATTTGATTTTCGACATCGGTTGACGTTTTTTTAACTCATTAGTTTTTTTGTTCGATAAAAGTTCATTTTAGACGACGATTCGCCGAATGCCGAATAATACTAGCTATTATTCGGTATTCGACGAATATAAAAAAAAATGACGAGTAATGCCGAATACCGAATAATAGCGAGTATTCGCGGCAACTCTTTTAAGGCAATATCGTTGAATTAAAAAAATTACGTAACTAAAATGAGGATGCCGAATCTCTATACATTAAAACTTGTAAAGTTTTAACAAGTTTTGATTCTATACAAAATCTTAATAAACGGGTCAAAACTTAGTGTATTGCGTTTTATATTTATTTTTTTACATTTTCAATGAAACTCAATTCTGATTTTCACGCATGTTCTCTTTCAATATGCAGAATTGTTGCCAGAGTAAAAGCAGAGTTTGTATCGATATCACTTAAATGAGGTTGCATATGATAAAGTCGGTGGTGTTCCGCGATCAGGATCAACCATAACGCCTGTGTGTCTGTTCTTTGGATATATTGAACTAGATAATATTTCCTTGAGACTGTTAAACGTGAAAACACGATTACAAACAAAATATTCGATACAAAATATTTTCAACGCGACACCATTTTCTTCTGTTTTCGTTTCAGTCTTTGAAACCCTACGACCTTTAACGAGGAGTTTTGATTTGATTTTGAACTTATTACCACCGCGCGTTCCTGAGAAAAAAGGTTTTGACAGACGGACAGACAGACGGACAAATCCCATAAGGGTGTTTTTAGGGTTCCGTACCCAAAGGGTAAAACGGGTTCCTATTACTAAGACTCCACTGTCCGTCCGTCTGTCTGTTCGTCACCAGGCTGTATCACATGAATCATGAACCGTGATAGACAGTAGAAATTATCACAGATGATGTATTTCTGTTACCGCTATAACAAAAAAAAAAAAAAAAAAAACATTTTAGGGGCTCCCATACAACAAACGTGTTTTTTTTCCTCTTTTTTTCTCGATATTGATAACAGAAACACTTTAAAAAATAAATAATTAAATTAAAACATAATAGTTAAGGGGCGCTCCCTTACAACAGACATGTTTTTTTGCCGTTTTTATAGATAACTAGCGACCCGCCCTCGCTTCGCTCCGGATTAAAGTATTATACATATAAACCTTTCTCTTCAATCACTCTATCTATTAAAAAAAACCGCATAAAAATCCGTTGCGTAGTTTTAAAGATTTAAGCATACATAGGGATATAGGGACAGAAAAAGCGACTTTGTTTTATACTATGTAGTGATGGTACAAAACCCTTCGTGCGCAAGTCCGACTCGCACTTGGCCGGTTTTTCATTTTAAAATACGGAACCCTAAGAATTGTCTCGTTTTTTCTTCATACTCACAATTTCCCACAAGGAGTCCACCCAACCCTAGCCAAGTATTCAAACCAGGGGAAGGTCTCCTTTAGCGAGTGACGTAGGTCATACCACCGGATGTCAGTCACTTCTGTCGCGTCGTTTGAACTCTCTGTCGCTGGAAATAAGGTGGTTTTTACCTAAATATAGCCTAAAATATAGCCTAAAATATAGATTATAAATAAATATCAGAGGAAAATGACACACAAATTGAGCTCTAGATTTGTATTATGTGTAATAGGCGTGTCATAATGTGTTATAAGTCATAATTATTTATTTTTAGTGGTGGTAGGACCCTGTGCGGTGTCCGTCCGGATCGCCTCCACCATCTTATCCATTAACCACCCGCCAAGCAACATTCGCATTGTTGGTTCCGGTGTAGGCATAAGACAACCAGTGAACTTACTAGCATAGAGGCATTCCGTCTTAGTCCTTAGGGTTGGCACCGCATTTGTGGTCTTAGGATTATAGTCTTGAGAATTCAAATTTCTATGGGCCTCAGATTCCACTTACCATCAGGTGGCCTGAGTGCTCGTGTGGTTTCTCCTTAACTTAAAAAAAAAGCGTCATAAGGTATTTTTTTAAGAATCCAACCTTGTCTACACGTTGGATAATTTAAAAATTCTGAAAGTTAACGGTTTCAGCGATATAAAAAGATTATAACTAGAGTCTGGGATATGAAAGTTGAGCCTGAGTTTTAAATTAAACTTTTTATATGGCAACAGTAATAGCGTTGTCAAATCTGTCAAACGCTTAAATTAGTATGATGTCCTAAACTTGATACTTGAAATGGTAACTAAGAAAGTAACTACATACATATATAAATCACGCCTGTTTCCCAGAGGGGTAGGCAGAGACCACTTCTTTCCACCTGCTACGATCCTGACAAAGCTTCTTCCACATTCATACATCGAGTCATGCATGCACGTCGGTTTCGGGTACTTAAGATTCGGCCCTTTTCCAGTATTTCCCCGATTTGATTACGCAAGTACGCTTAGGGCGCTCCCTTCCGACCCTTCCACTCACTTCAGCACTGTATACTTCTTTCGTCAATCGTTTTTCATCCATCCTTTCTAAATGACCGAACCATCGAAGCATGCCCATTTCAATTTTAGTAACTACATCTTCTTTCAGACCACACTTCTTCTCTGATGTTTTCATTCCTTACTCGATAGAGTAAACGGTGTGAAACTGTGTGATAAGAATATCATATAAAGTTCAATTATTATATCTCGTCAGCATTAAAAAATCTAATGGTTTTTATTATTCTTCTTAAATCTAAAGTAGAATGAATATAAGAGTTTTAATTCATATAACTTTACTTTCTTCTGCTTAATCAGTTGCATTGTGTGAATTTAGGAAAAATAATAATTGTTCAAGTATCATTATTATTTTGTCACGTTACACACAGTGTTGCTACACGCTGTTTTTTTTAATTTGCCGCTATTTTCAAGGCTCAACTTTTATTAGCCAGACCCTATCAATAATTATGTCTACAATGAAATAATCAAAAAGTTATGGGATTTACGGGCTCCCGTACTAGGCAAACATGAAGCGGTTTATTAAAGCAGTTTTTTTTTATTTAATTGTAATACTTGTAACTGTCTGTTTTATTTTTGTAAATTTGTCTATCCTTTTGCTTTTTCTTGTTTATTTTACTCCAAGGTTAACTGGAGGAGAACCAATATAGGATAAGCTCGCCTGTGTACATTATCTATATTAATGCAAACATGTCTTGTGCAATAAAGCGACATACATACTTAAATATAGAGAAATAATTATACTTAAATATCCCGTGTGGTTGCCGAGTTAGAATAGTGCCACTCCATGTCTTCCCGTGGATGTCGTAAGAGGCGACTAAGTAAATAAGGGCTTGAAGTACTGTTAGGCGATGGGCTTGCAACCTGTCACTAATACACTGGTCAACATTTTATCTTCCCGTGCCGGCGTGCTGTAGAGACACCAACAAGAACGTTGCAACAGCTCAGGCTTCTGCACCCCTAGTCACAATGATATGAACCCCGTGGGTTGCCAGGTTAGAATAGTGCCACTCCATGTCTTCCCGTGTCGTTGGAGGCGACTAAGGGAATAAGGGCTTGTAGTACTGTTAGGCGATGGGCTTGCAACCTGTCACTAATACACTAGTAAACATCTCAGCCTACTTGTGCAAAATGTGGTTACAGAATTACTAACATGTCTTTAGAGTTGTTGGTATTTCTGCAGCTCTGCCTACCCCACTCTGGGAATAAAGGCGTGATGTTATGCATGCGTTTAAACTAAGAGCATACTTACATTGCGAATCCTTATTGCCTTCGTAATAGTAATCTAAAACCGTGGGAGATGCCTTTTGTAGCCTGAAGGTCACTAGTCTTAAGATAGACTTGGCGTTGGGTGTTCCAGCTCTGGGGAATCTGTTGGCAAAGAAAGGTTCATGTTGAGTAATTTTTAGGGTTCCATACCGTAAGGGTAAAAACGGGACCCTATTACTAAGACTCCACTGTCTGTCTGTCTGTCACCAGGCTGTATCTCATGAACCGTGACAGCTAGACAGTTGAAATTAAAACAGATGTATTTCTGTTGCCGCTATAAATAAATATTTAAGTGAAGCCTCCATACGACAAACGTGATTTCATTGCAGTTTTAATGTTGTATAGACAACACACACACACACGCACGCACGCACGCACGCACGCACGCACGCACGCGCGCACACACACACACACACACACACACACACACACACACACATGTCATTCCATTCGTAGTTTATCTCGTATGTTTTGTTTCGTATTCGTAGTAGTCATGTCATTAAATTGCCCTTTTCGTTTAATTCTCCTAAAAGTCTGTTTGCTATTTAAAAAAAAAAAGAACAAATCATGTTCTTATTTTCTAAATTAATGTACTTCTTACTTAGTTAATGTAATGTTTGGTGTGTTATTTAGCAGTTAAAAATTATAAAATGTAAATCCGTGGTTGGCCGGTGATCTGTATACATAATACTTTTTTTTAATTGTTATATATTGAGCTGTGGATTTTGTTTCAATAAATAAATAATTAACCCCAGCATACATACATACAAGTGTGGATTTCAACTATTGTAAATCCTTCGGGAACTTTATTTTTTTCCGGGATGAAAAGTATGTGTTAATCCGGGGTATAAGCTATGTCAATTCCAAATTTCATCCTGTTGCTGCGTGAAAATAAAAAACAAACTTTCGCATTTATAATATTAAATAATAAATAATAAATTTGTAAAGCAAATTGGCTCTAGGCTTGTTTTCACTATGGATACTAGACAACGACTAACTTACTTATATAGAGAAATACATAGAAAATATCTAAGACTCAGGAACAAATACTCGTGCTTATCACAGAAATATCTGCCCTTACCGGGTTTTGAACCCGGAACCTCTAGCTTCGAAGGCAGGGTCACTGCCAAGTAGGCCATTTAGAAATTATTTTTTAAGATATGTAGGATTAAAAAAGTAAAACATTACCTGAACTCTTCAACCTCCCCATTGCTCGACTGCGAAGATGGGAAGCTGAATATCTTCACGTTGCTCTCGTCCACTTCTTCGTATACTATTCTGAACACATCGTCTGAAAAAAAGTGGTAGAGGCAAGATGTAGCCGTGTCGAATTTATATCGATGTAAAGTAGCAATTTTAAAGCTGGGTACGAATCTGAGCGGCTCAGCCTGAGGCATGCTCGCCCCGCGCGGCAAGCTGCTCGCAAGCCAAAATTTTGTACATAAACATGCGCGGGTGAGGCGGCGTGTTCGCCGCGAGCCGACATTTCAAAATGGCGTCGGACACGATGACAGCCGCGACTGCGTTTATCATAATTCACCGAATTATTAACAAAAAGAAGAAGAAATTGCCTCGGTGATGAAACGGCTCAACAACTTTATCAAATTTGAACGCGCCTCGCCCACAGACAAGTTAGAACTTGTCGTTCTGCCCGCGGCACGGTCGGATACATGTCCAAGTTACGCGAGGCTCTCGGTGGCTCGCCGCGCGCCGCTCGCCCGCTGCTCGTGCACAGCGCGTGAGCGTGAACGAATTTGAGCAAAATAGGTGAGCCGTGCGTGCTTCAACCCGAGGCTGCTCTAATTCGTACCCACCGTAACATAAACCCTCTTACTTATAAACGTGGAAGTAACCATGGGGCAGCTTATGCCATGCTTTGTCGAGACGTTGGCCTAAATGGGAGTGACCCTGCCTACGAAGCCAGCGGTCCTGGATTCAAATCCCGGTAAGGGCAGATATTTATGTGATGAGCGTGAATATTCGTTCCTGAGTCTCGGATATTTTCTATGTATTTAAGTATGTATTTCTCTATATAAGTATGTTTATCGTTGTCTTGTACCCATAGTACAAGCCTAGAGCATAGTTTGGGACTGGATTTATTTTGTCCCTATCTGTAATTGTGTCATTTGCATCTGACAGAAAGTGACAAAGCATGGCATAAGCTACCCCACGGTTATTCCAAGTTTATAAGTAAGAGTGTACGAGTATAATAATATAATGGTACGGAACCCTTAGTGCACGAGTCCGACTCGCACTTGGCCAGTTTTTATTTATTAGTATTCGAGAGAGTCAGTATGATGTAAGCCGTTTGGTGGAAATCGTCCTTTAGTGGTACACACTAAATACTTATGGGAAAAGGGAATGTCGCAGGTGGCACACTCACCATCTGAACACGGCTGCCACCAGAAGCCAGTGTACCGAGAGAACTCCTCCTGCGTCACGTAGCAAGGGACGCCCGCCTGCCGCGCCTCGTCAGTCAACCTTAAAGAAGTAAAACGATAAGGGACCATCTTACACAAATTTACCTAGTCCCAAGCTAAGCTCGAGGCTTGTATGGGATCAACAAGGAAAATAATACCTAGAGAAATACATAGAAAACATCAAAGGGTCGACCCTTTCAAATTTCAAGATTTATAATTAGACGGGGACACACCGCTACCGGGAGCGGGTAGACACTGCATCTGTCTAACCTGGCGGAGTCGGAGCGAGCGCACGCGTACGTGAGCCGCGGCGGGCTGTGCGTGCTGCCCGCGAGCCAGATGTCGCCCCGGGCGGCGTGCGCCACGAGCGTCGGTAGACGGGGACACACCGCTACCGGGAGCGGGTAGACACTGCATCTGTCTAACCTGGCGGTGTTGGAGCGAGCGCACGCGTACGTGAGCCGCGGCGGGCTGTGCGTGCTGCCCGCGAGCCAGATGTCGCCCCGGGCGGCGTGCGCCACGAGCGTCGGTAGACGGGGACACACCGCTAGCGGGAGCGGGTAGACACTGCAGCTGTCTAACCTGGCGGAGTCGGAGCGAGCGCACGCGTACGTGAGCCGCGGCGGGCTGTGCGTGCTGCCCGCGAGCCAGATGTCGCCCCGGGCGGCGTGCGCCACGAGCGTCGGTAGACGGGGACACACCGCTAGCGGGAGCGGGTAGACACTGCAGCTGTCTAACCTGGCGGAGTCGGAGCGAGCGCACGCGTACGTGAGCCGCGGCGGGCTGTGCGTGCTGCCCGCGAGCCAGATGTCGCCCCGGGCGGCGTGCGCCACGAGCGTCGGTAGACGGGGACACACCGCTAACGGGAGCGGGTAGACACTGCAGCTGTCTAACCTGGCGGAGTCGGAGCGAGCGCACGCGTACGTGAGCCGCGGCGGGCTGTGCGTGCTGCCCGCGAGCCAGATGTCGCCCCGGGCGGCGTGCGCCACGAGCGTCGGTAGACGGGGACACACCGCTAGCGGGAGCGGGTAGACACTGCAGCTGTCTAACCTGGCGGAGTCGGAGCGAGCGCACGCGTACGTGAGCCGCGGCGGGCTGTGCGTGCTGCCCGCGAGCCAGATGTCGCCCCGGGCGGCGTGCGCCACGAGCGTCGGTAGACGGGGACACACCGCTAGCGGGAGCGGGTAGACACTGCAGCTGTCTAACCTGGCGGAGTCGGAGCGAGCGCACGCGTACGTGAGCCGCGGCGGGCTGTGCGTGCTGCCCGCGAGCCAGATGTCGCCCCGGGCGGCGTGCGCCACGAGCGTCGGTAGACGGGGACACACCGCTAACGGGAGCGGGTAGACACTGCAGCTGTCTAACCTGGCGGAGTCGGAGCGAGCGCACGCGTACGTGAGCCGCGGCGGGCTGTGCGTGCTGCCCGCGAGCCAGATGTCGCCCCGGGCGGCGTGCGCCACGAGCGTCGGTAGACGGGGACACATCGCAGGCGTAAGCGGGGCGCCGCTGCCGAGGTGAAGCGCGCGCGGCACGAGCGGCGGCGTCTACAGGACAACGTGATCTTAATATGATGTGTCTTACTAAACACCAATAGCGAGTAGAAGTTCGTAGTATGCGAACTTCGTATTTCACAGCTCCGTCGACTCTGCTAAATTTCATTTTGAAATAGAATGATTGGTAAGCCGAACCATGCAGACGGACTATGATTAATGAGTGGATATTTTTAATAACCCACAACATAATCAAATAAATATCATGGGACAATCTCAACAAATTGACCTCGTCCCATCACGATAAACTTACATATATAGAGAAATATACACTTAAGTACAACTTACATAGAAAACATCCAAGCCTCAGGAACAAATACTCGTGCCCATCACACAAATATCTGCCCATACCGGGATTTGAACCAGGGGACCGCTAGCTTCGAAGGCAGGATCACTACCAACTAGGCCAACGTGTCGTAAAGGTCTGGAAGAGAGGTAGACTGACCTGCCCCCCCTCGCACTCGTCGCACGCGAACAGCGACGAGGCGCACGGGAACAGCACGCGCCCGCTCGCATGCAACTCGTATGAGGCTATGCCGCAGGCGGCGACCCGCTGCCGCTCCCAGAGCAGCTGTTCTTCACGTGACCACTTGCCGGAGTTCACACCGAGGGCCACGTTGGATTCTATAAGCGGTTTCCATTCTAACCTGGAAAGATTGGAACGAACTAAAGATAAAGTGAATTTAAAGTTTACAACTATCGGTAGTGTCTCGCGATCTGAGGGGTTATTACGTACGTTACATCACGCCTTCATTCCCAGAGTGGGGTAGGCAGAGCTACAGAAATACCAACAACTCTAAAGAGACTTGTTGATAATTCTGTAACCACATTTTGCACAATCAGGCCAAGAAGTTTATCAGTGTATTAGTGACAGGTTGCAAGCCCATCGCCTAACAGTACTACAAGCCCTTATTCCCTTAGTCGCCTCTTACGACATCTACGGGGAGACATGGAGTGGCACTACTCTAACCCGGCAACCACACGGGGTTCATATCATTGTGACTAGGGGTGCAGAAGCCTGAGCTGTTGCAACGTTCTTGTTGGTGTCTCTACAGCACGCCGGCCACGGGAAGATAAAATGTTGGCCAGTGTATTAGTGACAGGTTGCAAGCCCATCGCCTAACAGTACTAAAAGCCCTTATTCCCTTAGTCGCCTCTTACGACATCTACGGGGAGACATGGAGTGGCACTACTCTAACCCGGCAACCACACGGGTTATTAATAGCTAGGCAGTTTATTTTACGGTGAGCGTAAAGGACAGAGCTATACAACTGCCATAGCTCTTTTCTTTAAAATGAACTGCATAGGTAGGTCGGCAGGGGACCGAAATTTCAACCAAAAACATGCGAAAAAGATGACATATTTGACATACATACATATTTTCACGCCTGTCTCCCAATGCGGTAGGCAGAGACTATGGAACGCCAGGTGCACCGATCCAAACATACAACCTTCGCTTCCTCCACATTCATCAATCTCTTCACGCACGTACATCGGTTTCGGGTGCTTTTGATTCGGCCCTTATTCAGTACCTCGCGAATCTGATCACTGTACATCCGTCTAGGACGTCCCCTACTGACATCTCCACTCACTCTCGCTCGCCATATCTCTTTCGTAACTCTTCTTTCATCCATCCTTTCTAAATGACCAAACCATCTTAGCGTACCCTTTTCGATTTTAGTCACTACATCTTCTTTCAATCTACATTTTTCTCGGATCTGGCTATTTCTTACTCTATCTATCATCCTAACCCCACACATACTTCTTATAGCTCTCATTTCAACTGCATTGAATCTGCTTTCATTCTTCTTCTGCCATACCCAAGATTCACTACCATACATCAATGTTGGTGTCAATACTCCCTGAATAATAGCAAGGCGAGCTTTGCTCGATATGACCTTGTTTGCCAAGATTGAGTGTAACGCCCCATTGATCATATTTCCCGCTTTTACTTTTCTTTCAATATCCCCGTCACATTTTCCATCTCTCGTAAACATTGAACCTAAATACACAAACTCATCCACTTGCTCCACTTTTTCATCTCCAATCATTATTTGACATTCTGTAACAGTTTCAACCCTCTCCACAACGATCACTTTCGTCTTTTTAACATTCACTTTCATGTCTTTCCTTTTAAACGCCTCATTCATCAAAGTCACCATTTGTTGTAAGTGGTCCGCCGATGATGCAAGGAGAACTTGATCATCAGCATACAACAAAGTTTTAAAAACTGACTCATTCATCCTTATTCCACAATCATACTCTCTCAGATCTGACAAACAACTGTCCATGAATAGGTTGAACAGCCAAGGAGACGCTACGCAGCCCTGTCGAACACCACGTTCGATGCTAAACCAGTCCGTACACGTCCCATTTATCCTGATACAGGCACTCGAGTCATTATATAATGATTTGAGAGCCCGTATCAGAATACTGTCCACCCCATACATGGAAAGAGTTGTCCAAAGTTCATCCCTCACTACTCTGTCATACACCTATTTGAGTTAGTTTCTAATGGTGTTTTCACGTTTAACAGTCAGGCGGGGTCCAGGAAACATCACAGGCGTTACGGTTACTGACATCCATCTCAATAGCCGTAACGCCTGTGATGTTCCTTAGACCCCGCCTGACTGTTAAAAGTGAAAACACCATTAGAAACAAACTCAAATATGTCATCATTTTCGCATGTTTTGGGTTGAAATTTCGGTCCCCCACGATATTCAACAATATTTTTAAATGCTTAATACCACCACCATTTTTAAAATGCTGTAGTTTAAAAGTACCTAAACAGAAATTATTTGGATTTGACGCTGCCACCTAGGCGCGCGCAAACTATCTCCACCTCACGTTCTTCGCGCGGACGCACGTAAAGCCATCCCTTTTCATTCTTGTGTGGGCGTGGCAGCATATGTGGCCTCTTAAGTTTTACTTGAACTTGTGAAAGAGTAGGTACAGGAAGGTGATTCTTGACTTTCGAGTGCACGAAATCAAAGTCGAGTGATAGAAAATGTTTTAGCACGAACTCATTATCCCGTGCTTTAGAAAGTCCTCACTCGAAAGCTAGTGATTAACTAAATACATTCACGTCTTTCGTTGTACTTAGAAATTCGATTATTACCAGTTATTTTTAACATTTTTAAATATAAATAAACATACAACCTGGTTAGAAGTGGTAATAATGGCGATAATATTATTATATATGTGTACTTCCAGTGTTTTTACACTGTTTACCAAAAACTTTTACTATGAAAACTAATTAATGAAACGTGTAGCCCGCAAATAAAACATCTGTGGTTTGAGTTTGTTTGTAGAATAGATGTTTAATTCAATTTTCTAATGGTAGAATTGAAAACGAATTTGTGTGGACAACTCGTTTCTAAATTTTTATCACTCGCATTTCAAAAATACGGATGGACGTTTTCGCTCACTTTCGAGTGAAACTTTCGAGCGCTCGAATGTTCAAAATCGGTGCCCAGGAGTGGCAAAAAGTACCGTTATTTTATCAACTGTGGTGGTGAGACCTTGTGCAGGGTCCGTCCAAATCGCTATGACCATCTTAGGGTGCCTTTCCACCAGTGCTATGCTATGTGGTCCAATATATGATTAGTGGATACCAAATGTTGCGAACCAGCTCGAATCTGGGAGGAGACGCGAGGGGCGATGACACGGCACTTGAGTCTAACAAAAATTAGCGCTTTAAAGCTTAATATTTCACTTAATCGAAAAATTGTTTTCACAAACCCGTAATATTTTTGAAAGACCTATCCAACGACACCCCATACTATAGATACTATAGGGTGGACGAGAAAAAGAAACGCATCCCATGTTACAAGTAGGGGAAGTACCCTAAAAAAAATATTTTTTTAGGTTTTATTTTACCTCTTTGTTGGCGTGAATAATATGTGTATTCATGCTAAATTACAGCTTTCTAGCACTAAGAGTCTCTGAGCTAGGCTGCGGACGGAGGGACATGGCAAAACTATAAGGGTTCCTAGTTTGACTATGGAACGGTTTACCCTTGAAATGTAAACTCATTTCATCGAATGGTTTACTTCGCCGAAATTTCATTTCATCGACAGGCATTTCCACGTGCAGAAGTTAGAATTTTTTGGTGGTCACAGGTCTAACCTAACCTAACCTACGTAATCTATGTTTAAGATGACCTAAAATCGATAAGGTTTCAGCAGAAAGTAGCTTTCGAAGAAATAAAATTCAGTGAAACAACTCGAAAATTTAAAAAAAAATCGAATTTTAGTGGTGGTAGGACTCTGTGCAGGGTCTGTCCGGATGCTACCACCATCTTATCCATTAACCACCCGCCAAGCAACAGTGTTCGCATTGTTGTTCCGGTGTGGTGATAAGAGAACCGGTGAAATTACTAGCATAGAGGCATTCCATCTTAGTCCTCAGGGTTGGCAACGCATTTGAGGTCTTAGGATTATAGTCTTGAGAATTCAAATGTCTATGGGTCTGAGGTTCCACTTACCATCAGGTGGCCTGAGTGCTTGTGTGCCTACTCCTTGACATATATATAAAAAAAAAAAAAATACGATTTCGGTGAAATGAGTTTTGATTTTTCAAGGGGATCCCCTACAGAGCCCTAAAAAAATGATTACAAAGCAGAAGTTACAGTCAAGTTTGGCACAGATGACATCATCACCATACGGTTGGTGATAGGGATTTCCAATAATTACCCAGACATCTATTTAATAATTGTTGTCACAACAAAATAGCATGTTGATAACATGTAAACAACAAATTATCGAGGCATTGACTTTTTAATGATCTATTGCAAAGATAAAGTCTCATAGATTGGCAATGCTATACTTATTTACATTTCGTACCTGTGAGACCAAATTTTCTCGAACAATTCACACATTCTTGGCCAATCACAGACAAATTGACGGCTAAGGCACAAAATATGCGTTTTCCTAAAATGTACAATTGTCAAAACGTCTGCGTTCTCACAATGGTAGCACTTCTATTTTGTCAGCTTTCTCAAAATGACGTATTTAAATGTGTACAGTCTCAGGAAGCCGTCTATTCATAATGTTTACATTCCTATAATGTTAGCATTACCATAAGTTTTGCTTTTCCGCTATGTCCACTTTTGTATATAGGCTATAGGCTTATTATGTTTGATTTCCCGTAATGTCTGGTTAATTTCAACGCAGTCACACGTTTCAATCCGTAAGTGAGTAGTTGTCTACCGGGGCATTGTAATTTAACCACCAGCTTCATTCTTAGCTACATGTCAAAATCAGTTCTGAAATTTGGGATATTTATCTATTTAATAGTTATTTTAATTTAAAATACATAAATAAGTTAAGATATTAATAAAGCCGTGGTAGGATAAGTTTCATTTTCTTTGTCTCAAACAAGTAATTTAAATTCATAATTCACTTACCACGGCAGAATTAATTACTTAAAAGCATTGTTTAACTTATTGCTGTCTCAAATATTATTTTAATGAGCTGTTATATAGTTATTCAAATTTGAACTCTTTTGTTTAGTTTGCCTGAGGCTGAAGGAGGGTAATTGCTTTTGCCCTGCGGATGTCGGTGGCATTAGCATCATTGCAGCACATTCCTTGCAAAATGTATAAAAGTGTATTAATTCCATGTGGTTGCCGGGTTAGAATAATAATCTGTGTCGAGTTAGAATAGTGCCCTCCCATGGAGGTTGTAAAAGGCGACTAAGGGAATAATAAAGGATTGCAGTATGGTTAGGAGATAGGCTTGCAACCTGTCACTATAACACTAGTAAACTATAAATTTATAATAAGTTACCGGAATATATTAGAAAATCTGACATGCCGGAATTCAAAAAACTCTTATTGGATTTTTTAACTGACAGTGCGTTTTATTCTGTACTAGAGTATTTTAATTTGTAATAATAGCGTGTAGAAATACTAATATAATGTACCTACCTACCTAAGTAATGCACGTTGCATGCTATCCCTCACAATTTTGTATGCCTACTGGCCAGACATAGTGATACTACCAATTATAACTATTTTGTACCATTTCTCACCTATGTTTTACAAATAAATAAATTTGATTTGATTTGATTTGATTTGAAACTTCTAGGCCTGATTGTGCAAAATTTAAGACTTGTTGGTATTTCTGTAGCTCTGCCTACCCCACTCTGGGAATGAAGGCGTGATGTTAGGTACCTATGTATGTATTTAGAATAAAACTTGTTGTTAGGATTATTTTAGATACATAGGTCATTTTAAGAATGACAAGGCATTTAAATTTAACTTTGTTTCATTTCAATTATACTGTTTTGTCACTTGGACCTCGGGCAACGATAGTGGCCAATGAAATAAAATTTACATACTTCATACAATTTATGTGGTCCTAATACAATGTACAAGGTCTGAAGCATGTTGTTTTAAATACATTTCGAGATAACCGAGAAATTTACCTGATGTTATTAGGATGAGCAGTTGAAGTGACATCGGTATAAAGAAGTGTTATCTCCCACCCATTCTGCGGGGTCCTCAGAAAATAGATCCTCGTCTTCCCATTGCTCAGTTTGCGAAACGAAATCGCCATAGGAACCATTGTCGATAGGGAAGACAGCTCTTTTCGTAAGTCGTGAACTGCCTGCCTTACTTCGGCCCAGGTATAGCGTTTTGACGGTACCCGCACGAATTCCCCAGCCGCAGCCCCATCTCCAGCTTCCCGCACTTCCATTTCAACAACTTCCATCAGAAAATTCACCAAAACAATAATATATTCACTTCACGAATTCATGATGATATAACAAAAACTTTAAACAAAGAAAACGGCTTGGTACCAGCGACGCGGTCGCGTTGTTAATACAATTAATCTAATTACAGACTAGATAAACAATGTAACAGTCATTATAAAATGTAACTGGGTGATAATTGATTAATATTTGCCTAAAATTTGAGCCAACACACTCGTTTTTCGACGGCCGAAATCTTCCGGTGTCTTCTAATCAAACTAGCCAACATCACGAGCGTTTGACATTTGTCTAGGATTGCCATGCAAATGATTTTGTAACCCCTGAAACTCAAATGAAATTCGGTTTTCGCTTTTTAAACACCTTTTTATCTTGCCCAATCTCTAAAGTACATCTTTTTTTCTTCGGTGTCTGGTTTTTTTTACCATTCCTGTGGGAATAATGATTATCAAAATCTACATGAACGAAGTCGCGGGCAGAAGCTAGTTAAAAATAAGTTTCACACATAAATATTATTTTAGGTGAAGCTATTGTTGCCAACTGTACTTTTTTGTAGTCATCTTCTTATAAAAATCATAAAAAAAGAGTCCCAAGATCCAACTTGGTGTAGCTACATTGAGCTCTGAGAGAAATGAATTTTAGCCCAATCGGTAAATAAGTACTTATTCAAAATTAAATGCGAAAATATAAGCCTATTAGTAAGCTTATACAGGGTGTATGGGGTTTTAAGAGATGATACTTAGGATCATCTTGAATTTTTTGCTTACATTTACCATTATGCAGGGTAAAATCGTGTAGGTTTTAAAATATCAATTTTCTTTCAAAAAACTATGTTCTCGTGAAAATCACTTATTAGACACCCTGTAGCCAGGGAAGAAGTGGAAAAACAGAGATTCCATCTAGGGATAACTGGAGGAAATTAGGGCAGACATCCAATACTGAACTGATAGATGCTCGAGATGACAATGATGAAACACTCTGTATAGCCTAGTTAGTATTTTTTTTGTGTTTTACATTCGCAATACCTTTTATTTTTACGAGTATGATACATTATAATTAATGCCTTCTAAATCTGGACTGAATAACAATTGTTGTGGCTACATACTTCAAAAATTTAAAATTATCCTTTAAAACTGACCTGAGTGCCAAACACACTGTACATAGCATGATAATAGTTACCTAAGGGTGGTATTCCACTTGCCGAAGATCTTTATCCATTGTTTATTTGCGTCTCAGATTTTGCTTAAAAAAATGTGAGACGCAATGTACATTGGACAAAGATCCTGGACACGTGGAAAACAACTCTAATTTATGGGGATATTTTTATGCCGGCAACTATTCTATTTTGCTTACGTTCAAAAACTATATTTCTTGACGTTGATTTTACTTTTAAGTTATGCGTCAATTTACACGTCATATATAAAAACATTGACACAAATTTAAGTAATTAATTCTTTATTGTATGAGAGAAATATTTATTGGAAAAAATAATTATCTTTTAGCATTTCCAATGTTAACGTTTTTTTTACTACTATCATTCAATGGTGTTCTGAACATGCCTTTGTATTTTTCTGATTGAAATATACCCTTTATTTTTATTAAATAGGATCGTGGCATAAATAAGAAGAGTAAATTCAATTAAAATTATAAAACAATTTCAACAGTATAACTGACAATAATTTATCATAGATCAATAAATGATCGTTTTTAACGTCCGGATATGACAAAATACTCCAGTACTCAAGTTTTACTGCAGTTCCGGCAACAATTGCCGCCGAACTGTCAAGTGAGGAAAACATGTTGTTATAGCTATATGCGTCCGCATATGTTATTTTTCGCATTTACGCGTTAGAAAAAATGATTTCAACAGCGAAAGTTTTTCGGACTTGTGGTTTAATACTATATTTATTGATAAGTGTGCATGCTACGGTGAAAACACCAGCGAAACCATGGATAGTTTCGTTTAAAGTGCTCGAAAAATCGTGTGTTGAAAATAAATGTAAATATTTATTAAATGTGCGTGGTGGTGAGTTCTTGGGTCATTATTCCTGGAGATTAACCCCGAATGAAGCCCCTCGTGGCAGCAGCTGTGATATAATTAGCTCTGATTACGAATTACGAGAAATTATATCAGAAAAATGGAAAACAAGAATAGAAATAACAGTTCCCGATTTCGATTCGAAACTATTCTTCTGCTTGCACCACGCTGATCGAAAAACCCATCCGTTTGGTGGTAAATGGGTACACCAAGGGGTACATTTGTTTTTGGATCCCAAAAACGATGGAGTCACGCAGGGAAATGGAGAAATGTAAGTGTTTGTGTCAATAATTAGATTAATTTATTAGTGTTACAGTTCGCAGAGTTATGTGAGCATCGTGAAAATAATTAGCATATGTGAGCATTTCTAAAAAAGTTTGTACATTTCATTCACGACTTCAATTTGCAAAAAAAAATGCAGGTTGGTAGAGTGAATGAAGCTGAGCCTATATAACAAATTAGTTAATAAATAGTTATTAACAAAAAAGGAAAGTTTCATACAAATGTATGAGGACATATTGGGGGACTATGTTATTTAGGCTCAGCTTCATTCACTCTACCAACCTGCATTTTTTTTTGCAAATTGAAGTCGTGAATGAAATGTAAAAACTTTTTTAGAAATGCTCATGTAGTACTTAATCAATAACACAGCAATTTTCTCTTGATCTTTGGTTTTAATAGAAAATGGTTTTTAAAATTGAATCCTAGTATGTTGTAGATAACAAACTTTAGGAAAGAAATTACAGCTTAATCCTCAATCAAGGATTCATTTTCTTTTGCAGCATTCTTTCATTTTGCCTTAACCTGAGTAAGGTAATGGTAATTGTAAATTTTAATTTTGCAATTATTGTGTCTAGTTTTACCTTTGTTAAACATTTAAAACAGTTGTTAACTGGGCTATTGCTTTGCAAAAGAAAAATAAACATTATTTAGTACGGGTTTGAAAGTTAACTTGGTTTAAATAAATATTGAGGGACTATTTCACACAAATTGACCTAAATCCAATCCCAAACTAAGCTCTAGACTAGGTACTAGGTGGGTCATTCTACTTTTTAGCGCATAATAATCATTGGTGAAATTAAAGGCATTTTTAGACATTTTTTTCACGTAAATTTGACTTATATTGAAACTGGAACAACTAAATTTAATAGTTCAAAACAAAACACTTTAAATTTATTGATATTTTATCAGGAAAAGTTGGTAACACAGCGGTAAATACACTTTTTCCATACAAATGGCGGGGACATGCGTGACCACTATGTTACCTACTTTAAAGTTAATTATAGTGACTTTTTAAATGTAGTGATAATTTTAAATGTAAGCCAAGTTGTGTAACTATTTCAATATTAAATTACAAAACCGAGCACTTTAACATTTTTATAAAAATATTATTTGAAGAGCACTTGTCAAAAAATCGATTTGCGCTTAAAAGTAGAATGACCCAGGTAACAATCATCATTATTACATATATAAATACATATAAGATACTTTAAATTTTTCAATTAAACTGATAAAACAATGCTTAAAATTAAAGCTATTTTAGGAACATTAGGAATATTAGACAATGAGATTTCTAGCATAAATTTAAGATTTTTTGTATCAAAATTCAAAACTATCTATCTGTTACAGATTTGAGATCAACCATACGCACCTACGGTGCGACACTGTCACTTTTGCAAAATTTTGTAAATTGAGTTAAGTATGCCATAACGTCGCTTTAAGTACCCTGTCCTTGAAGCAACATAATAAGCTAAAAGTAGCAGTAATCATATCAAACAATCGCCTTTTCTAGATCAGAAAGTATAATAATTTTATACCACACTAAATCTTTAAATGCATCTCCTGGAAAAATGCTTTTTGGCATAAGTGACAGTGTTGCACCGTATGTGCGAATATATACTGGAAAATTTTAAAGTTCTTGAGGGTATAACAGTAACATCCCCCGGCATCATGGGATGGCCAAATAACTAATTTTATGATTAGTGTTATTTTGTAATACCTTTAAACAAGCAATTCTTGTATGTATATAAATTGATTTCTGTGACCTCGGACATGGCTCTAATGATTTCACTGAAATTTGGTATATGGGGGTTTTTGGGGGTAAACAATTGATCTAGATTAGTCTTATGTATGGGAAAACGCGTGTTTTTCTTTCCACGCAGAATATGGTCATTGCAAAGCCATCATAAACATTCTAATTTACATCATACTAGCTAGTAGCAACCCGCCTTTGCCCCACTTTGTTAGAATATTAATATTAATTAGAATTATATGGAAGAAATTCTCGAAATGATAGTGAATACCGCATCAAATTTCATTGCATAGTTTAAAAGAAAAACGGAAAAACAGGCAGACATTGATAGTGACTTTGTTTTATACTTTTAAGAGCCCTCGCACATTAAGCCACTAGTGAAAAACGCGTCCGCAATTTGTGGCAACCACTAGTCATTCTGATGCGGTATATATAAGCTGTCCATATAAGCTGCATCTGCTGAATTAGCAGAAACTTCAGGCCAATACCTAATTGTTTCAGTTGGACAATATTTGGAACTTGATAGTAATTAGACTTATAAATAGATTTTATTTTACTATAAGTTAAGGTTGTGGTTTTATTTTTAAATTATAGTGTAAGTGACTTTTAAAGTGCGTCCCCTGCCGCACCCATGGTCTCCGGCAGAATATCAGCGCTGCAGCAGCGATGCTGCAGCACATGCTGAGCCGGCGCCCTTTCACGGAGATGCCGTGGTATTAAATTATTTTTTAAGATGTTGCTCAATTTTATATCACTTTTTATAGTTTTCTGTGTGTTTATCTTAGACTTTTTGTGATTTTGTTATATTTTCATGTCCACGGCATACTTATTAAGGTGTTTAAAGCTTTTTTCTATTCTATTCTATTCTATGCGGTCGCCACTAGTGGCTTTATGTGCGAGGCTTCTAAGAGATGGTAATAAAATACATAATAAATTGAAATGCATCACAATTCCCATTTAAATTATTGAAGGATTGTTTGAAGTCAGTTTTTTAAAGTGCATTGTGTGTGACTGTAGTCATTCAGATTATTATTTATGATTTTTTAAATGCCCTTGTGGCCTTTGAATAAATTATTGTTTAATTATAGCTTCTGTTTGAGTCGGACTCGCGCACCGAGGGTTCCATACAAACTTATCTTAATATATAAAATTCTTGCGTCACTATGTTCGTTCCCATACTCCTCCGAAACGGCTCGACCGATTCTTACGAAATTTTGTGTGCATAACGGGTAGGTTTGAGAATTGGCCAACATCTATTTTTCATACCCGTAAGTGACATGAAAAAAAAATTGCAGCAGGCGAAGCCGCTGGCGGGTCGCTAGTAATAATGTAAAATTTTATTGAGGGACAAACTTGACTTTTCCGTTGAAAAACTGCTGAGTCTCTACACATAGGTCGCGAATATACAATACTAAAAGTGTTAGATTAAGGAAATTTGTGCAGACCTATGTAAAAAACTATTACGGTAGAAGAACAAACAGATTCCTGGTTCCGAAAATTTGTAACGAAATTGATCTACTCAGGGAAGAACACAGCTTTAGTAAAAATAATTTAAAAAGCAAATTAAAGCTAGCATTTTTGGAAAGGCTGCCTTAGCACAGGGATGAATTTTTGTAAGTTAAGCAAATATTTTTTTTTTTTTTTTTTTTTCAGGTGTTACTGTGCCATATTAGGTTAATTAGGTTAGGTACATAGCAGGTTTGAATTTTTAGTATGAGCGCTGTCTCGCCAACAAACTGTTGTGGCAGTTTGGCGAGGAAAAAAAAGTGACCACAAAATGTTATGTACAATTTATAAATAAAAAAATTGTTTGCCAACTGCAAGTAAGTTTGCAATCACTTTTTTTTTGTGATGGAGCACTTAGCGATTGCCATTACCAGATTTCAGGATTCTAGGTCTATCGAATCACTACATAGTATAAAACAAAGTCGCTTTTTCTGTCCCTATATCCCTATGTATGCTTAAATCTTTAAAACTACGCAACGGATTTTGATGCGGTTTTTTTTAATAGATACAGTGATTGAAGAGGAAGGTTTATATGTATAATACTTTAATCCGGAGCGAAGCGAGGGTGGGTCGCTAGTAACCTATAAATTTTGATTCCCTTGAGAGTGTCGAAATATACGTTATTTGCCGCATAAGGCTAAGGACCAAATAGTTGGACCACAGTTAAACGTAGTTAACCATACAAACAACAGAAGTGAAAAAAGATCCGTTGTGACACGAAAATTATCCCAACAAATGGCAAATTTTCGTTTCACAGAGGAAGTTTCATAGAAATTTTACTTGAGTGAGTTACTGCTTGAAGGACTGTAGACCTGACCCTGTTTTAATTTTATCTCAACATCTCCACGCGTTCCTGAGATAAAGGGTCTTGAGAGACAGACAGACGGACAGACGGACGGACGGACGGCCATCAAAGTGATCCTGTAAGGGTTCCATTTTTTCCTTTTGAGGTACGGAACCCTAAAAGTTTAATTTAAATAAAAAGGTGGGTACGTATTAGAGCAGCCTCGGGTCGAGGCGCGCACGGCTCACCTATTTTGCTCAAATTCATACGTGCTCACGCGCTGTGCGCGAGTTGCGGGCGAGCGGCCGCGGCGAGCCGTCGAGAGTCGGTCTTTTGACGGTGCTCAAAGGCGCCTCGGTGTGCGTGCCTCGCGTAACTTTGACGTGTATCTGAGCGTGCCGCGGGCAGAACGACAAGTTCTAACTTGTCTGTGGGCGAGGCGCGAACAAATTTGATAAAATTGCTGAGGCGTTCCACTACCGAGGCGATTTCTTCTTCTTTTTGTTAATAATTCGGTGAATTATGATAAACGCAGCCGCGGCTGTCATCGTGTCAGACGCCATTTTGACCAATGCAACAATTTGGGTCGCGAGCAGCTCGCCGCGCAATGCGAGCATGCCTCAGGCTGAGCCGCTCAGATTCGTACCCAGTTTTAAACATCCAACCTAACTTAGCCTTCGTAATTAATGTTTAAGATACCCTGAAAATATTACGGTTACAGCAGAAAATAGCGTTCGATGAAATGAAATTCCTGACTGAACTGTTCGTGACTGTAGGTACTTACCTAAATAACTTTATTATAATAACTGTGTCGTAAAATCTAAATAAAAACCATTTAAAAAAGTTATTTTCCCTTGAGCCCTAATTATCACCGCAACTTTTGTCTCTGCTATTGCAATCCAATGACATGGCATATGTCCTGCTAGCAAACAAGGATAAAGCATCCTTAATAGTACCGGAATACAGTTGAATTTCCTTAATCATCGAATAGCAGATACACCCTTTTTAGTTAGAAAGCAATGCTGATTAGATAAATGAAACAAAAACAAACCCTTCACAATGACATGAATGCAAATGAGTTTTATCTTTACCGAAGTGCGACTAACCCTGGTTCCTATATTCAAAACGTAATTTGGGATGAATATACATATTAGTCACGCCAACAAAGTGGTAAAGTAAAATCTTGATTTTTTTTTATGGTAACTTTCCTATACGTAACGTGAGCATGTATTTTTTTCTCGTCTACCCTATAGTGCGCGGTGTCGTTGGATAGGTCTTTCAAAAATATTGCGGGTTTGTATTTTTTATTAGAGTCAAGTATCCCCCCCACACTAGAGCCAAAACTACAAACACTAAAAATCGAAATAAGAGCATATAACGAATTTTAAAGGAAATCTTTTACAACTAAGTAAACATTGGTTCGACGATTAAAGTGTTTATACCTACTATAATCATCTAACACGGCACCAAATAACTTTTAATAGAAAATTAGTTATTACTTGTGGTTTTTTATGTTTGTAGTACTTAACGGCTTCGGAACCCTACACTGAGCATGGTCCGACACGCTCTTGGGCGTTTTTTTTTAAAAGAACTCCAGTTTATTTAGCACGGTATTTAGCTATAGCTAGACTTTAGCTAGATTTTAAGAGCCCAATACGTAGGTAATTCGTGGAAACCAGCCAATGAATTTTCATGCCGTCTGGCGAATAGCTAAGCCAAATATAGACTTCCATTTTTGGAGACGGCTCAGAGTCCCTAGTCTAGTGTTAGGGGGGTATTTAAAGAACGAAATATTGTTTGTCCGTTTGGTTTCCGGGTTAGGTATGTTGCTAGTCGTTTAGTGATTACCTCAGTGACAAGGGTCTGCGATAAGTGCACGTAGTGTTTTGTGTTGATTCTTAATAATTATTATTGTATTTTCTGTCATACTCTAGTAGCTATACATCTAATTTTATTGAAAACTAGCGACCCGCCAGCGGCTTCGCCCGCTGCAATATTTTTTTCTTACATGTCACTTAGGGGTATGAAAAATGGATGATGGCCGATTCTTAGACCTACCCGATACGAGTATGCACACAAAATTTCATAAGAATCGGTCGAGCCGTTTCGGAGGAATATGGGAACGAACATTGTGACACGAGAATTTTGTATATTAGACTAGCGACCCGCTAGCGGCTTCGCCTGCTGCATATTTTTTTATGTCACTTTGGGGTATGAAAAATAGATGTTGGCCGATTCTCAGACCTACCCGATATACACACAAAATTTTATTAAAATCGGTCCAGCCGTTTCAGAAGAGTTCAATAACGTACACCGTGACACGAGAATTTTATATATTAGATTGTCATTTTGATTTATTACAATACATTTACACGCCATTGAATGCCAGAATATGTTGGGACTCCTTATATCTTGTACCATCGTGTTCTGTACCCATGTTTTTGTGAATAAATTTATTTACTTACGTAAAATTGTATCACTCCATGTCTTCCCGTGAATGTCGTAAGAGGCGACTAAGGGTCTCCCCAAACCTATCAACGCGGAATCGGCGGTAGCTGATCAAAAAACTCTTTATGTCTACCCAATAAGAGCGAAAAGACGTCGTTCGGCTCCGCCGTCGCCGGCCGACGTTTGGGGAGACCCTAAGGAAATGGGTACTGTTAGGCGATGGGCTTGCAACCTGTCACTATACACTGGTAAACATCTCAGCGTGATTGTACAAAAAGTGGTAACAGAATTATCAACAAGTCTTTTTAGAGTTGTTGGTATTTCTGTAGCTCTGCCTAGCCTACCCTACTCTGGGAATGAAGGCATGATGTTATGTATGTATGTAACTATACTTTAACTTTTAAAACTCAGAACTAACGCCGATTTTTTTATGGCAAGGAGCACTTAGGCCACCGGGCCCATGTATTCTACCTACTCTTCGAACTATTCGATCAGATAAGAGGTTGAGAAAGTAAAGTGGCGATGATTTAGTTGTTTCTTAATTCTTTGTATGCATATACAATCATTAACTAAACAGACTGGAATTCATCTGAAAAGTGAAAAGTGAATTTTGATCTTGATTTCGTCTTGTTTTTTTACGCAAAAATAAATGTCGATTGAAAGAAAAAAAAACTACAACTATAAAGTTTAATTTTTAAATTTATTATACTAACACTTTGTGATTCAAAGATGGTTGAAATAAAATATTATGGATTTGACTTGATTTTGATACAAAAATTCTTACACCAACCAGTAGTTTGAGTTTGACTTTTGAATTTAATTAAGGGAAACCTAAGAAAAATGAAAACACTGAAAACGTGTTCCCTTCGATGCGAAATTCAACTAAGTTCCCAGTTCGTTGAAGCCTTGTAAGTTGTCACGTTACGTAACGTTTCTCGAAGATTTACATCAAAGTCAATACCCACTTGTAGTTTTAAATGAGTATTCTAATTATGCATTTGTATCATTTCCTCACATTTATTCAGAAAAGCAAATAAGCATTTGTATAAGACCGTGTGGTTGCCGGGTTAGAATAGTGCCACTCAATGTCTTCACGTGGATGTCGTAAGAGGCGACTAAGGGTGTGGGGGGTGGTTATAACTTATAATATAGAAATATGTATTTATTTATTTTCTTGCAAATTACACATTTTTAAAGACAATGTAATACACATTATATACGCTATATTGATGTATACACATTTTCCCCTCGTCACGCGTTCGCGTTCAGCTGCGAACTAGGTGAACACCAGGTTTCAGCTGAAAACCAGCGCTGTGGCTCCGGCTGCAGCACATGCTGAGCTGAGTCCTATTTGACTTCACACTACAGTGCAACATTCTCTAAATTAAATTCTCACTAATCTGATCATGTTTTTTACGTTGGTTTTCTGTTGGTTTTTTATGTTCTTGTATACTATATATGTTTGTTGTATTGCAGTGTGTTTTAGTCAAATAAATGTTATGAATTTTTAAGGGCTTGTAGTACTATTAGACGATGGGCTTGCAACCTGCCACTAATACACTGGTAAACTTCTTGGCCTGATTGTGGGTACAGAATTATAAACAAGTCATTTTAGAGTGGTTGGTATTTTTGTAGCTCTGCCTACCCCACTTTGGGAATGAATGTATGCTTTATATGTCTCGGTGGAAATGGGATTGCCTGATTCGTATTTTAGCAACTAACCGCCTCGTCAGGCAGTCCCCTACTTTCCGGGCCTAGGCATAAGTACTATTTCGCGCCCGCTGCCATTAATAAATTACGTGTTTTTTGCCTTGTCCTACACTATAACGCAGAACTTCGCGGGCTGTTTTTAAAACAGTAAGGTTAAATTTTCCGAGCATGTCAAAAACACTTTATTTACTCGTATCGTGCGCACGCATTGAAATTTTACTCACTCTTTTGGCACTCATTCAACATTTTATAGTAGGTACTACGAAACAAAAAAATACTATTAAACATGGAACGACCTCGCATTTAAAGTGGGTCTTACGTGGAACTAGTTCAAGGGCGGTTACGTGACTATTCTTGTTTTTTATACCTCTGCACAACTGAGGGGTGTTTTAAGAACGTTTTTAGGGTTCCGTGCCTCAAAAGGAAAAACCGGGCAAGAGCATGTCGGACCGTGCTCAGTGTAGGGTTCCGAAGCCGTTAAGTACAACAAACATAAAAATCAACAAGTAATACCTAACTAATTTTCTATTTAAAGTCAATTGGTGCCGTCTTAGATGATTTTAGTAGGTATAAACACTTTAATCGCCTGTATCTCAAGAACCAATGATGTCTACATCGTCGTGATAGTTTTCCTTTAAAATTCGTTATATGTTCTTTTGTTTAATTTTATTTTCCAGATTTTAAGTATAAATTTGTAGTTTTGGCTGTTGGGACACTTGAGTCTAACAAAAAAATAGCGCTTTAAAGCTTAATATTTCATAAACAGATTAATTAATCGAAAAACTGTTTCCACAAACCCGTAATATTTTTGAAAGACCTATCAAACGACACCTATGATGTAGACGAGAAAAAAATCCATCCCCACGTTACGTGTAGGGAGGTACACTAAACAAATTTTGGGCTTGTAGTACTGTTAGGCGACGGTCTTGCAACCTGTCACTAATACACCGGTCAACGTTTTAGCCTGATTGTGCAAAATGTGATTACAGAATCATCAAGTCTTTTAGAGTGGTTGGCATTTCTGTAGCTCTGCCTACGCTCTGGGAATGAAGGCGTGATGTTATATGTATGTATGATACGATCACTTCGTCCGCCCGTCTGTCTCTCAAGACCCTTTATGTCGGGAACGCGTAGAGGTATCGAGTTGAAATTAAAACCATATACTCAGGTCTATTACAGACCCTTGAAGCTGTGAAAAAAACAAATTTGTAAGTTACCATATAGTATTAGTATAGATCCTCCTTTGTGAGAAGAAGGGGCGTTTCACAAAAAGCCCGACTGGCTGTTCACAATGAAGTGTTGGCCCCTACTCTGATGTATGGTAGTGAATGTTGGGTGTGGCAGGATAAGCATGAAAGTCGCATAAATGCACTAGAAATGCGCTCTTTGCGTAGTATGTGTGGTGTGAAACTGTGTGATAGAGTAAGGAATGAAAACATCAGAGAGAAGTGTGGTCTGCATGAAAGAAGATGTAGTGACTAAAATTGAAAACGGCATGCTTCGATGGTTCGGTCATTTGGAAAGGATGGATGAAAAAAGATTGACGAAAGATATATACAGTGCTATAGTGAGTGGAAGGGGCGGCAGGGGGCGCCCTAGGCGTACTTTTTTTAATCAAATCGGGGAAATACTGGAAAAGGGCCGAATCTTAAGTACCCGAAACCGACGTGCATGCATGACTCGATGTATGAATGTGGAAGAAGCGAAAGAGCTTTGTCAGGATCGTAGCAGGTGGAAAGAAGTGGTCTCTGCCTACCCCTCTGGGAAACAGGTGTGATTTATGTATGTATGTATGTATGTATTAGTATATATTATTGTAGAACTAATATAATTAATGTGGCGTGGCTTATGATATCCATAGACGATGGTTTGCCCTTTGTAAATAGATCTGGCGCCGCGCCAGGCGACCGTTGGTTACATTGTGGCTGCGGTTTATGTTTGTTAATGGGATAAGAAGATCTTTGTTCTCCTGCTTTTACTCCCGACAAAAAAGCGGTATTAGCCGGGTCCAAATTTTTATCATTTTGCCGAACACGCGTATTATATCGAGCTCGCGTATCCTAAGTATGGACGGTTGGGCGCACCGTATCACGACCATCGTCGCGTGAAAAAACGCGTCCATTCTAACCGTAGCGTAGAGCGTGTCCTATCATAACGCCTATCATTAATTGTGGACAATCCCCGTATCCCCTTTGATGATCGGGGGAAAACCGCCTCGCGAGCGATCACGGCGTATCGCGTATCAAATCCTAACTTCGTATTGTAATACAGTATCAAAATGGGATCCCCTTGAACTTTCGCATAATGTATCATTTCGCATAACATACTTTTAGTCTGAATTAGCAGAACTTAATACACATGTGTTGTGTAGATATGGCAAGGGTAGGTTAGGTTGCTACATACATACATAGATCACGCCTGTTTCCCAGAGGGGTAGGCAGAGACCACTTCTTTCCGCCTGCTACGATCCTGACAAAGCTCTTTTGCTTCTTCCACATTCATACATCGAGTCATGCACTAGGTTGCTAATTACTAAAAGTTCAAATAAAACCGTTTCTATTGTAAAAACCGTTTTAGGGCAAACGATTTTATGCGAAAGATACATTATGCGTAAAAAAAAATGTCATTCAATAGAGAACCTATCAAAACACGTGCATACGTGCCGATCTTGATACGCGTATCCGATCGTGTGTGGGGTATAAAATAAACACGTGTCAACATCGATCCCGAGCGAACAGATACGCCGCGCCGCATAATCGCAAATGTGGACTCGGGATAAGGCTGCGTTTCCACCAGAGATGTGCGAGGTAGCTAAGCGGCGCGAGGCTCTGTAACGAGGAGGTGTAACGGTGTGAATGTTTCCATCAAAGATGTGCGAGGCAACTGAGCGGCGCGAGGCTGTGTAACGAGGAGGTGACAGAGGCTGAGCGGTGCGAGGATGTGTTGGCCGACGGACGCGAGCGTAGTCCCGGAATCCTCGCTACGCATCCTCGCACCGCTCAGCTACCTCGCACATCTTAGCCAGACGCCGCCTCGCAACACATTCCTCGCACACATCTTTCCCTTCGTTTGTATGTACAAAAACCTCGCTCCTCTGTGCTGTTTCCACCAGAGCTAAGCTAAGCGAGGATAGGTAAATGAAGCGTTTCTATTGGTTAATGACAAACACATCCCTCGCAACGCATCCTCGCACATCTCTGGTGGAAACGCAGCCTGAATGAAATAATATAACATACCCCAGCTACTTAGCGTTCCCCGACGTGTCAGTTCAGTGATGAAGACTGCCAACATTTAAACTTGAATAATGTGTGATTCGCTGTCACAAAATGCATTATGATATGATAATAAACGAGATATTAGTGTCAGTGTTCAGTTAACTTCCTACTTATCAAACAATCCGCCCTTACTCCTACGCGACGACGCTTGGATCAAAATATTAATGCCTACTTATAATTAAACTTATAAGGCCAATGCTTATTATTTTTTACTTTTTAGAGGTTTTTTTACAGACTGTTTTAAGACGGGTTTTTTTTTGTTATTATACTTAACTAACAAAAGCATTCGACCAATAATACACAGCGCAGTTCATTGATATCGATAAGGAAGTCATAGCAATGTGTAAATAGATTTGGCGCTACGCCAGGTGGCTGAGGTATTGTTATAGCTGGGGTTTGTCAATGGGATGATATAATCGTTGATTTTTTTAGTGAGCTCCGTTTTTAGGGTTCCGCAGTCAAACTAGGAACCCTTATAGTTTCGCCATGTCCGTCCGTCCGTCCGCAGCCTAGCTCAGAGACTCTTAGTACTAGAAAGTTGTAATTTGGCATAAATATACATATTTGTCACGCCAACAAAGTGATAAAATACAATCTTGAATATTTTTTTTTAAGTGTACCTCCACACGTAACGTGGGTTGTATTTTTTTTCTCGTCTACGTTTTCGTTTCGTGTCGTTGCATAGGTGTTACAGAAAAAAAAGTCGTTTATGGGACCCGTTTATGAAATATTAAGCTTTAAAGCGCTAAGTTTTGTTAGAGTCAAGTGTCCCCCCCCCCCCCCCCTACAGACAAAACTAAAATTCTAAAATCTGAAATGAAAGCGCATATAACAAATTTATAACGAAAACTATCACGACTAAGTAGACATCATTGGTTCTTGAAATACAGGCGATTAAATTTTATACCTACTAAAATCATCTAAGACGGCACCAAATGACTTTAAATAGAAAATTAGTTATTACTTGTTTTTTTTTATGTTTGTAGCACTTAACGGCTTCGGAACCCTACACTGAGCATGGTCCGACATGTTCTTGCCCGGTTCTTATAAATAAAAACACATCTTCATCTAGACTATAAAAATTTGATTGACTCAACGTGTTCGCCAATTTCACCTTTAATTGTAATGGTCTTCTAAACATCTGTCGGTTTACTGTTATAACCACATAACTGTCGATCTAATCTTCGTTTTTGCGCAGTATGTCTACAAGGGCGCCCCCTCCCACGGCCACCCTCCCTAAGTGACATTGCCTCCCTAGTTCTCCCTGTTTTTAGGTCACGTCTAATAGGTGTCTGCGCATATTTGTTGGAACTTGAGTAGTGTTTTAGTAGCCTACTTTTTCATTTATACCATCCAATGTATATACTCCGGTCACAAGTTCTGGCCCTCTATTCTGTTGCTGACAACACAGGTTTTAAATTAGTAGGTTGGTATATTGAATTTGGAACCTCTTCCGGGGTAATAGTGGTTCCGGCTCTCTGTATCTCTCTCGCCTCCGTACCGTCTTGTCGTCATGTCATTTGTGTGCTGTTTAATAAACTTTGGTGATTTGCAAAGTGGCTTTAATTCTAGAACATAAAAATACAGTCCACGCTCTCGACATATTCTACTAGTATTTTTCGGGATAATAATTATCCTATCTCCTATTACAGATTATAATCTATCTGTGTGCCTTTTATCCAGATCCGGGGGGCAATTTTTAAAGCTCACCGGCGGAAAATTTAATCTATGATCCACCTTTTGGATTTGATATGATAAAGGCGTTATTATCAAATCCAAAAGGTGGCGTGATTGAGTAACCAACATCCATCCATCCAAACTTTCACATTGATAATAATAGTACATACATACCATCACGCCTTCATTCTCAGAGTGGGGTAGGCAGAGCTACAGAAATACCAATTACTCTAAAACTACTTCAGAATTTACAATTAGACCAAGACGTTTACTAGTGTATTAGTGACAGGTTGCAAGCCCATCGCCTAACAGTACTACCTTATTCCCTTAGTCGCCTCTTACATCCACGGGAAGACATGGAGTGGCACTATTCTAACCCGGCAACCACACGAGACTATTAAAACAATATTGGATATTAAAATCAAAAACTTAATGAATATAGATTTAGAGGCAACATCATTTTATTGTACACAATACATCATTAATTTCCTTCCGGGTCATGGCTGCTCGTATGACTGAATGTCCAAATAGTTCGATTGCCTATGTGCTAAATAATACGAGTGTCAAAATGTACAACAGACATATAAAACGATTGATTAAAAGAACGATTGTTATATACATTAATAGTCATAAAGATTATTTGTCAGAACGAACCAGTATCTAAGATACTATTTGTTACAAAGTATAAGTGTTAGAACGATCGAGTGTCAGAATGTATAAAATCAGAATGACATCTTTGATATGCCGAATGAGAGTCAAAATGTATAGTTTGCATCAGTGTCATAATGACTAATACTTATGATGTATTGTTTGTTATTAAGGAGTTATTTATCCGTAAATACTCGTTAAAAAGCCGGCCAAGCCGGGGCTCCGTCTGAAGTCAGTTTGACAAATCTAGTTTGACCATGGGGAAGCACCGGTCGAAAATAATGGGGGTCTTTATTATTTATAAGTTATAAGTATGTCCCAATTATTCATAGGTTGGTACATAGATTTTTGCCATTATAAGACTCAGTTATTTAAACAATTACATGATTAAGCATTAAAATGTTGTAACATTTATATATTTTATCTCTGACATAATTTGACGTAAATGCATTGTTAAATGTTAACATTCTGACACAAGCATAATATAACATAAATACAATGTGAACTTTTGTCATTTTGCCACCGCAACATCATAACCAATAAACTTTGTACATTTTGACACCTACACATTTGAGCCATTTGGACATTCAGTCATACGAGCAGCCATGACCCGGAAGGATTAATTTGATGTAATTTCACCGGTTGTCTTATCCCCATACCGGAACAACAATGCGAATGCTTGGCGGTAGGTTAATATAGATGGTCCCCACCGCCACAAGGTCCTACCAACATACGGCAATTTGTTTACGTTTATGTGTAATTGATAGTATTAGATATACACTACGCGTAATCAACAGAACTTCTAAAATTATCGTAACCCCTCTCACTCTCAAAGCATAGGAGCCCTGTGTAAAAGGGACAGCGTACGCTTAGATTATTTACGTCATTCATGAAATTCCATGGGGAAAGTTATTTTGGTCGCGTGTTGACCAATACTACGTTAATATTAGAAAGGTCGTCTCTTCCACAAGTTTTGTTGAAAATTCAGTTTTAGATGTATTGAAGTATCTATGGCGATGTAATAGTAATCACAATAATTAGTTTACATGGAAATTATAATATCTTCAAAACTGAGCCGAATTTGACTGGGGTTCATACACCTTTTTTTGCTCCTAATGACGTAAGGAATGCGTGGTTAAAATCTTTCGGGTTCCTCGGGCCCAAGGTGTATGTAATGTTATTCTATTCTAATGTCATACAAATTGACCTAGTCCCAAACTAAGCTCTAGGCTTGTACTATGGGTACTAGACAACGGTAAACTTACTTTATATAGAGAAATATGTACTTACATACTTAGAAAACATCCAAGACTCAGGAACAAATACTCGTGCTCATCACACAAATATCTGCCCTTACCGGGATTTGACTAACGTGTCGTCAATGTATGTATATTTTTGTATCTGTGGAAAATTTAATTTCTGTTTGTCACCAGCCAAGACCTGCAACAGATCCAAACGTGGGACCTATCTCACGACACAGACGTCAACTACTTATCCGACACCAAACCGAACGAATGGGAGAGCAAAGACATCGAGATCTTCAAAACCAGTCCAAACTCTTTAAACTCACTGTATAGAAGGAAGCGCGAAACCGAAAATACTTCCAAGGTACCAGGAAGTAATGAAGCCGTGGAGGTTGAATCTGTGAAGATTGTGCCGGTTAGGATTAGGATTGAGGGTTTGAGGGTTGAGGAGTCAGAGAAGGACCCGAAGATTGTGGAAGGTGTTCCCAGTGTTTTGGATAATTCGAGGTTCAAGCTGAGGTAAGTTGGGGGTGAATAGTTCTTAAGAGAATCTTTTATAATTATTATTTCAGAGACATTTGCAATTATTTTTATTAAAAATCGGTACAGTCTGGCAGTATGGTCTGTCAAGTTTGAAAACTAATGGCAGTTCTTAGCATTTGTAGAAGACTGTATAATAAAGTTGAGTTGACATGTTGACAATCTCTTTTAGCGAGTCGAGTGCAATTAATTTTTTGATTGTTGTTTTCTATAAGTATATTTTTTTGTGTGCATCACGGGCCTACTGCGTCGGGCTTCTAATCTAATCTTCCCTTAATGCACAATGTACTATTGAAGATGCGATCGGCGGTCGCCGCATCCGTTCGTATCCGTTCCGATCCGATGCGACGCGAGGCGTTTGAAAATCATCCTCAAGTCGCTATTGTATGTCACCTTGCTGGGAGCTTGCCTTTTGGCCAAAATATTTTTGGTCAAATGTATCATTTCCCAAATTTTTCGTTTGCCAAACCAATATATATATATAAATATCAATTGCTGTTCGTTTGTCTCGCTAAAACTCGAGAACGGCTGGGCCGATTTGGATGATTTTGGTTTTAAAATGTTTGTCATAGTCCAGGGAAGGTTTAAAAGGTGCGAAAATAATTGAAAAATCCACCGGGAACGTCAGAAATTTGCAGCGGGGCGAAGCCGCTGGCGGGCCGCTAGTGTTATATACATTTGTTAGAATTTATGTTAGTACCATCGTATAGGTTAGGTTAGGTTAGCTTTTATAAAATCCTGAAATATTTACGGTTACAGAAAACAAAGCAAAGAAAATTTGGGAAATGAAACATTTGACCAAAAATATGTTGGCCTAACGAAATAGACCCCACCATGCTCAATAAGTGATGTCGAATAAAGGTATTGATATTTGTCAGATATTAATGTTATTCCGTGCTTCACAGATTATTCGGTGAAGGGTTGACCACACACACCGTGATCGCTTTCTCGGAAGTCCCGCTGGAGTACGACAAGCCTTGCAAATTCCTGATGCCGGGAGAGTACTTGGTAAGAATATACAAAGCCTCGCAGAGTTTTTTATGACAAGGAGAAGGCACACGAGCGCTCAGGCCACTTGATGGTACGTGGAATCTGTTCTGAGATCCATAGACATTTGAATTCTCAAGATTATAACCTGAAGACTGCAATCCTGAGATCTCGAATGCGTTGCCAAACCTGAGGACTAAGATGGAATGCCTCTATGCTAGTATGAAAACTGTTTATTTCACAAAAAACTTACAATTACAAGCAAGTTCGTACATAACATGTACAACGGCGAACTTATTCCTTTAAGGGATCTCTTCCAGTTAACCTGACCGTGATTGATTAAACTACGAGGATAGGCAAGATTACAATTAAAAACATTTCACAGCATAATAATTTGAGCTAGTAATTTTACCGGTTGTCTTATCCCCACACCGGAACACAACAATTCGAAAATTACTGCTTGGCGGTAAAATATCTGCAAAAAGTCGAAAATTTTATCAAAAGATAAGTTACATTATAACTTTATTCATATACATTCAGCGTCCAAAAAAAACCTTTTGAAATTTAGAAAAAAGAGGCCTGAGAGAGATGGTTTATATCTGCTTCGTGTCAAGATTCAATCCTATCCTGTTAGTAATAAGGTTGCATTTTCTACTGGAGTTTTGACTAAGATACTGCCTTTTGTGTTAGCAGGGAAGAATGTTGTTCCAGCACTTCGAAGCCAAATACCTAAAGCTTTTTCGAAATGCAGTTGCTTTGTGTGTGTATGGAACTAGGGTACACACCCTTGGCGAAAATAAGGATAGTTAGTTTCAAGCCCGTGTGGATGCCGTGTCAGAATAGTGCTACTCCATGTCTTTCCGTGGATGTCGAAGGGAATAAGGGCTTGTAGTACTGTTAGGCGAAGGGCTTGCAATCTGTCGCTGGTAAACATCTTAGTCTGTTTGTGCAAAAAGTGACCACAACCTTTTTGGAGATGTTTGTATTTCTGTAGCTCTGCCTACCCCACTCTGGGAGTGAGGGCGTGATATTATGTATGTATGTATGTAGTTTCACGCTCCATTTATGTACTTAGTGTCAATACAAGGGCAGATTCTCTGGCATCTGTCGGTTTATTTTTGTAGCCAGAGCGAGTGTTGAAACTATGTCCGAGTACTATTAATACTCTGGGGTTTCTGTATGCACGCGATGATGAATAGAGAATACAGTATTTACTTCTAAAAATACCATTAAATTTAACTAGCTTCTTTACCTACCCACTCAGGTATTTACTGCCAGCAACGAGTATACTCGTAGTTATAAACAATAGAATCAATTGTTCATTCTACTGTTTATTACTACGAGTACTACATACAATTCGTAGCTGGCAGTTTTTTTTTTTTTTTTTTTTTTTTTTTAAATAAAAGGTATCCTATGTTACTTCTAGTACCTCCCAGAATATGTGTACAAAGTTTCATGATGATTCGTCAAGTAGTTTTTGCGTGAAAGCGTAACAAACATCCACGCTTTCACATTTATAATATTAGTTAGTATTAGGCAGTGAAAAAGAAAAGTGAATTGACTGCAGCAACCTGGGTGTCATATGAAAGGGCTCAATTGGCATATTTCAAAACATTTTTTTTTTTAATTTTACTGAGACGCACTTTTTGATTTAGAGCCAAAAAAGTACAAAATGTATCGTTCCCCCTTATATCCGAAGTTTATGGCCCTAAAGATTTGAAAAATTCCTGTCTAAACCATACTTTTTAGGGTTCCGTAGCCAAATGGCAAAAAACGGAACCCTTATAGATTCGTCATGTCTGTCTGTCTGTCCGTCCGTATGTCACAGTCACCTTTTTCCGAAACTATAAGAACTACACTGTTGAAACTTCGTAAGTAGATGTATTCTGTGAACCGCATTAAGATTTTCACACAAAAATAGAAAAAAAAAAACATAAATTTTGGGGGGTTCCCCATACTTAGAACTGAAACTCATTTTTTTTTATCAAACTCATACGTGTGGGGTATCTATGGAAAGGTCTTCAAATATGATATTGAGGTTACTAACATCTTTTTTTTCTAAACTGAACAGTTTGCGCGAGAGACACTTCCAAAGTGTTGAAATGTGTGTCCCCCCCCTGTAACTTCTAAAATAAGAGAAAGATAGAACTAAAAAAATTATATGATGTACATTACCATGCAAACTTCCACCGAAAATTGGTTTGAACGAGATCTAGTTAGTAGTTTTTTTTTAATACGTCATAAAAACATTGATCAAAGCTACAACGAGCTTTTATATTATGTTACTTGCTGCTACGGAACCCTTCATGGATGAGTCCGACTCGCACTTGGCCGCTTTTTTTATATTTTACTCAATAAATAAAATTAAGTTGTGAAATTTTACTTACGCACATACATATATTAATAATTCTGTAACCACATTTTCACAAGTAGGCTAAGATGTTTACTAGTGTATTAGTGACAGGTTGCTAGCCCATGGCGTAAAAATACTACAAGCCTTTATTCCCTTAGTCGCCTCTTACGACATCCACGGGAAGACATGGAGTGGCACTATTCTAACCCGTAAACTACACGGGCCAAAAAACTAGTCTAGTCAATATGGACCTTATTGCATAGAAAATACTATTTTTTATGAACTAAATTCGGAACCCTCGATGCGCGAGTACGACTCGCACTTGACCGGTATTTTAAAAACTTTTCCATTTACAGGTAGACCGCGATTCCGTGACAAAATCCTCGGCACTCTTCGACGTGGTCGCACCCAAACCCCTAGCCGATTCTACATTCTATATTTGCGCTAAAAACCTGCCGCCAAACATTTTAGACCCTTCGAAGGACGAAGAGAAATACCGCCACCAAGGCGCTGAGAGCTGGAAGGTGTTTGCCACCCACCACACTCTGCTGCCCCTATGGATGACCTTGATACTGATTTTAGTGTGTTTGATGTTTTCTGCGCTATTCTCGGGTTTGAATCTGGGGTTGATGTCCTTGGATAGGACTGAGCTGAAGATCATATCTAATACAGGAACGGAGCAGGTGAGATATAGCTGTGTATTCTGTCCTCGTGAGACCGTGGGTGCCGCTTCTTCCTCGCCGTGCACCAACTCGCTCCACACTAAATAAGTACACTAAAGCTACAGTTACACAGGCTCTAGGGTAGCATGCTAAAAGCGTGCTATTAGTATGCTTAATACACTGCTTACATTTGCTAGCTCACAGCAACAGCTAAACAGCAGCAAATAAAGCTACAGTTACGCATGCTCTAGGGTAGCATGTTAAAAAGCGTGCTATTAGTATGCTGAATATGAGCATGCTAATACACTGCTTACATTTGCTAGCTCACAGCAACATGCTCAATAAGCAAACCTGTTTACACCCGCTAAAAGCACGCCCCCCAAAAGGCAGTGAAGGTAGCAAAATCGCACGATCGTCGATTTTTGAGCAAACTCAAAATGAGCATGCTCTGCCCATTATTAGCAACGTTTCGACACACTTAAGGTACTGATACACATGCTCTATAATAGCATGCTTAAAAGTGTGCTTATGAGCATGCTTGGTTTGAGCGTGCTTATGCACTGTTCACATTTGCTACAAATAAGCATGCTAATTTTGAGCATACTCACGATTAAGCATGCTCAAAGCAAATACTCCGAATACACATGCCATTTAGTAGCGTGCTCTCTGCCACGAACGATGGACATCGTAGCTTTCCGCCTAGAGCTCAATAAAATAATTCTTTTGGTGGCGATACAATGCATCACCAACGTTTTGAGAAATAGAAAGAAGAAAAAAAGCAGGAAGATTTGGGTTCGTGATTGGTTGACCAGGAGACAAGACCTTGGAGCTAGTGTACGTTTGATAAGAGAAATGCGAGAAGAAGATATTGCGGGTTATAAAAATCATTTGCGTATGCTTCCACATCAATTTGACTTTTTATGCGATATGCTATTCCGGCTAATTCATTATTTCTGTATTAATAAAACGTATGGTTTTCTCGTCACCCCAGCGAGACATTTTGGCAGACGCAGGCACATGCACCTGTTGCAAACAACAGATCGATACTAGCATGCTTATTAGCAAACGTGTTCACACTTGCTATTACCATTCCCCTCTCTACCCCCGCCTCAGGTAGCACGCTCAAAAATAGCAGGGCGTGCTATCTTTGAGTATGCTACTAAAAAGCATGCTAATTATGAGCACGTCATAGACACACATGCTAATAGGTAGCATTTGCTCAATAGTAGCATGCTTTCGTGCTAGTAATTAGCATGTGTATCAGTACCTTTACTATAGATGAATTATCGAGAACATGGAATTGCATTTGTAGTGGTTGTACCGTTTGCAACAAAAGGAGAATAATTATCTCTTAATTTAATAAAATTACATACCCTTAAGAAATGGAATAAGTAGTAGTCCTCTGTTTTTTGCTTTTAGTAGCAATTACTCACTGCCATATTTTTTGAAAATTATGTAACTTACACTTAGTCGTACGGGGTGACACAAAATTATTCTGATAATTGTGAGAATACAATAAAATCAGACGTAAAAATATATGCACAACGTAAATAATATTCAAAATTTGACACTGACAATATTTTGGTATTTACTTCTTCAATATATAACAAACCTCTTTTTATGCTGATAGTACGAGAAAATAGAAAATTCAAATATAGAATGCCTGTAAACATACAATACTACTACATATGCAATTCCATGCTCTCGTTAATTTATCTATACTAAGTAGTAATTGCTCAATAGTGGCATGCTTTCGTGCTAGTAAAGAGCATGTGTAACTATAGCTTTAAAAGTAGATAAGAACTCTGCCCTGCTAACACAAATGGCAGTATCTCAGACAAAACTCCTGTAGCAAATGCAACCTTATTACTAGCATTATAGGATTGAATCTGCTTTGGCTATTGAATTTGAGATACTGCTTATTAGCTTAGGAGGGCAGAACTACATGTAAGGGATAAAAATAAAGCTAATAAATAAATAATAAAAATGTATAGGGAGTTAAAGAGCTACCTTCACTGCATGTATGCTTTCAGTGGTACGATGAGGAAGATGGGGTACCATCAGCCCAATGCAACCCTGATACACCATAGGACTGTCACAGTGACGTTATGATTCAAGTTGTAACCAGTGTCAAACAAATTGTTTTATTATGTCAATGGGCTGATAGTACATAATTAAAGTTCATTTTTATTTGTTCTTCTTGCAAATAAATTCAAATGTCCACTTACAAAAATCTCCGTTTGTAGGGGGCTTGAGGATAATTAAAAATGTCACAATTTCTTTAACCTTTTATGTTGCACATAAAGATAAAGGCGGTCGAGTGCCCTAAATGATACCTACGGGTACTCTTTCTTTTATTAAATATTCGGAACCCTATGGTTCAATACTGCACCGAACGACCAGAATGCCCTCATTAATATTGTGTTTTCTAAAATTGAAGAGCGTTGATTTGTTGCGCAAATACACAATTTCCATGGTATCCCCTTGTTTCACGAACACTCATTCCATAGAGCGTATCATTTCACCGAAGGCTATTTTCTGCTGAAACCTTGCTGCTTTCAGGTTACCTTAAACATTGATTACGTAGGTTAGGTTGGGTTAGACTTGTGCCAATCACAAAACCTAAACTCCTGCGCCTAGAAAAGCCTGGGTACGAAATGGAACTTCTGTGAATTGATATGTTCTATGAAATGAGTGTCGGTGAAACAAGGGTCAACCAATTTCCATAACTTAATAACAATTTATCCATAATTTTAAGGGTAAGTAACTTGACGGAAAAACGTGGTCACCTTTCTCGCTCAAGTTGATTGTGGTGTGACGCTTGGTGTAGCCTCAACCACCACTTCTGACCAGGGCATTGGTACTTCACAGTGGCTTCTTTGACTCAAGTATTCTTATGACCAGGAGAGGAAATACGCCCGAGCAATAATGCCGGTCCGCGACCACGGGAACTACCTCCTCTGCTCCATACTGCTCGGCAATGTAGCGGTGAACTCCACGTTCACGATCCTCCTGGACGACCTGACCTCGGGCCTGTTCGCGGTGATCTTCTCCACGCTCTCCATCGTGCTGTTCGGGGAGATCACGCCGCAGGCCATCTGCTCGCGGCACGGGCTCATGGTCGGTGCGAGGAGCATCGTCATTACTAAGGTGAGTGGAGGCCCTAGACTACTCTAGGAACGTGGTCCAGGGTCATGAAAGAGCTAAGGTAAGGTTACCAGACGATGGTCTAGTATCATCATGATATAAGATCTCTAACAATGGGAACCCTTGGGGACTAGTTTACTCGTCAAAATTCTACCAGCGGTTCCCAAGAGGAGACCACTGCTGAGAAGACTTGCTTCAACCATTACCTCATGTTCTCCAAGATGTTTTCCTTCTAGCTGGTCTACTGCCATCAATCTTGCCTTGCATCTCTAGCTTTGAGTTAATATCTTGTGTATTTTATGATATAACCAAAGTAATCCAGCTTTCTATGGACTCTTGCTCGTCGGAGGAGGCTTTAGGAACGCGTGGAACGTGGACCAGGGTCATGAAAAGGCTAAGGTAAGGTTACCAAATCACTTATCCACATTGGGAGCGCGTCAATGGTCCAGACTCATTATCATGATGGTCACCAACCAAGTCTCAAACACTGGAAACATGTCAAAGGCAATATCGTTTTCTAAAATCTCAGCCCTGGTGGTTTGTGGTCTGCAAGGCCTCAACAAGGTCACCGTGGGTTGTCTTCGTTCGACTTTCATGCCATAAAAGAAACCTTTCTTCTCCAGGGTGTGATGGCGTTAACAGCGCCCCTGGCCTACCCCGTCAGCAAGCTCTTGGACTACTTCCTCGGCGAAGAGATCGGAAACGTCTACAATCGCGAGCGACTTAAGGAACTAGTTAAGGTCTGGGATCTTGTGTTCTCCAAGGTTCCTAATATTTACTAACTCGTCATTTTCTTTGGAATGCGCTTTCTCTTCTTTCTACAGATGATAACATATTAACTAACTGTTTCGAGCAGACCTTTTCAGGTTCTGAACTCCTGTTATTGGGAACACCCTCATCTGAATGAATGATTATTATTGAACGATTAAAGAAACATTACCTTTCTGCAATTGATGTGTGATCCATATTTATCCATGCAAACATACACATACGCACTTACTTCAAGTGTTTTAAATTCAATCCGCGACGATATGTCCGAAACCCGATGCTTCTTTTTTTCAATCCCCCAAAGGTTAGCTGCATGAGGTCCCTTAAAGGGATAAGTTTGCCTTTGTACATGTATATTTTGTACAATTAAGTATTAACAACACATATATATTATGCATCAAACATGCAACGTCATGGATCAAAAACACTAAAGTATACATTTCTTGTATCAAGCTTTCATTTTTCACTAACACCAACCAAAAACTTGACACTGCTGCTAAAAAAAAAAACTTCAAACAGGTGACGACTGACGTCAACGATCTCGACAAGGATGAGGTTAACATCATCTCCGGCGCGCTGGAGCTCCGCAAGAAGACAGTTTCTGATGTGATGACGAAGCTGGAAGACGTGTTCATGCTGCCAATCACCTCGGTGCTGGACTTTGAGACCATGAGTGATATTGTCAAGTCTGGTGAGTGGGACTCCTTTGTCTTCGATAAACTTAATGTCAGCGTGAAACCACATGAAAGAAAGCTAACATTAATAATTAACGCTGTCATTCTGACAGGGTTCCACAGTGGCATAACAATTAAAGTCCTTGACCGTACAGTAAAACACGACTGATATGGATTACCGATGTACCTGCGCAGATGACAAATTTTCGAAGCGGGAACCAATCAGGGTGATCCATGCGTTGTGCGTCTGTATTCTGTGCTATTATTGGTTATTAGTGACGTCATGGTGACGCGCGACCGCGCGATGGAAAAAATAGATGCAATTTAATTTGCACCTTATAGCTATTACGTACAAGTCTGATCGTGGGTTGTAATCGTGCTTTCGGAAATCATTGGAATCGTTCGTGTCTGCGCGAACGAAGATTCGCGACTCGCCATATAAAATGTGCTCAACTGTATGGAATTTTGAAAATCACAAATTGATTTCCATTTTTTTATGCTCATAAGTATCGATAGTCATAAAAGTCGCAAAGCATATTCTAACGTTAATTATCAAACCCCGCTTTGACGAGAGCAAGAATGCACTTCTGCTAGTGCTTATTTAAATATCGACTCTTTTATCGACATCCGTATGAAGCGATTTTTGAATGATCGTAAATGTAAAATAAGACCGTCAATATAAAGTATATAGGTACTTTTGGCATTACTTGCAAACCTCTTTCATTTAGGCTTATGGCAATTATAAACATGATATTGACTCAACTAAATTGGTCAATCTTTGAAATTATTACAATTTCAAATAATTTGCCCGATTACTACAGTTGGTTTAGAACGATCGTATAGTTGGCTGAAAGGCATATCGCACCTACGGTGCAACACTGTCACTTATGCAAAAAAGCATTTTTCCAGGAGAAGCATTTAAAGATTTAGTGTGTTATAAAATTATTATATTTTCTGATCTAGAAAAGGCGATTTTTTGATATGATTACCTACTGCTACTTTTAGCTTATTATGTTGTTTCAAGGACAGGGTACTTAAAGCGACGTTAAGGCATACTTAACTCAAAATTTTGCAAAAGTGACAGTGTCGCACCGTAGGTGCGATTATTATCACCAAGTCGAAGAAGTATAAAATCGAAAAATTTAGAAAAATATGTTAATTGTTAAAAAATAAAATATATCAGGGGCATTCAGGGGACAATCTCACACAAATTGACTTAGTCCCAAACGAAGCTCTAGGCTTGTACTGTACTATGGGTACTAGACAACGATAAACATACTTAAATATAGAGAAATAAATACTTAAATACATAGAAAACATCCAAGACTTACGAACAAATATTCGCGCTCATCACACAAATATCTGCCCTTACCGGGATTTGAACCCAGGACCGCGGGCTTCGGAGGCAGGGTCACTACCAACTAGGCCACCGTGTCGTCAAAACGAAATTTGTTACTACGAAAATTGTATGAAACATTTAAAAATACAAACAGTTAACTTTTATCGTATGTACAATTTTAATATTTCGGAATGACATAACGGTGGTACACAGTGCAGCATACTCTTTTATCGACATCGATTTATAAATGTGTCCTCGCACTATTGACACGTCAGTACTTAAGTGAAGAAGAAGACACTGTTAACTGACCACCTATAGACTTTAATACCTTGCGATAAGGTTTATGTTCGATTGTAAATGTACAGTTAACAGTGTCTTCGATTGTACGTAATTGGTCCCTTCAAACCGGGCTTTCTTAATTATCCATAATATTAAAAATTAAAGATAAAAGTTGCTTTATTTAGAAAGTAGGCCGAACGGCCGCGAGGGACACAGGGGAGATGTGTGCAAAATGATCCCTTTAAGGGAAAAACTTAACTGCGCTCAAACACAACACACCACAAGATTTTAATTGTTAAAAATAGTGAATTTACTTCTCTTCGTAACTGCATACTCATTTCTCATGTTATGTAAGTGGTTTATTAGCTTTGTCAGAATTACACACCGCTAACTCGTGCCATTTAGGTTGCACTTGACAGATTAGTGATGAGACAGGTTTTCTAAGTGTCTTTTCAGATAAGATAAAACAATAAATTAATATTACCTACATGGTCGTAACATATGACGTGACGAAGTAGCTTTAATCACTGGTAAAATCATCAATATCAATGTCATGAATATTGTCATTCATTTGCTCTTAAGACGTGTCGCGAAACATAGAATTTCTCCAAATAATGGAGGTTATCATTAGAGAGCATTCAGAACTCCTACTACACAGCACAATCAGGCCAAGAAGTTTGCTAGTGTATTAGTGACAGGTTGCAAGCCCATCGCCTAACAGTACTACAAGCCCTTATTCCCTTAGTCGCCTCTCACGACATCCACGGGAAGACATGGAGTGGCACTATTCTAACCCGGGAACCACACGGGGTTATTATTATTGACAATAGTTATCAAAACGTGGTCCGACATACTCCTGCCCGGTTTTGTGTCTTCCATATTACAAACTACTCTGTTATAGTTTTATAGCACTAAATAAATATAACGACTGCCTTTATGGCGTTCTTGACCCCGAGACGGCGTCTGTCGATCAATCCACGACGGGGCGGTTATGCAAAACGCCGTGGAGTATAATGATAATGGAGATTGTGAAATTAATTATGGCAATTCTTATGGATAATAGATAAGTCCTTGATGGAAGCGCTTGGAGCTAACCCCGTGTGCTTCTGTTTAATTCACAAGAGTAAATATAAATATAAATATCGCGGGACAATGTCACACAAATTGACCTAGTCCCAAACTAAGCTCTAGGCTTGTACTATGGGTACTAGACAACGATAAACATACTTAGTTAGAGAAATAAATACTGAATTACATATAAAACATCCAAGACTCAGGAACAAATACGTACTAACTTTTCATTTTGCAACTGATGCATAATGAGAGGCCTTCAAATACGAGTGTGGTTTTATGAAGCGAGCGTCAGCGAGTTTCATAATAGGATCACACAAGTGTTTTAAGGCCTTATTATGTATACAGTTGCATACACTATTTTATAACGCACCTGCGTGCAAATCCGTTCATCCGGTTGGGAGTTACGATGCCACAAACATACACTCAGATGGAGAAGAAGAAAAAGAGTAAAATATTTTTTTTTTATTATAAATTTAAAAAACCCCCGACTAAATAGTCTGTAAAAAACCTCTAAAAAGTAAAAAATGATAAGTAGTGGCTGATTGTTTTATAAGTAGATAGTTAACTGAACACTGACACTGACACGGCGGGGGACCGCTAAGTAAATGAAATAACATAAAATACCCTAGCTACTTAGCGGTCCCCGACGTGTCAGTATAGTTAGTGTCAGTGTTCAGTTATTTTTTACTTTTTAGAGGTTTTTCTACAGACTATTCGTCAATCCAGCGAGTTCTTAATAGCTATGGACCATAAAATTACAAACTCGATCTAAAGTTTGTTGTTTTCTTTGGCTCCTTCACACCATTGGATGTGTCACCAGGCTACTCCCGTATCCCGGTGTTCGAGGGCACGCGCGGCAACATCGTGACGGTGCTGTTCATCAAGGACCTGGCGTTCGTGGACCCCGACGACAACACGCCGCTGCGCACGCTGGCGCAGTACTACCAGAACCCCTGCAACTTCGTCTTCGAGGACGTCACGCTCGACGTCATGTTCAAGCAGTTCAAGGACGGTAAGTGAGCATCAAGGGAACTAACGAGTTTATTAGAAGCCCGACGCCGTAGGCGGTAGGAAAAGATTATTAAACAAAACTAAAATTGACAACTTTTTACTATATCTATCTTCTTCGTGGTGGTAGGAGCCTGTGCAGGGTCCGTCGGGATCGCTACCACCATCTTATCCATTAACCACCCGCCAAGCAAAAGTGTTCGCATTGTGGGGATAAGACAACCGGTGAAATTACTAGCATAGAGGCATTCCATCTTAGTCCTCAGGGTTGGCAACGCATTTGAGGTCTTAGGATTATAGTGTTGAGAATTCAAATGTCTATGGGTCTCGGATTCCACTTACCATCATCAGGTGGCCTGAGTGCTCGTGTGCCTTCTCCTTGACATAAAAAAATAATAATAATTATAGTCTTCCCCAGCTAATTCTAAGAACTGCGTTTAGTTTTCAAACTTGACAGGCCATGTGCCAGATTGTACCGATTTTAAATATATTTTTTTTAAAAGTTATTGCAAATGTCTCTGAAATAATAGTAAAATATGAATATAATGCAGATAAATGTACCGTATAAGTTTTATATACCTTAAAATTGGTTTATAATCTAGTCTTGAAATGACGTTTTAAGATTTCAAAACTAAACCCATAACTCCCTTGGGTGGTAAATCGGCTATAATTTCTCGATACGCCTGCGTGTAATTACACCCTTTACGAGCAACCGTGACGAAAAATAATTAAACAAGGTACCAAGTCATTGTCAAGCACAGTAAAGTAAAAGTAAGTAAAGTAAAAGATTTATTTATGCAAAAAATGTGGTACATCAGTTGGTAAGTAGTTGCAGAGTTCTACACATTTCGCCAGTAGATGGCATGCACAAATCTTTTATTTACTCCTTTTAATCAATAATTGTGTTACATAGTAAAGGATTGTGTCCTCTATATCTACATTCATATTATAACGTGTCTTCGGTGTTGTCTCAGAAACGTCACAAACTTGTTTCCAGGACACAAGGGGCACATGGCGTTCGTCCACCGCATCAACAACGAGGGCGAGGGGGACCCCTTCTACGAGACCATAGGGCTGGTGACCCTGGAGGACGTCATCGAGGAGATGATCCAGTCGGAGATCGTTGATGAAACTGATGTGTTCAGTAAGTTATACGCTAGCAAATAGGGATGGTCTAATTGAAGGCACTTATTTCGTGGATTTGGCATTTAAATAAATTTACTATTTTATTAAATAAATATCATGGGACAATGTCACAAATTGACCTAGTCCCAAACTAAGCTCTAGGCTTGTACTATGGGTACTAGACAACGATAAACATACCTAAATAGAGAAATATATACTTAAATACATAGAAAACATCCAAGACTCAGGAACAAATATTCGCGCCCATCACACAAATATCTGCCCTTTACGGGATTTGAACCCAGGACCGCTGGCTTCAGAGGCAGGTTCACTCCCAACTAGGCCAACGTGTCGTCATTTTAAATTTCAATTGCGTTATGACGTCACTACAAAATTGACTTGTTTGAGTCATGCTTTAAAACTATTGAATTCGTTTGAGTAAACGTTATTAATTGTTGTTTTGCCTGGCAGCACTGCGTTTTTGACAGATCACGTCAAATGTCAATGTCAAGTCATGTACACCACAGACTAGCCTACGGCAGGAGGGTCCAAAACGGGCTTATATTTGGATCATACCTTTTTCATACTTAATAGGTTAGTCCAACTGAACGCGGGGACCACAATATTTTCACCAAAAAAGTCAACTTCAATAGGACTAACCTATTAGGTAGGTGCCTACAATTTTAAAAGAAGTAATTTTTTGTGTTTTTGCATAGGTATTAATTGGTTTTTTATCTTATCTGAAAAGACACTTGAAACACGTTTCTCATCACTAGTGCTACCTAATTGCCACGAATCGCCGATGTTTAGTAATGGGATAACCCAATTCGGTGCTACCCAGCATCCTAGCCGCATTAAAAGGGGTCCATGTCATATAAAATTGGTCCTTCGATTTTTCGATACAAATAACGACTTGTGACTATACAAATCATTTCTCCAAAAAAAATTGCTCAATATTTTTGTTCATAATTTGTTATTCATAATCATCGCAACTCCTAATGTTAGTTACTGAGACCGTTCTGGTTTCAGGACGTTTATAAAACAAACCTAACCTAACCTAACCTTATTTACGAGTTGGATAGTTTTAAATTCTTGAAAATTAATAAAACTTCATGTCATCGTGGTTAGGTTTCGACAATTTGTGTCACATAATTCGTCATGTTTTCACAATTTTCCAATCTAATTGAGATCAAATGACGAAGCAAAGTAATTCTCCTCGAAAATCCTGAATCGTCGAATAAAGACATGTCTTCCACAATTCCTTCGTGGTCTTTGCATGCTTTATGTGTACGTATAACGATGAATCAATCGTTAAAATCACTTTCGCTCGTGTTTTTCCATCTGCCACAGCTGCCAATGCAGTGGCCGCAGTGTCTGCAGTAGGAGATGGTTCTTGCTTCAGATACGTGTCCGCGCCTTCAAGTAACAGCAAATTTTCTACCGCGAAACGCCCAATCGTCGTAATTCTCACACCCTTTCAGCTTTGGTACATTCGCCAGATAATTCGAACTCATCTTTAAACACTAAACATGAAAACTACTAACAATTACAATTTTTTAACGAGCTGGGCCCATAACCTAATAAAACTTCATGTCATCGTTGCTAGTTTGTTTTATTAACACAGACTAAAAGTATACACTGTTCTAACCACAGATGCAATATGTGAGAGGCGTTAGAAAGCATATCAATAGTTATTTATTTTGATATTAACTTATAACAAAAATAAACAGGTGTATGATTAATATTGATTACGAAGAGTGATCATTATGATGTGAATTGGTATGAGATACATTTTCGGAGTTCCAATAATCTAATTTGCAATTTTATATTAACTTTGGCGCACCCCATTAAAAGTGAGACAATTGAGTTCATAAGTATGTATTAATTTTTGCACCTTATTTCAAAGGGATAAGGTGCAATAGTGCATATATGTATACACTTTTGATGCAACCCACAATGGTTTTTTACACACAGGGACAACTTGCAGTAAATCAAAAAGTACATTTGTAAATCACGTGCATAAAGAACTTACTTTAGCGTTAGTACAAAATCCTCTTGAAAAAAAAAACTGCCCAACAGTGGACAACAGAACGAAGCGGCGGCGCAAGAAGCCCGCGAACAAGCTGCAGGACTTCGCCGCGTTCGCCGAGCGCCACGAGAACCAGCGCACGCACATATCGCCGCAGCTGACGCTCGCCACCTTCCAGTACCTCAACTCCAGTGAGTAACAACTGTGTTTCTAGAATGTTCTGTGGGGAGCTATCTAAATCAACGCACGAATAAAACAACAGTCACAATTATACCTACCGTGTTGTATCTCGTTAGTTTTGTCACGATTTGCAGATGGTGTAAAAAAAAAACAGTCTAGCAAAAACTTGATCGGAAAACAAAATTAATTAAGTACCTAAACAAATGCTTTATCATCGTACGACCCACCTATTTTAGTAACATTGAAATTTCAACCTTGTCGCATTAACTATAGAGTGCCTTTTATGTTTGGTATGTCCTCAAGTGAAAATCTGGGGACTCGGCAGGTCATCGAGTTTGCGAATATTAAATCCTACTAATTTTATACTAAATCTGAAAGTTTGGACGGATACATGTTTGTTACTCAAATCACGCCAGAACGGGTTAATGGATCTGGATGTTATTTGGAACAGATAGATTGTAGTCTAGAATATCACAACGACTAATACGCGGATTCGCGGAAAAATGCTAGCGGTTTTGTAATGTTTACTATTATTCAGGCGTGGACGCTTTCCGTCCGGAGATCGTCTCTGAAACGGTGCTACGTCGCCTGCTGAGACAGGACGTGATCCATCACATCAAGGTTAAAGGGAAGAGCAAAAAGGACACTAGCACCTACGTATACCAGCAAGGGAAACCGGTGAGTGAATACAATACGATGCACCTCAGGCCAACCAAGCTACAAACAAACGGAGATTTATGTAAGTGGAAATTTGAATTTACTATCAAGGGAATAAAGTTCAGTTAACTTTGCTCTTAAAGACCATATTCAAATTTGAAAACAGATTACGTTACTTTGATTACGCCCAATGGAATCCTGACCAACCATAGAACGGTGTCACAGTGACATTATTAAACAATTTGATTGACACTTCTTACGACTTCAATCATAACGTCACTGTGACTGAGTTCTATGGTGTGTCAAAGTTCCATTGGGCTTTTTCCTCGTCGTAACACTGAATGTAGATAAATGCTGTTAAGTTTTTTAGTTTATTCGTTACAAACACAAATATTTCCTCTTCATATTATGTAGGTAGGTTACATAATTGAGCAAAATGCATGAAAATCAGAATTGAGTTACATTGATACGATTTAGGAGAGAATGTAAAACAAAAGCATATAAAACGTACACTAAGTCTTGACCCGTGTATTAAGTTTTAATATAGAATCAAAACTTGTAAAAAAATTATAACTTATTTTAATGTTAAGATTGTTTTTTTCAGCATCCTCATTTTATTTACGTAATATTGTAATTCAACGATATAAAACATAGGGTTAAACATAGTTATTTACGGAATAAATGCAAATTTCTTTAAGGTCCTTATATTTTGAACATCTGTGACGTCATTCCATTCTTCGCGCGGAAGCACATAAACCATATGTGGCCTCTTTATGAGTTACAGTTACATAGTGGCCCAAAAATCTATACACTTAAGGCTCAAGACCTATTTTAGCGACATTGTAATTTCAACCTTGTCTTATTAACTATAGGGCGCCTTTTCATTAGGTCTTCAAGCGAAAACCTGGAGATGTGGCAGGTCAGATTTCAATCAAACGTGATTACCCTCTGCCCACAGGTGGATTACTTCGTGCTGATCCTAGAAGGCCGTGTGGAGGTGACGGTGGGACGCGAGAACCTCGTGTTCGAAGCGGGTCCCTTCACGTACTTCGGCGTGCAAGCGCTCACTCAGAACATCGGCGTCGGTACGTATCTGTATAGGATACTAGAGGACGCCCGCAACTTAGTACGCGTATAATTAGTTTTTAGTGTTCTGCTTCCGAAGGGTGTCAAACGGGACCCTATTACTAAGCCTACGTTGTGTGTCTGTCCGTCCGGGTTCTCTAACTTTTCGCCGACAAATCTTTGACAAATGCATCGTTTCGCAACCTATTCATTTGACAACCCGCTTTTTTTTCTGTAACTACAAATATTTCAGGACTTTTATAAAACTAACCTAACCTATAGGGTTCTACACAATGGTCCTGAAATAAATCCAAAATGATTTACAGTTTCGGATAAAAAACGCGGGTTGTCAAATGATGTGCTTGTGAAATTAATCATTTGTGAAACATTGGTTACGAAAAGATAGGATTTCGTCCGTCCGTAGACCTTAGTCGGTCTATAATTAAAAATGAATAGGTATAAAAAATACCGGTATTCCGAGCGATGCTGCGGCTACCTTGGCGGTGTAGCGCGTCTGGCATGTTTGCCGTGAACAGAGTGGATGACTTCTTCGCCGTGTTGCGGAAAAGACTTTGGTCATTTAATGCGAGGCTGAGCGGGTCGGGCAACAGTATTGTTGAGGCGTGCACGAATTTCTATTATTATTTTCGGAGCGAAGTACGTTATTATAAATTATAAATTAAATTATAAATTATAAATTAAATTAAATTAAATTATAAATTATTAATTATGAATGTTTGATGTTAATATTGTTAACTATTTACTTAATTGATGGGTTTATACCTAAATAAAGAATCATTTTATTTTATTTTATTTATTTTTTTATTTATAAAAATTACTAGAAAGAAAATTGGAGTGAAGGATTTATTGACTAAGTAAACGCAAATTTCTTTATAAGGTCCTTATATTTTAAAAATGGAACAACAGCTGTGATGTCATTCCTGTCGTCGATTTTGTATTGTTTTTTTTCGCAGGTCTGAACTATGACTTTCTAAAACTTCATATCTTATGAAAAAACACGACAATTACTGCGCGTATACAGTTATTCCTCTCTCAAAAAATATGCATGTTCCCTATTGAATCATAATGCGACCAAGTCAGATATTGAAGTTCCTGTCCAACTCTAATTTTTTCACAGTTGAATCCCCAACCCCATCGGCCATGGGCAGTCTCCAGAACATCAACGTGGACAGCATGCTCCGCCACACGTTCGTGCCGGACTACTCGGTGCGCGCGACCGCCGAGCTGTTCTACCTGACGGTGAAGCGCGCGCTCTACCTCGCCGCCAAGCGCGCCACGCTCATGGAGCAAGGGGCGCTGTCTAAGGGCGCCGTCAGCGATCAGCTCGACCGGGAACTGGATAAGGTCAGTGTGCTCAATAGGCACTCATTTTAACTGTCAGCCAGTCACTTTTCACTATAGGCGGTCAGTTTTGCCACTAGGCAGTCATTTTAGGTAGTCACTTTTACTAAGGCAGTAATTTTCACTATTAGGCAGTCACTTTTACCACTAAGCAATCATTTTCACTATTAGACTGTCACTTTTACTACCAGGCAGTCATTTTCACTATTATGCAGTCACTTTTACCACTAGGCAGTCATTTTCACTATTAGGCAGACAGTTTTACCACTAGGCAGTTATTTTCACTACCAGGCAGTCATTTTCACTATTAGGCAGTCACTTTTACCACTAGGCAATCATTTTCACTATTAGGCAGTCACTTTTACTACCAGGCAGTCATTTTCATAATTAGGCAGTCACTTTTACCACTAGGCAATCATTTTCACTATTAGGCAGTCACTTTTACTACCAGGCAGTCATTTTCACTATTAGGCAGTCACTTTTTCTATTAGTCAGTCATTTGGCGGAGGTAGTTATCTTGTCACGTAGGCAGGCAATAGTTGGTATGAGCAGTCATTTGGCGGTGTACTCATACACATACTCATATATATATAAAAAAAAAAGAATTCGTTAGGAGGTAGGCAGTCACTTTATTATTAAGCAGTCACTTTTCATTATTAGACAGTCACTTTAACGCAGCGGGATTTAATACAAATCAGTCAATTTAAAGTCTTATGTAGTTATTTCGTGGCGTGAGCAGTCACTTTTTTGCCAGGCAGTGGTTTTTACTAGAGACGGTCACATTTACGCTGCAGTATTTGGCCAAGGTAGTCATTTTAGGTCGTAGGCAGTCAATTGGTGGTGTGATAAAATCATTCATTCATTTCATCGTAATCATTTTTTTTATACGTAATGTTATATTTATAAAAATAGTTTTGTTTTGTAGTAACTGCTTTATAGTTAAATGGATGTGTGCTGTGCATATAAGTTTTGTTTTTATATGATAGGTCTAAAGCAGTCCTTACGCGGTTTATGCGGGAATGGGCTTATTCAGAAAATTAGGCCCTACAAACTTTAACTTCCGGCGTGTCCACAGGAAAAACGCTAACCTAAATCTATTTATGACCCCTATAGCGAAAGTACAAACTAAACCTAACCCTATATATCAATCCTATCCTTAACCTCCTTTTCCTTTCCAGCAAATGGATTCCACAAAAAAACTCGTAAAGTCAGCCAGCTCTGTGTCAAATAAACCAGAGACTTCGGACCCGCAGGTAGATGGCGTTGTCTTACAAATGCACTAATACAGGGCGTCCCACGGCAATGCCACATGGAAGGAAAGTACCTTGAATATTGTACATGGAACATTTTACTGAAAGAAGACATTATTTTAATTTAAAAAACAATTTAAACTGCATTCATAGATATTTCAATAATTACATGGTTGAACTGGGAGTCGAACCCGTTACACGAGAAAAATAATTACCCTGTAGCTTTATCATACCGATCGAAAGGCTTCATCATAAGGATTATTTTTTGCTAAATAGCATAGTGTCAGAAATAAAAGGAAGACTATGATGGAATGCCTCTATGCTAGTAATAATTAAACCGGTTCTTATAGCGGGTTCAACTATTTTATCTGCAGTAAGAAGGCGGATAACTGCATTGCGGCACGTACTCTATTGCTAATCACATACATAGTAGGCAAAGCTACAGAAATACTGTTACGTACGTGGGGGTAGGTAACTGATAGAAATGCACGAACACACTGATAATTAAGAGCAAACTTTAATTAACACACTCACTTAATCGTTACAAACAATTATCGCACAATAAGCTTAGATGATCGCTCGGTTCACTCGTAGGTACGCACTGTTCGCTCTCCAAGTAAGGAATGTCTCGCCGCACGCGCGCCTCACCTTTTTATACACTCAATCGCCGAACGTTCCAGATTGCCTTCTCGAATGACCGATAGACCTTGACCCGCCGGGGACGTTCTCGATAATTCGATAATGGAAGGTGATTGCGGCCTTGTAGTATTACAATAGCGACGGCCTTGGCCTTGAACTCGATTGAACCCGTTAACAATAGAGGTGTCCTTGAGTCGGTGCGTCGACTCTAATCTACCTACCTGACCATACCTACTCGTAATAATACCAATAACTCTAAAGAGACTGATAATTCTGTAACCACATAATGGTATGATCATGGTAGGGTCCGTCCGGATCGCTACCACCATCTGATCCATTAACCACCCGCCAAGCAACAGTGTTCGCATTGTTGTGTTCCGGTGTGGGGATAAGACAACCGGTGAAATTACTAGCATAGTGGCATTCCATCTTAGTCCTCAGGGTTGGCAGCGCATTTGAGGTCTTAGGATTATAATCTTGAGAATTCAAATGTTCTATGGGTCTCAGATTTCACTTACCATCAGGTGGCCTGAGTGCTCTTGTGCCTTCTCCTTAACAAAAAAAAAAAAGTGAGACGGTGTAGGGGGCAGAGACACTTACGGCAACATATCGGTTTAAGCTCTTTCTTGTTCGTCTATTTTCACCACTATCACAACTTAACACTTAAATGACAAGCTGGGGGCGATAATTGACTTTGTAGCACTAGAAAGTTACACTTGGTATTTTATTTATATTTGAAACATGATTAAAAAAAAAGGTAATCTTCAACTTACTGCGTACAACGAAACACGTGAACGTATTGAGTCAATCACTAGCTTTCGAGTAAGGGCTTTCAAAAATACGGGATAATGGGTGCATGCGAAAATAATCGTGAAATATTTTCTATCATTCGATTTGATTTCGAGCACTCGAAAGTCAAAAATTGCCTCCCGTGTATTTCTAACACTGACATGAACAATAACCGCATTAGTTTAAAAAATCTATTTATTCCAGAATTCCCAAAGATCAAACATAATCCAACTAATGCAAGTCAGCCCCAGCCAGAACTACCCATCCTCAGAAAAACTAGAAACATCCTACGATAAATACAACAACCTCTCTTACCTAGCCAGCGCCAGCGGCTCCAAATACTTCCCGAACATGTCCAAGTCCATCGCCAACTGTGAAATGACCAAATGTTTGCCAAACCTCCCAACAAAGTCCACCAACTACGTCGAGTGTGGGGAAGTCATAACGAAATCATTGGCGTACGTGTGGCCCAACACAGATTCTACAATGTTGGCGAATAGCGACTGTGACACAGCGTTAAAGGACGGCGCCAAGTTCTTACCGAACGATATAGACGCTAACAGCTGTGCGGAATGCGTGGGGAATAACTTCTGGATGAGTAAAAGCATTTTTAATAAGAGTCTGGATAATTTGTGTAACGGTTAGTTTTTTGTCTACACACATCAGCATCACAAATGTTCAACCCTACCCTTTTTAACCCTTGAAATATCGACAAACTTTTAATCGAATTTCAGTTCAAAGTCAATGTTTCGTTTCTTTTCATTTGATCGAATATTCCTTACATCGAGCAAGTAAATTATGTATTTACCTAGCCTAGCGTTGGCCTAGTTGGGAGTGACCCTGCCTCCGAAGCCAGTGGTCCTGGGTTCAAATCCCGGTAAGGACAGATATTTGTGTGATGAGCGCGAATATTTGTTCCTGAGTCTTGGGTGTTTAATATATATTTAAGTATGTATTTCTCTATTTAAGTATATTTATCGTTGTCTAGTACCCGTAGTACAAGCATAGAGCTTAGTTTGGGACTAGGTCAATTTGTGTGACATTGACCCGTGATATTATTATTATTATTATTTTTAAAACACCGATTTTTAATAATTATTATTTACTAGACACTTTGTCACAGATTTTTATTTTATACTTATTTATCCAATATTTTATATTGTAAATGTTTGAAAATCATTTCAGCATTGTGTGTGTGTGGCATATTTTGGGATAAAAACAAGTCTGTTCTGCTGTGCTAATAGGTCGCAGTTAACCTAACACGCTCCTCCTCGCTTTGCTCGTTTTCACACCTATTTATACTCTTTCGAATAACAAACTTCTGTTTACATATCAATGTGTTGCAAGTCAAACTAGTTTTTAGTAATAGTAATTTTATGTATTTATTTTGTTGTACTGTTTCTATAGGTCACGAAATATATTTTTAAGGATTTAAAAATCCTTGTACCGTTGTTCTAATAATTGTTTTAATATATAATGAATAGTCTATGAAGCCATAATACTACATACATACATACATAACATCACGCCTTCATTCCCAGAGTGGGGTAGGCAGAGCTACAGAAATACCAACAACTCTAAAAAGACTTGTTGATAATTCTGTAACCACATTTTGCACAATCAGGCCAGTTTACTAGTGTATTAGTGACAGGTTGCAAGCCCATCGCCTAACAGTACTACAGGCCCTTATTCCCTGAGTCGCCTCTTACGACATCCATAATACTACAAGAGATAATATTTATACTAAATAATCATGAAATGAAATTCGATGAAAAGTTTGTAGAGATTTCGAGGGGCACCCGTCAAAGGAGCGTCCTCACTGAGAGCATTCGCGTGTAATGAGCATTCGGCGTCGAATATTCAAGTGGTGTGGAACACAGTAACGCTAGGCTTAACGTCCACCCCACTCGAATATTACACGCGAAAGTTATCAGTAGGGACGCTCCTTTAGAAGTCGGCATCCCACTCCCATATTTGTTGCGTTTGTGGAGGTGGCTTTGAATTTACGGACTCGTGTAAACACTAGAGGGCCTCAACTAAGTTTCGGCCCTCAATATATCTCGTCTATATGTCGCGAACTTACTACCCTCGGCAACAATGTACTATATATGACACTACCTTCCAGTATTTCTTGCCTCGGCTGAAACATCAAGCTGACCAACCTTCCACCAATCCCTTACAGACCACAAGAAGAAAAAGACAACCTTTCACACGGACTCCTCTCTCCTGACCATCCACAAACTATCCTCGAGCCACCACTCGAACCAGGTTCCCGTGGTCCTTGACGAACGCTTAGCTACGGAGCGGAAGCGAATAGAGATGGACGATCTGGTTCTGACGAAGTTGTCCAGGATACTGAGGATCTTGGAGAAGGATCAGACCTGATTGTGAGATATCACTTTACAGGGTAGTGATTGTCATTTCAAATCGCAGAGGATCATTTTAGGGTTATCATTGTCATTTTAAATCGCAGATAATTTTAGGGTTGTCATTGTTATCTTCAATCGCAGATCATTTTAGGGTTACCACTGTAATTTTATATCGCACAACATCAATTTAAGATTGTCATTGTCATTTTAAATCGCAGAACATCATTTTAGGATGGTCAGTGTCGTCTCTAATAGAATAAATAATTTAAGGGTTGTCATTGTCATTTTAAATCGTAGATAATTTTAGGGTTGTCATTGTTATCTTAAATCGCAGATCATTTTAGGGTTACCATTGTCATTTTATATCGCAGAATATCATTTTAAGATTGTCATTGTCATTTTAAATCGTAGAACATTATTTTAGGGTTGTCAGTGTCATCTCTAATACAATAAATAATTTTAGGGTTGTCAGTGTCATCTCTAATACAATAAATAATTTTAGGGTTGTCATTGTCATTTTTAATCGCAAAAGATCATTTTTTCGTTGTGCTCTGAGAAATACTCGAAAATCTTTCCAATTTAAATATTATTTTTCTTATTATTATTATTATATTACGAGTATAAACTGGGAGACGCGTGCCAAAGCCAGTGTAATTTAATGGGTCCCAAAGAAAATAACATTGTAAAATGTACGCAGACAGATTTGCGGGCTTAAGCTAGTGTTAAATAAGTATCTATGTTTCAGTTGTTGCAGTCCGTTGATGAAGACATTAGTATCAGCGGGGAACACAAGACACCGTCGCGACAGGTAAGCTATTCGTTTAACTATATTGTCCTATTCGTGTACTGTAAACAGTGATCGGAGAAAACGGTGCAAAACTTTAACAAAACTTGTAAAGCTGATATAAAGGAGAACTTACAAACAATTAAACAAGAGTCTCGGTTTGGTATTATAATATTAATATTTTCATGGCCGTAGTATAAGTTTAACAGTTTTGGAAAGCATAATGAATAAACTTAACTGGAAAAATAAAGGTATAAGTATCAGAGACGAATATCTAAGCAATCTACGGTTCGCAGACGACATTATACTATTCGCAGACTCAGCAACTAAATTAGAAAAAATGGTCCGTGAAATCGACACTGTGAGCCGCGAGATAGGCTTAGAATTAAACTCCATGAAAACAAATATTATGACTACATACATACATAACATCACGCCTTTATTCCCAGAGTGGGGTAGGCAGAGCTACAGAAATACCAACAACTCTAAAAAGACTTGTTGATAATTCTGTAACCACATTTTGCACAAACAGGCCAAGAAGTTTACTAGTGTATTAGTGACAGGTTGCAAGCCCATCGCCTAACAGTGCTACAAGCCCTTTTTCCTTAGTCGCCTCTCACGACATCCACGGGAAGACATGGAGTGGCACTATTCTAACCCGGCAACCACACGGGGTATTATGACTAATGCTGAAAAAATACCAATAAATGTCAATAACACCCAGATTGAATATGTACCTACAAAAGTATTCATACCTGGGCAAACAAGTATCATTTACCAAGTCCAGACATGGCAGACATCAAAATGAAATAAACAGACGGATAAACTTAGCATGGAACAAGTTTTGGAGCTACAAAGACACTGCCTGTAAATCTCAAGAAAATAATTCTCGATTCCTGTATACTGCCATGTCTTTCTTATGGTTGCCAGACTTGGAGATACAATGCAAAAACCAAACATAAAATACAAACATGCCAAAGAGCGATGGAGAGAAGTATTTTGACTTTAAGAAGAATTGACAGGAAGAGGAATACCGATATCAGAAAAACAACAAATGTAATCGATGCTTTGGAACATTATAAAAACTGAAATGGAAGTGGGCTGGCCATGTAATGCGTATGAATAAAAATAAATGGACAAAAAAAGTTACTACGTGGGCAGGAGTCAGGACCCCATAATAAAAGGAACAGAGGAAGACCTAAAGAAAGATGGGAAGATGAGGTACGAAAAGTGGCAGGCAAAGAATGGATTATAAAGGCAAAAGATAGAAACGCATGGAGTAAAATGGAGGAGGTATTTACTCGCAGAGAGGTCCTTAATGAAATCAATATTAATAATTGAAAATATTTATGCATGAAAATGTATTATCGTTTAACTAATCATTAGAATTTTAAATGTAAAATTATCATGCACACTCTTTTTATATAAAATGTTGAATGAAATGTAATATTTTTATTAAGGAAATAAAGAGGCTCTAATAATAATAATAATGTAAGTTTTGTTCAAGTTTTGCACCGTTATCTCCGTTCACTGGCTATAAACAAATCCCGGTTTGACGAGAGCAATTATGTACTGACGTCTCAATAGTGCGAGAAGACATTTATAAATCGATGTCGATAAAACAGCATCATGTACTGGACCACCGTTATGTCATTCCGATTTATTATAACGTTACGTAAAATACAAATTTACTGTTTGTATTTTTTTACATTTCTTTTTCTATATTTTCCGATTATAAACTTCTTCTCTTTGGTAGTTCTATCCATTTCAGCAAACTAAATGATCGTTCTAAATCAATTGTAGTAAACTGTTGTTTAAAATCAGAGATCGGACAAATGGGCGTCATTAATCGCTATAATGTGGACATGACTCCATAGATTTTAATTAAACAAATTAAATTACATTAATTGATTACTTATCCTAAAACTAATTTTGATCCTTTGCAAGGCAGTAATCATTAAATAAATAAATGATATAAAGACTTGTTATTGCGTATATCGAGGAAGTCATGAGTACAATCAATTGACAACTGAACAGGCCTGAAGTTGGCGTGCTTCAACTGAGTCTGGTCTGACGTTCGTGCACAACTGGTAGTGGGGTGGAACAAAACTGGTATCGCCTCGCAGATCGAGTCATTCTATACCACGGTCAGTCTGCGTGCGGATGCATCAAGTCAGGAACAGTTTAATTTAATTGTTTCAAAAGAAATAAACCTAATCAATTGTTTCTCGAGTGTTTCTTCTTGCCCGCACCCATATCTACGCTCACTACATGTCGTACGATGAAGCTAATATGCCACACCGGCCGATACGTATATTTATTAAAGCAAATAAGCAGTATTTTTTATAACTTATCCGTGGTTAGTTTATTCCTTTTCACGGCTAAAATAAACTTATGAGGTGAATAGCTCCTTTCGCAATCCACGGAGGTTAATAGAGCAAACTTATGTACTTAAATTAATATAATATCAATGGCCACCCCTGTTTGTATTATTTATTTACATATCCTGCAAAGGATCAAGATTAAAGTTTAGGTAAGAAATAAATTATTGTAAATTAATTTGTTTTATTAAAATTGGAATCATGTCCACATTATTGCGAGTGATGACCCCCATTTGTCCGATATCTGTTTATAATAGAGAACATGCATGAAAATTAGAATTGAGTTTCATTGATACGATTTGTGTGAAAATGTAAAAAAAGCATATAAAACGCAATACTCTAAGTTTTGTCCCGTTTATTAAGATCTTATATAGAATCAAAACTTGTTAAAAATTTAAAACGGATTTTTTTCCCGGCATCCTCTTTTGATTTAGTTACGTAATATTTGAATTCAACGGTATTGGCTTAAACATAGTAATTTACGAAATAAATGCAAATTTCTTATAATTTAAACATGGAACAACAGCTGTGGCGTCATTGCTGTCGTCGATTTTGTATAGAGTGTTTTGCAGGGGGTCTGAACTATGACTTTTTAAAGCTTCATATCTTATGAAAAAATGACACGACAATTATTTCGCGTATACAGTTATTCCACTCTTTCATAGCACTGTCCAGAGAGCGTATAAGAAAAATATTTGTGTGTTTGCAGAAATTTGCATTTGCAAGTAATAGGAAAAGTACCTATATAGTAGTAGTAACGCTCTTATATTATAATTACGATTATTAAAATAATCGCTTCATATGTATGTCGATAGAAGGGTCGATATTTAATTAAGCACTAGCAGAAGTGAATTCTTGCTCCCGTCAAACCGGGGTTTGACTATAAACCACTAATATGTACATCGTTAACGGTATCATAATACCACCTATAGCGTAACCGAAGCGTGAAATCTGTTTTATAATAATAATAATAATAACACTAGGCTAAAAATACCAAAAGACAAATAACTAGCGTGCCTGAGCTAAGAAGTTCCTATGTTTCGGGCGTAAGAGGACTTACAAAACTAAGTTAAATAACAAAATAAAATAAAAAATACATGCAAAGTACAGTGAAGAGATTTTGAGTAGATAATTAACTTATAAAACAAAACAATAACAGTATTATGAACAAAGTGTAAACAACGTAATAATAATGTTCATTTTGCGGCAGTCAATAATTTTTCTGTATCTTCGTAGGACATCATTTGTAGTGCATCGTGAAGGATTATTTTAGTTTTATTATAATTTAGAGGATATATGGTAAATTTGGCATTCAATCTATTGTAAAGAAGTGGTCAGAGAAACACGAAAAATCTGTTAGAGAATGCATGTTTTGTTCCTATACTTTTAGGGAAAACTATGTCTCTCCGCCTTTTGTTAGTAGTTTCAGTGTTATAGGGAAGCGCAGCGTGCTGTTTAAGGACTGTACACATTACAAATAATTGTCTAACTGTTAGTACCTTACAAGATTTATAAAGTAGGTCAGTGGGGAAGAGGAAAGGACGGAATGTAGACCTTTAGAACTGCTCGCTGAGCTCTCTCGATAGTTAGCAATGCTGTTTTAAAAGACTGGAATCCAGAGCGAGCAGTAAGATTTTTTTTGTCTGTCTTCACATCACTGTCATCGGTTGTCTCGTGTCGGTTGTATCGGAAGTTTTTGTGTTCTATTGTTTTTATTTCACCCGGTTTGTACTTTTGCACTGTTTCTAAAAACGGCCAAAAAAATCTTCTAGATTATAAAAAAAACTTTTGAAATCAAAAAACTCCTTAACTTACTATCAAAAATAGACTCTTGTCGTATTTTTGATTGTAAAAGGTATTTTATTGTAAATTTTCACAGCCATGTGATGTGTCCCAGAGCTAACAATAGCTGGACTTGATGTAAAAGTTTAACCATTTAGCCATAATAAATGAAAAAGTGCAAAATATTTGAATTTCCCGCCTTAACCCTGACGACCAATCAGCCTTAAAACTCGATCTAATAATTTAAAAGATTTTCGAAATAATGTAAACGTATAATACGCAACTTTATAATTAATCGATTTCATAACCTTAGTGATAAAAATCGATACGTTTTGAAAGTCGGTATTTTTTGTACCCGATATTTTTTTCTCATTCCTAGACGCTATTTTTTGGCAGCTGTCAAATCGGCCTTCTTAGAACGACCAAACTGTAAAAACAAAAATTTACTTTTTCATTTGTTAATTGGGTAATGCTTATCTGTTATCTTGAAAATTTATTTATATTTGTACACATTGATTTAAGCGATATGAAAAGTGTGACCGCGGTGTACCTACTCTTTTATACTTTGTGTATATTTCTCGCAATAATTACGCTTAAATAAATATAAATAAAAACACAATTTAATGACAACTTGTAGTATGAAATTGTATTCTTAATTATTGTCAATTATATATTACTTTTTTTAATACACTGGTAAACATCTTAGCCTGTGTATGCAAAATGTGGTTACAGAATTACCAACCCCTCTTATTGTAGCTGTTGGTATTTCTGTAGCTCTGCCTACCCCATTCTGGGAATGAAGGAGTGATAGTATGTATGTATATATTACTTTTAGTAGGGAAATGGGTAGCTTTAAAGTGTTTGTCATTTGTTTGTTAAATTTTTATATTTCACCTATTTTTGTACGCCGTAAGGCAGATCACAGAGGTCCATTTCTATTGCATTGTATAACATCTGTAATAACCTTTGTTTCGCAAAATAAATAATTACTTATTAATTGATGACTAGTATGGTTTATGGTATTAAATGTACTTTACTTTGCCGGGGACATACCGTTGTCGGTTAAAAAGAAGAACGACCCAATTGCATACAAAAAAGAAACACAGAAATAAAACATCTCAACCTTTTTACAAATATATTACTACGATTTCCTTACATTGATAAAAACAAAACCACCTCATCAGGCAATCCCCTATTTTCCGTGCCTCTACAGTAATATACTATTCCCCAGGTGTCTCCCAACCCGCAGCCGGTGTCGGCGTCGCCGCACACGCGTGCGTCGTTCGTGTCGCGCGCCGACATGCGCTCCCCCGAACGCGGCGATTACAACGCACGCGACGAACAAGAGAAACTCCTCAAATGATCCCGCGGGACGTGGTTGTTATCACTTGCAGTAAGTAGAAGAAATGGAAAAGAAACATGCGTATTTGTTTTATGATTGTGTAATGCTGGGTACGAATCTGAGCAGCTCAGCCTGAGGCATGCTCGCCCTCGAGATTTGGCTCGCGAGCCAAATTGTTGCACAAAAACATGCGCGGGTGAGGCAGAGCGCTTGCCGCGAACCGACATTTCAAAATGGCGTCGGACACGATGACAGCCGCGGCTGCGGTTATCATAATACACCAAAAAAAAGAAGAAATTGCCTCGGTGGTGGAACGGCTCGGCAACTTTATCGTACGCGCCTCGCCCACAGACAAGTTAGAACTTGTCGTTCTGCCCGCAGCACGCTCGGATACACGTTCAATTTACGCGAGGCACGCACACTGAGGCGCCTTTGAGCACGGTCAAAAGACCTACTCTCAGCTCGCGGCTCGCGCACAGCGCGTAAGCGCGAACGGATTTGAGCAAAATAGGTGAGCCGTGCGTGCCTCAACCCGATGCTGCTCTAATTCGTACCCACCTTAAGATGTACTTAATGTTGTGTTAGATTGTTTAATGTATTTTGTAGAGCAAATTAAACTATTGTTATCCCAGATACATTGAAAGGTACTTGCAAACAACGTCCGGTCTGGTTGTTTTTTATTCGTGAATGATTTGTACAGACAGTTAAAGCACACGAAGGCATTATCGTTTATCTATTTTGCCTAAACACAATAAAATCCAAGTCACGCACGCGTGCGGCGCGAATGCCACTCGGATTGCGACTAAGCCAATTAGGTCCACTGGACCTGATTTATTAGTTCTATGCGCTGAAGGCTATCTTCCGCTATTTTTCTTTCATTAAGGTGTGCAATAATTAATCCACGTGGCTCACGTGTGATGCATTCGCGTTCGTGGCGTGCGTGGCGTGCGCCGCATTGTAAACCTGGCCTAAAACGCTTGATTTAAATAATTAAACGTACGAATAAATTAAAATTGTCAAAATAAGTCCTGAAGTAATTGTTTGTTGTTTAAACGTGATATTTCTTAAATTCGTGTGCAATTTCAAATAATTTCTGTCAGTTTGTTAGAACAGTTAGTCTTCTACCACTCATGTAAGATAATAGTATTAAATAACTCAAATAGTAATTATATAAATGCCAATGAAAACTAAGTCGCATAACGAAAAGTATTACCTTTTTCCAACTAATAATAATCATATTAATTATTTTTTAATAATATACCTATTTAATAACTTTCAATGTAGTGAATAATAGCATTTTATCGTCCAGGTGCCATTTTCACTGTAGCAAATATTCATTAACATGTAAACAACCATTTTAATACGTCATTTTACAAAAAAAAATGAAGCTTTGCAGACGCCATCAAAAATATCAGAGCATACAAGGTGCTCAAAAATATCTGCACACGATCTTATGCCTGTAATAATTCTGAGCACCTTACTTATTCCGATATATTTCATAGCGGCTGTACCAAAGATCAAATTCAACTACAAATCAAGTTTATCGCTATTCACTCGAGAACTGTCCAGTTTTCCGCCATAAATAGTATCTCATGTCCTTTCCAGGTTTCAAGCTAATATCTATTGTTATGGAGGTATATCCATTGTCCATTGGCACGGAGGGCTTTCAAAAATACGCGATAACGGGTCCATGCTAAAATCAACGTGACATAATTTCGTGTGCATATTTATTGATTTATTTAAGACATATTTTCAATCACAAGACTTTGATTTCGAGCACTCGAAAGTCAAAAATCACCCCCCAGTTCCCGAGGGAATATTTTCAATCACAACACTTGAATTTCGAGCACTCGAAAGTCAAAAATCACCCCCCAGTTCCCGAGGGAATAGCGATAAACTTCTACGACCGAGTCGCGGGCACCAGCTAATATTACCTATATCTAATATATAAAATTCTCGTGTCACGGTGTACGTTATTGAACTCCTCTGAAACGGCTGGACCGATTTTAATAAAATTTTGTGTGTATATCGGGTAGGTCTGAGAATCGGCCAACATCTATTTTTCATAACCCTAAGTGGTGTAAAAAAAAAATTGCAGCGGGTGAAGCCGCTGGTGGGTCGCTAGTATTTACATATATATATATATACTAGCGAACCGCCAGCGGCTTCGCCCGCTGCAATATTTTTTTTTGCCCTTAGGGGTATGAACCTGATGTACCCGATATACACACAAAATTTTATTAAAATCGGTCCAGCCGTTTCGGAGGAGTTCAATAACGTACACCGTGACACGAGAATTATATATATTATATATTTCTGTACCAAGATAATGGCGCCTACTTAGTGAAAAAAAGTACATAAAACTAGAATAAAACGTACTGACGTTCGTATACAAGGAATTAACTGTAGTTATGCACTGTTAAATGTTATGTAGTAGATACATATTGAAAGATAGAGCGATATGTTAGCTAGATCGAAGTCAGGTTATTGTAAACCTACCCTAGGTTTCAAGTCTGCGATCGTGTCACTTATAAAGTTGTTTTTAGCTTAGCTTAAGAAAACACTGTATTTAAAATTGGAACAAAGCCATTGGTTAATCATAGACAGAGGGCGGAATTTCTCATGGCATTTTCTTCATAACATTTTCCCGAAAGTTTTAAAGAGTGAAGTGATTACACTGTACTTCGAATCGGCCTTCTTAGATAGTAGATATTGTACTTAAATTTAATATTAGTAAAATGTTACGGAAGTCGGTTAAACAGGAGTCGAGGCGACGGCAATGCGCTCGAGGCAGAGTCGAGATTGCGGTGTTAATGCCGCTGCCATTTTGTTGCCATCAAAGTATTTTTGCCTCGACGCCACTGCCTCGACTTTGCATTCAGGCGCTTTGCTTAAGAAGTAGGATAAACGCTTAATAAATATACCATAAAGATGTATCCAAAATAAAATATTTTATCTACGCTGAATAATTATACAGCCGTACATAAGTAGAATAAATGAACGACGACAATAATTGCATTTTATACATTTTATTGTCGTTATTGTATTGATATGTATTTGCATACCAGAGCGAGATATGGAGTAAATATTAATATTAAATCTTGCCATATACTCATTCAATTATTAAGAACTAGCGACCCGCCCTCGCTTCGCTCCGGATTAAAGTATTATACATATAAACCTTCCTCTTGAATCACTCTATCTATTAAAAAAAACCGCATCAAAATCCGTTGCGTAGTTTTAAAGATTTAAGCATACAAAGGGACATAGGGACAGAGAAAGCGACTTTGTTTTATACTATGTAGTGAAGAGAGAACTAAAATAATTTATTCGCAACAATCACATTACAGTACGGTTACTGACAGAGAGTTTGCCTTCATTTAATTTCATACAAATAAATCAATTTTCGGAATGCTGTTACCCACTTCTACCGATTTAATAATACATACATACATACATAACATCACGCCTTCATTCCCAGAGTGGGGTAGGCAGAGCTACAGAAATACCAACAACTCTAAAAAGACTTGTTGATAATTCTGTAACCACATTTTGCACAATCAGGCCAAGAAGTTTAATAGTGTATTAGTGACAGGTTGCAAGCCCATCGCCTAACAATACTACAAGCCCTTATTCCCTTAGTCGCCTCTTACGACATCCACGGGAAGACATGGAGTGGCACTATTCTAACCCGGCAACCACACGGGCGATTTAATAATAACTATTTTATTTGCTTTGTTTGTTTTTTTAGGCTTGTAGTACTGTTAGGCGATGGGCTTGCAACCTGTCACTAATACACTGGTAAACATCTTAGCATGACTATGCAAAATGTGGTCACAGAATTATCAACAACTTTAGAGTTGTTGGTATTCTGTTGCTCTGCCTACCCCACTCTGGGAATAAAGGCGTGACGTTATGTACGTATGTATTTTATTTGTATGAGATTAAGGCTGAAAATTAAATGAAGGCAATCCATGTCAGCGGTAAACTCGAAATAATTCAACTGTAATAGTAATTTGTGCATCAAGAGAGCAAAGTTGGTTTTTGCTGCGAGTGTTGATTTTGAATCCCGAACAAGCGAAGGATTCTAGGTTAGAATCAAAGACACGCAATGCAAATAACTTTGGTCTCGTGTTGCACATACAGTTTTTTACCTCAGCAGCGAGAAAATATAACCTTAATTAACATCCCCAACCGCCCGCGAGGCGCCGCACCACGACCACCTTTATATTGTGAAATTTAAAAGTTACTTAGTCTCACGCTCGCAGCAAAATCGAATTTTGCTCACTGTCTTTAAACAGTACAACCACCCTTTTTGATGTAAAGAAGCAACATAAAAGTGATCATTGTTGCGAAAAAGCATAGAGGCATTCCATCTTAGTCCTCAGGGTTGGCAACTTGAGAATTCCAATGTCTATGGGTCTCGGGTTCCACTTACCATCAGGTGGCCTGAGCGCTCGTGTGGCTTCTCCTTAACATAAAAAACACAATTAAATCTAAATATATAAAAGAAGAAACTGTCTGAGTGACTGACTGACATATCAACGCACAGCCCGAACCGCTGGGTGTACAGATTCCACTAAGAAAGGATTATTGGATTTTCATCCCCTAAGGGGTTAATTTTTTTTATGTAAAGAAGAAGGCACACGAGCACTCAGGCCACCTGATGGTAAGTGGAATCTGAGACCCATAGATATTTGAATTCTCAACAGTATAATCCTAAGACATCAAATGCGTTGCCAACCCTGAGGACTAAGGTGGAATGCCTCTATGCTAGTAATTTCACCGGTTGTCTTATCCCCACACCGGAACACAACAATGCGAATGTTGCTTGGCGGGTGGTTAATGGATACGATGGTGGTAGCGATCCGGACGGACCCTGCACACGGACCTACTACCACTAAAATAGGGCGTAGCGGGAATTAATAACTAATTCTACACGTACGTCGCGAGCGTCCTCTAGTTATTGATATAAATAAAAATACACTGAGATTGAGAATGATGCGCGTTTTAATATTAATGTTGACTCATTTCTATAGTGTAACCATCCTAAGAAAATCCCGACGATACGTATTAACCGCAATAGCTTCAATCACATGATTATGCTCAGTGAAATTAAACTTTATTTCATCTTATTTGGTTTGTTTTTTCCTCGTAGCCTAGTACAATATTGAAAGGCCTCTTGTAAAGTCAAGATGATAATTTTAATTTTTAAATTTGTATAATTATTTTAGTGAAATCGTGTATAATTCTCAAATGATTTTTATTCATATTTTGCAGCTGGTGTAATGCAATATTTTGTCTAAGTGTATGTTTGAGTACAGGTATTTTTTCAATGTATGAACGCAGTTTTTCTACTTATTAAAATCGATGACATGGTTCCTAAGAACAGATCTTCGTATGTCTTATAGTTTCTGAATTTTCCATACTGACCGATGTAAATGAGACGCCCTGTATACCTAAAAATTCAGAAGAGTGATTACTCGGACTACTTACAAATCGGTATTAGGAGAAAAATTCGGGCAAACAATTTTATGTGAGCCAATATGGACTAACAAGGAAAGTTACCCAACTGCCCGGCTCCGATTTGTTTTTTTTTTTATGTTAAGGAGAAGGCACACGAGCACTCAGGCCACCTGATGGTAAGTGGAATCTGAGACCCATAGACAGTTGAATTGATTGATTTGATTTTTATATATGTTAGAGAGTACTTTTTTTAGCTACCCAAATGAACCTATAGTTTAGTTTTGTTAAAGCAAATTGCTAGTTAATTACTGGCTTAATTATATGTTGGAGAACATGAAAAAAGACAATTTCTCCCAATAGGTTGAAATTAGGCTAAAAAACATACGCCAATTACTATGTTAAATAGCATATTCGCAAAACATGATATTCGCAAAAGACGATATTCGGAAAACATCATATTCGCAAAACATGACATTCTCAAAACATTATTATTAACAAGACATCAACTAGACAGTGTCGACGGAACTCTTGTTTCTGGGTGGTTTAGCCCTCCGGCCTGCTGTAGAACTAACATAGCCTAAACCTACCTACGATTCTATAATTTAATTCCACTATTTGCAACTATCATGTTTTGCGAATATCGTGTTTTGTGAATATAGTGTTTTGCGAATATAGTGTTTTGCGAATATCATGTTTTGCGAATATGATATTCTGCGAAGTATGGCTTTCCTTGTAAGTAAAATTATGACAAAATATTGCATAACACATTTCAATACAAATGCAAAGAGTAAATATATTATATTTTCACTTAGTTTAAAATCTAAAATCATATGAAACGAATATACGAGACGTTGCCCGCACTTTTGTACAGGCTATTTACCTGAATGAAATATTGTAGCTATATTTTATTAATAAAGAATACTAGCTTTAGCAACGTAGTATGATAAAAATATTGATATATTGTGATACTGTCGATCTGATATGTAAGTGTCTAACAAATGACAAATTAGGAGTTCTGTTTTATACTCTGTATTGATAAATTTAAAAACTATGGTTCGTTTTTAGGGTTCCGTAGCCAAATGGCAAAAAACGGAACCCTTATAGATTCGTCATGTCTGTCCGTCTGTCCGTCCGTATGTCACAGCCACTTTATTCCGTAACTATAAGAGCTATACTGTGGAAACTTGGTAAGTAGATGTATTCGGTGAACCGCATTAAGATTTTCATACAAAAATAGAAAAAAAACAATAAATTTTTGGGGTTCCCCATACTTAGAACTGAAACTCAAAAATTTTTTTTTCATCAAACTCATACGTGTGGGGTATCTATGGATAGGTATTCAAAAATGATATTGAGGTTTCTATTATAATTTTTTTCTAAACTGAATAGTTTGCGCGAGAGACGCTTCCAAAGTGGAAAAATGTGTGTCCCCCCCCCCGTAACTTCTAAAATAAGGGAATGATAAATGTAAAAATAATATATGATGTACATTACCATGCAAACTTCCACCGAAAATTGGTTTGAACGAGATCTAGTAAGTAGTTTTTTTTTAATACGTCATAAAAACATTGATCAAAGCTACAACGAACTTTTATATTATGTTACTTGCTGCTACGGAACCCTTCATGGGCGAGTCCGACTCGCACTTGGCCGCTTTTTTTATTGCATGGGTAAGGCGAATGAGCACGCATGCCAATTGGTCCTCTATTTTACTGGGGTAAACACATATTGCCTTTGATCTGTTTCCGCATGTTATTAACAAGTTAAAGACAATATGGTTAATACTGCGCAGCCGTCGTATTTGTTTGACGTACATATATGCATTTTATGTAAATCAGTAAATTAATGTTTTTCTATAAATCAATTGATTGTAAGCGTGTATCGATTTTATTGATTAAATGAGTATCATTTGAAATTGTAGTTTTTATTTGAATTATCTATAAAAGTCTGATTAACCTTTTAATCGTTGTCGTGACTTTAGGTTTTGTTAACTGGTGACTGAGTTGATAGTGGTGGGTTTTTTCTTAAGAAAACAATATTTTATAAATAAACCCGTTTGCGATAACATGGTTTTTGCAATGATTTTGTGTGAATGTTTTGACAAAATATACCTAAGTAGTTATCTACTTTAATTTAAATAACTTAGGTTCGTTTTTGTAATTGCATAAATAATAATTAATAATAATAATGATAATAATATCTCGGGACAATGTCACACAAATTTACCTAGTCCCAAACTAAGCTCTAGGCTTGTACTATGGGTACTAGACAACGACAAACATACTTATATAGAGAAATACATAGAAAACACCCAAGACTCAGGAACAAATACTCATGCTCATCACACAAATATCTGCCCTTGGGATTTGAACCCAAGACCCCTAGCTTCGAAGGCAGGGTCACTACCAACGAGGCTAGCGTGTCGTCGAAAAGAAGAATTAGGAAGAAAGTTTATTGTCCAGTACTAGCTGACCCGGCGAAAATGAAAAAGTTAATTACTTTAATAAGGATAACAAAACATCAGTTACTGGGTTACAGGACCATATACGTCATAATTAAAATAAATCTAGGTTGTACAGTCAACGGCAAAAATATGTATACACTTTAGTACCTTGCCGCTTTAATCGCTGTCACAATTTCATATGACAGCATAAACGTGACGTTAAATAGACAAGGTACTAAAGTGTATACATATTTTTGCCCTTGACTGTACAGAATTTTAAACCTAGATCTTACAAATACGTTTTCAATCTATTTATTATATAATGTGTGGTTACCCCGTGTGGTTGCCGGGTTAGAATAATGCCACTCCATATCTTCCCGTGGATGTCGTAAGAGGCGACTGAAGGGATGAGGGCTTCTAGTACTGTTAGGCGATGGGCTTGTAACATGTCACTAATACACTGATAAACAACCTAGCTTGTTTGTGCAAAATGTGAGTTGTTGGTATTTCTGTAGCTCTGCCTACCCCACTCTGGGAATAAAGGCGTGATAGTATGTATGTATGTATGTATGTATTATATAATTTTACAGATTGTGTGAGTTTGTATTGAGCGTGTTCCTTTAATAATAGCATCATAGTATTACAATAGGTATAACGACTCGTGTCTTTTGTTCAATGATGAAATAAATAAAATAAATTAATTTTGTATGTTTATAGTATATTATGAGCAGAGATCGGACAAATGGGTGTCATTACTCGCAATAATGTGGACATGACTCCAATTTTAATTAAACAAATTAAATTACATCAATTGATTACTTACCCTAAATATAGAGTCATGTCCACGTTATTGCGAGTACCTAATGACACCCATTTGTCCGATCTCTGATCATGAGTAAGGTCAAGTTGGTTCGTTCCCGGTACTAATTCTTCACCGTTAGGAGTAATTCAGTCTCGGTAGTCAAGCAAAGCAATCCAGTTAACTTAGGAGTACTGTACAAAATGCGATAACGTTTTTATCCCCTTAAAACGTCAGATTTTTACGATTTTTGAATATGTTATGGATATTATGAAAAACTATGCGTTTTCCTTTCCAAGAAAATACTTATTGGAATGAAAATAAAATAAGAAATCCAAAGCGTAAACGTTTAGACCTAGTTTTCCATAATATCTACAACATATTAAAAAATCGTGGAAATCTGTTTAGATTTAGGGGTGAGAAACGTTATCGCCCGGAGCTAAATTCGTATGGATTATTTTTACCAGCTACGCGATTTACGCATCGCTTCACAATTCTCTTAACTTACCTATAATTCCACGACTTGGCGTTGGCATTCCTAACTTTACTAACAAACTGCCACACATGAGTAAAGGGCGGACGATTGATGCAATATGGTGACAAAAGCATAAGATGGATAAGACTTTTTTTAAATTTCGGGTAATATTTATGTATATCTTTTTATATTTTATTTACGTATATCGTTTGGCATGATTATGACGTAATTTGCATCCGTTGTCCGCCTATTACACATGAGGTAACACATGTCTTCGATCAAAAGCAAAGCCTGGTTGTTTTTGATCGAAGTCTGCTCGAATGCTTGGTCTTACCTACGACCCTACCCACCCAAAGGGTCAGTTGTTAAAATTGTAATCAAATTAGTTAGAGTTAGGGGCTGCACACTTTGACAACTTTTTGAAAAAAATGGTGACGATGATCGATATAATAAGTTAAGTTTGGTTTGTTATTCTTGGAAATAAAATAAACATTGCATGACAGCTATCGCGTAAATGGTCAATTTTTGCAACAAGCCGCATGGGATCTTACTTCTGTCAAAATTTGGAATCGCAATCTTTTTGAAAAATAGTCAAAATTCATCCGAGAAGGTCCGTTTATTGGCAGTTTCCGAACCAGAGTCGGGCCACTGGCTGCATTGTCTTCCTTCGGGAACTCTTGGGTCACTTTTACATCATAATCAGGGGTCGGAATAGGCAATGCCTATTTGCCTAAACTTCGCGGGAGGGCGCAACTAAGAGTGGTTACAACTACCAAAAATAATGATTAATTTTGAATGAATGCGGGATTTCCGGGATTTCTTTAATAATATATAATATAAATGTGAAAATTGACACTAAAACTCAATATATGTAACCACTCTTAATTACGTCCTCCCTCGAAGTTTTGGCAAATAGGCACTGCCTATTCCGACCCCTGATCATAACGCTTTAAGGGTTTCAGTGTGCCTCCGCCTCGGTGTTAAAGTCTGCGAGCCGCACCCTGGTTCCCATTCTGCCCTGCTAACATAAAAGGCAGTATCTCAGACAAAACTCTTATAGCAAATGTAACCTTATTACGAACGGCTTAGGATTGAATATGCTTTGGCCATTGAATTAGAGATACTGCATTGTGGCTAAGGAGGGCAGCATTGTGGGAAGGCAGTGGACGACCTAGGACGCCACGGTCTGTGTGGCCAGTCCAGTGCTGGAGTATACAGACATGCGTCGATCAACGATCTGATCCGTTAGGCGCTATCCCGGCTTCGCTGGAGCTCACTGGCCTGTCTGCTTCAGACGGAAAGACACCCGACGGACCACCACACTACGAATGAAGTGTCATGCCCTGTACGCCATGGAACAAACTGTTTAGGAAATAAATAACTGCCTTAATACCATAGTAGAAGGATTAATTTCGAGTTGAATGTTGGTCGTATATCGGGTGTGGCCTGTAATAGGAGCAATAAATTGAGGGATCATTTCTACTCTATAAACGTAGCAACATTTGTTCTACAACATGAAAAAAAAATGTAATTTAATATTTGGGATTTTTTCGAACAAACTTAATAGCATTTTCAATGTACTCCATCCAATAGTCTAGTTGACATCTACTGTCAGCCTACAAACTTCGTAGTTTTCGCAATACATTGCTTGCTTGGAAAACCTAAATTAAGTAATATTTGGTTAACAATAAGTTATTTTCAAAAGTTGTAGAATAAATGTTGTTACATTTGTGGTGTGGAAACGATCCCTCAATTTATTGCTCCTATTACAGGCCACACCCGGTGATATTGATGACGTTGGCGTGTGAGACTTGCCATTGGCTGTCACGACTAGATAGATGAGATGACTGTGGCGCTCAAAAGGTTAATTCCGTGGTGTCTTATCTTGGTCGTCCCTTGGCGTGGGACGTCACTTACTTTGATACACTTGCGCCGTGACACGTACAAGGTTCTGCTCTGCTGCAGCCAGGGACCGCCGCAGATCACGCCGAAACCATCAAGTGTCGCAAATACGCCTTTTAAAAGCCAAATTACATATTTGCTGCACTTGCACTGGAAACTTTTGGGCCGTGGTCGACTGACACGAAAAAAATCATAAAAGAAGTGTCAGATAAGTTAATTGGCGTGTCTGGCGACCACCGGCACAGAATAAGTAATAGGTAGGGATAACCTAACCTAACTGATACATTTTCTTTGGTAAAATGATCTACTGTGTACTTTTTCCCCTTGTTTATATTTTTATTATAAAAATGTACAACGCGTTTTCGCAGAGCTTCTTGTTTCGACGTCATTTTGACAATTATAAATGATTGAAAAAATAAAACAAATGAAAATCAAGAATCTCAAAAATAACCTCATGACATGAAAAACTTTTTTGTCTATGACAATAGATATTTATTTAAGACTACTGAAAATGATTCTCATTTTTTTGTTATCACCCGTTACATGTGTTTATTAACGACACGTTGGCCTAGTTGGGAGTAGACATGTGCGCCGCGCCGCCGCGCCGCCGCCGCCGATGATTTGCCTCACGCCGCCGCCGCCGGTTAAACCGTCGGCGTAAAATCGGCGTGAAATATTCTCCAATCGTCCTCAACAGATTGTTTAATCCCCATATGAAGTTGAATGATGAAGTATTTTCTAACGTAATTTTAAATTATTGTTATCAATTCAATTATTTTTTTTTAACCGTGGATGAGCGATCAGTAAGGTAATGCTATCTTCATAAAAACGGATTGACTCCAAAACAAATTTATGAAGATATCCAGTATACATTGGGGCAATCCTGTCCATCATATACGATGGTAAAAAACGGGGCAGCTGAATTTAAACGGGGACGAGTTAGTATCGCAGATGACCCTCGTCCCGGAAGGCCAACCACTGCGACCAATCCACATAATGTGGCAATTATATGCGACATGATAATGAAAGACCGACGGTTAAAAGTAAGAGAAATAGCTGACATCGTGGACATCTCCTGGAGATGAGTGGAGACTAAACAGCAATCGAAGCAGTGGGTTCGTGCTGGATCTCCGCCTCCCAAAAGGCAAAGGCCATTTTGTCGGCGAATAAAGTCATGGCATCAGTCTTCTGCGACGCAAAGGGAGTAATCATGGTTGACTATCTCCAGTAAGGTACCACTATAAACTCGACTATTATTGCGAACTTTTACGGCGATTACGAGAGGAACTGAAAGTAAAAGACCTGGATTGTTGACAAAAAAAGTTCTCTTTCACCAGGACAACGCACGTGTGCACACGTCACTTAAATCGATGGCAGAAATTCACAACTGTGGGTTTGAAATATTGCCCCACCCGCCTTATTCGCCCGATTTGGCACCGTCGGACTTCCACCTATTTTCAAACTTAAAAAAACACGAGCGGTAAGAAATTTTCGGCCAACGACGAGGTCCAAGCTGAAGTGGACACCTATTTTGAAGACCTAGAGGAAAGTTTCTTTAAAAGTGGTGTATTGGCTTTGGAATTCAGATGGAACAAGTGCAAAGACCTCGACGGGGACTACGTAATATAAAAAAAAAACCTTTTGATTTGATTTCATACTTAGGCCGCGAATTTTCCAATCACCCCTCGTATATTTCCCTTATTCCTGCCTTTTTTTTTTAACTTTATACCTCACGCCGATTTTACGCCGATGACGCCGCCGCCGCCGATTTTTTTTTAACCAGACGCCGCCGCCGGTCTTTTGACCGTCGGCGCACATGTCTAGTTGGGAGTGACCCTGCCTCCGAAGCCAGCGGTCCTGGGTTCAAATCCCGGTGAGGGCAGATATTTGTGTGATGAGCACGATTATTTGTTCCCGAGTCTTGGATGTTTTCTATGTATTTTAGTATGTATTTCGCCATATAAGTAATACAAGCCTAAGCTTAGTTTGGGACTAGGTCAATTTGTGTGAGATTGTCCCCTGATATTTATTACCTATTTATTATTATCATTACTTCACAGAGACTAAAAAACATTTGGCTAAAAAATAAAATATTTTTTTAATTGTTACACAGTCGGGGGTAAAGTTAATTGTTACGATTGTGGAAAGTTCGTATAATAGTCATTTAATTTAGTTCAGAAAACGCTTACACGATCATATTATATGACCATCCTATAACAATTGCAGCAATGACCTTTACAGAACATTTTTTACGACTCGTTGTCATATAAACGAAAATTTAACAATTTAGCAATCAGTCCGTGAGTCAGTGATCAATCTTCACAAGTCAAACTGTTTCCATAATAGATACAGGCAGCGGTTGCAGATCATTTCAATTTTTCAATTTAAGGCCACTCAATCTTATTTTAAACTGGTTTTAGGCCCTGACTCTCGGAACCGTCAGATTTTATGGCAAAAGTACCTATTTCTTAATAGGGCCAGACAAAGATAATGCAGATTTATTTCTGAAATGTATGTACATATATAATACTAGAGTCTTATACTAAATTAAACTAAATTGTTACTATGGGGACCTCATTGCCAGATATAAAGATAATGCAGATTTATTTCTGAAATGTATACAACGTGTTACAAAATAATCCGTAAAAAAGAAATTACAAAAGTAGTGTCACCCCTTATTAAATAAAGTCACTTCAGTATCTTGTATAGGTACAGTATACTAGGGTTGACACTACTTTCGTACTTTCTTTTTTACGGATTATTTTGTAACACGTTGTATACATATATAATACCAGTCTTATACGAAAAAAAAAAAAAAATTGTTACTAAGGGAACGTGTCGAAAGGACGCTGCACATTGCTTCGGGACTGGAAACCTTATTTCTTTCTAAATAAGCGTATATTCGTATATATGTAATTTCTATCTAGTTTTGTTTTATGTGTAATATTCGTAAGTGTTGTCGTACTCGTATTATGACCAGCTATTATAGAGATATGTTCAAGGTTGAACAAAGATTCTAAATAAAGAGATAAAAACCTTTGTTGTATGTCCGTCATCCTTCATTGGGCTTTGAACAATTTTTAGCACCAAATTTGACATTAGTTACGTTAAAAAAAGTTTTTTATTCAGCAAGTACGTCGCACGGGCACTTTTACACGTCAAAATTCTACCAGCGCTTCCCAAGAGGAGACCACTGCTGAGAAGAAGCGCCGCAAGAAACTCTAAAGTCAGTTATTTTTTTTAAATATTTCTTATGACAATGATAGAACTTAACCTAGCATTGTATAAAAAAAATATATAATTATAGGTATGTATCATGCGTAGTTAAGCGGGAAAACGTGTCGAAATTTCTAATTAACACAAGAGCAAAAAAAAAAATTATACCTACCCATGACGGTGCAAAACTAAAGAAACCGTGTCCCCTAAACTAGATAGCTACTAAGCTGTTACGTTAGGTATCTTAGGATATCACCTACGGCGGGAAAGGGACTTCCATCCCCGCCCGCAGCCACTAAGGATTGAGGCGGGCGGCAAAACGCCCCTAGGCGGTCTGGGAGGGAGGCCACGCGTGCTCGGCCTCCCTCTCCTTTGGCGCGGGTAGCCCCAGCGGTCGGCTGTAGAGATGAAAGAGACTTAGTCTTTTAAGGGCTATTAAAAAGACTAGCCTCCATCTTACAGGACTCGACTCTAAAATAAAGACTAAAGTTTCGAGATTTTATTAATAAGAGTTAGACGTTGTATTAAAAGACTAAGCAACTCAAACAACTAATGTTGTTTTCAAAAAACTAATAGACTAAAACGACTAAAGTTGTTTTTAAATGGACTCGCGCCTGAGTATTATTAGTTTATTACACATGACCATGACTCATCATCTATTCTTTTGTCCTACTAACCACAAGGATAGACTAAAAAAATAAAACATAATAACTATTCATAATTATTTAATCATTTTCAAATTTTGATTGAATTATTTAAAAAAAATATATATAGGAAATTTATCCACGACGACAGGCACATTGATGCCCTAATGCTTTTGTTTCCTAATCGATTACGTTTTTGAGTAATACCTTCGCTTTCATAAGGATTGGAGGCTCCATCCAATTAGTTTTTTGCAAAGTAATCACCATATTATCTCCAATGTCAAGTAATTTCCGTGATAAAGTTTTAGCATTTTTCGTCTTATTAGGAGACTCTGGCCCTGCAGTGTTATCACTAAAATTTGCTAAAATGCTTTGACTACCAGGTTCTGCTTCTATATTCATTTTTGTATCAAAAAAATAAACATCGGTCTTATAAGAAATAATTTACTGACCTAAGTACAAAAACTTCCTGTCAATCGTAAAATAAACACTTGTGTGTAGGTAGAAAGAAATATTACCACACTTACAATACCAAATCTACCGCCCATTTAAAAACGTTTTCAAGTAGAATAGGAAAAGACAACAATCGAAATTTAAAAAAGAATTAATAATGTCGCTGCTTTCCGATTTTATTTTACTCATGAGAGTCATGAGTTATCAAAACGTTCGAGAAACGTTCGTTCGTGACACGCCAGCCCAAGGCGATAAGGCGCTTTTAGTCCTTTTAGTCTTTTAAGCCTACTACGTTATAAGGTTAAAGACTACGACTGAAATTAGTCGTCAGTTTGTACTCTTATGACTAAAGACTAAAGGGTTACAAGACTAATCTAGTCGTAAGGCTTTAAAAATTAGTATAGTCCTTATAATAGGCCTTAAAAGACTAAGTCTCTTTCATCACTAGTCGGCTGGGCCTGCCGGAAGGCGTCGTGGGCAATGCTTCGGCGGTACCACGGCGCCTTGCCTAACCGGCAGGAGGGTACGCCAGGGTGGTTTTTAGTGGGCAGCACTCCTCCCCCCTCTCGCTCTGAGAGGGGGGGCACATAGGGGTGAGTCCCACATACCCCCCCGCCATGGGAGTGGCGTAACGCATTTTCCACCAAGTCAAAAAAAAAAAAGTTTCTTAGGCCAAGCATTTCTGTCTGTTTACTTATAAGTATGTTGACTCCTCGAACCGAGAGGATAGAAAAAACCGGCCAAGTGCGAGTCGGACTCGCGCACGAAAGGTTCCGTAGCTATACAACATTAGACACTATATTGTAACCTTTTTAAATAACGGCAAACTAAACCACGTTTGTTGAATGGATCTTCCTTGATTTATTATATTTTCATTTAATTATTAATTTTTGTAGTGAATATACAACTAAATGTTCTGTGCATATTTCAAGCGTCTACCTGTTGCCGTTATTAATAACGAATAAAAAAAACACTTTTGTAGTATGGGATCCCCACTTAAATATAAATTTTAACTTAGTTTAATTATTTATTTTTAAAGTGGATGTACCTACAACTAAATATTCTGTGAATATTTCAAGTGTCTACCTGTGGCCGTTATTAATATCGAGCAAAAAACAGCAAAAAAGGTTCAACTGTACAATATCTGACGTCGAATAGGGACTTCACATTTTTTTATAGATAGTACTCATTAACAGAAGCTTCCTCACAAAACTTCATGCTGCGGAAACGCTCGGTTCGCCAGAAAAAAATTGTTAAAGTTTCGATACAAATTGGTAATTTAACACTATTTTGAACACCATGACACTTCATTCAAACGTCATAGAGGAAACTCGGGCTCGTTTCGTTTCGCTTGTTGATTTTGACTATTTTATAGTGACATTATATTGCGTAACTAAATATTTGATTGGATGACACAATGGTCCATCTATAGTCTGTCACAGAACCAAATCAGTCAACCCCGACTCCACGTGGTCTTGTCTGCCGTAGTCTAGAGTGTATATGAAAGTCCGGAGGCGCGGAGGGAGAGCAGCCCCCGCCCGCCGCCCAGCTGCGAAGGCGAGCGATGGGGTTGCTCATCCCGCAGCGCCGGAGCAGATCAGTTCCACAGTAGAATTCCTTTGCAATTGTCAAGTAATGAGACCCCCTAGTACTCCTACATCCCACTGGGTCCAGAATGTTTGTTATGGCGTAGCTTTTTTCCTATGGTTTTCCGCATTTTCTCGTTTTCAAAAATGCATTATAGACACTATTCTACATCCAAAAAAAAGTAGGTACTTATAATCGACGTCAGATATTGTACAGTCCTTCCGCAAAAAAAATACGTTTGTTGTATAAGCCTCAGTTAAATATTTATTTTATTCTGTTTTTAGTATTTGTTGTTATGGCGGCATCAGAAATACATCATCTGTGAAAACTTCAACTGTCTAGCTGTCACGGTTCATGAGATACAGCCTGGTGACAGACAGTAATAGGGTCCCGTTTTTACTCTTTGGGTACGGAACCCTAAAAACCGGGCAAGAGCATGTCGGACCATGCTCAGTGTAGGGTACCCAAGCCGATACTAGTAAACTATTTGACGACACGTTAGCCTAGTTGGTAGTGACCCGCCTATGAAGCTAGCGGTCTTGGGTTCAAAATGTTAAAATCCCGGTAAGGCACTTGTCCCACCGCCGGCGAGGAAGCGATAAGCTATCGACTATTTTCTCGCTCAAGAAACGAACAAAAGATATAAATCACGTGTCAAGAAAAGAGACACAGACATTAATAGTTGATCGCTAGCTGTTTACACTGCTGGCGAGAACTCTCTACTAACTAATACACTAGCTTCTCGCTGCTCGCCAACTCGTAATTCGTATCTAGTTTATAGCTTTTTGCGGGTGGTAAGACCTTGTGCAGGGTCCGTCCGGATCGCTACCACCATCTTATCCATTAACCTACCGCCAAACAGCAGTGTTCGCATTGTTGTGTTCCGGTTTGGGGATAAGACAGCTGGTGAAATAACTAGGATAGAGGCATTCCATCTTAGTCCTCAGGGTTGGCAACGCATTTGCAGTCTTGTGAATGCGAATGTCTATGGGTCACAGTTTCCACTTACCATCAGGTAGCCTGTGTGCTCGTTTGCCTTCTCGATGCCATAAAAAAAAAGAAAAAAAAAGCTTTACTCGCTTTTCGCTAGTCGTCGGCGGTGGGACAAGTGCCTAAGGGCAGATGAGTCTTGGGTGTCTTTATATGTATTTAAGTATTTATTTCACTCACACTATGGGGAAGACGAAAAAAAATATCTCGACTTTATGTGTAGAGGAGGTACCCTAAAAAGCATTTTTTTCAAGATTTTACTTTACCATTTTATCGAAGTGAATAATATTTTTATTCATGTCAAATACGAGTAACAGCTTCCTAGTACTAATAGCCTCTGAGCTAAGTTGCGGACGGACATGGCGAAACTACAAAGGTTCCTAGTTTCACTATGGAACCCTAAAAACAAAGAAAGTAAACTTTCGCATTAGTTTTAAATATCGCTTATACTCAACCTTATTGTAAAGAAGAAGCAATATTTTTATTTCCAAGATGAGCCGAATTGGGGAATCGAAATAGACTTTAATCAAACATGCAGCAAGATTTTTTTATTATTACTTATTGACATCAAAAATGTATCTTAAACTTAAACTGATAACGACGCGCCAATGTTTTTATTAGCTAATTATCATGATTGTTTCTCAGAACCTCGAAACGAATAACTTAGGTTTTTCCTACTCGACGGCCATGATGGTCCAATCCAAGCGCCATGACAGACAGTACGACGGACGCGCGCGATGCGGCATGACGCCCGCTTAAAATAATAAAAAAATACTATTTTGCGAATACTTGGCGTTTAGCTAACGGTGTTTTGAAAAGTGGTTTTTAAATGTAAGGAGTTAGATTTGATTATTTTTTCCTGTACACGTGTTTGTTAAGAAGTTTTGCAACCTATTTGAACGGGACTTTTTTTATTAGCGCTTTGAAATCATAAAATAAAACATGACATTGATTAAATGTTAAGTGTTCTTAAAGCACATAGTACCTAGTGCTTCTTATCAATAAATGTTTTATTGACCTTAGTGTTTAAATGTTTGTATTGTATAATATTAGCTAACTGTCCATGATATAATAATTATCTTGTACCTGTTTGTCAATGTCGTCATGTTAAATATTGATTCTTAATGAGTTCAAAATTCTAGGTTCAATTTGATCAAAACAAAACTATGTTTTTGTATTTTTCCTGTTATTTAAGCAAAGCAGTCCAGTTTTTTTGTTATCTTCTTAGGTTTTATCCTTGTAGGTCTTTAGTTTAAATATTAGGTACCAATTTTATGTATAAAACCGGTCAAGTGCGAGTCGGACTCGCGCACCGAGGTTTCCGTACAAACCTGTAGGTATATAAGTAAACGTTATGAATTTCAATTTAATACCTCTACGCGTTCATGAGGAAATGGGTACCTAACCTATTTATAAAATTATTAAAAATATTTTTTTTATATGATGTAACTAAAAATTTACGGCTTTCGCAATTTTTCCTTTATCTATGCTATAAGACTAGATCGACCGGAAGTACTACGAAGTCGCGAGCGTGCTCTAATTGGGTACAAATTCTTTATTGATGGCACTGAATTTGTTTACGTTAAAACGGAACAACGAATGTATACCTACCTATGTATTTTAAGAGATACCTACTTCCAAATTAAGATGTTCTTCGCATCACACAAAATGAAAATGAAAATTTTATTGATATCATTTTGTTAAAAGTCGATTTTTTTTAAATAATGATAAGCTTAGGTAGAAATACTTTATCGCTATTCCCTCGGGAACTATCCCATGACATACATACATACCATCACGCCTTCATTCTCAGAGTGGGGTAGGCAGAACTACAGAAACACCAACAACTCCAAAAAGGTTGTGGTCACATTTTGCACAAACAGGCATGCAGATGCATGTTTACCAGTGTATTAGTGGCAGGTTGCAAGCCCATCGCCTAACAGTACTACAAGCCCTTCTTACGACATCCACGGGAAGACATAGAGTGGCACTATTCTAACCCGGGATAAAAAGTATCCAATAATTTCCCGGACCTCAGTTAACTCCATACCAAATTTGATCGAAATCGATGTAGCGGCTATGCCAGACAGAGTTACTTTAACATTTATAATACTAGTAAAGATTTTGGTGCGATATGATTAATGGGCGGACAACGGATGCAAATTACTTATTACAAAAATATGCATATATTTTCATACATAAGCATTACTCGAAATTTAGTAAAAGTCTTATCCATCTTATACTTTCGTCACCATATTGCATCAATTGTCCGCCCTTTAGATATGATTTACGGTGTTGAAATATGACTGTACAGTAGTACCACAAATATAAGTTACAACGATGTACCTGCGCAGAAGGCGCGAAAACCTTTTGGCCTATTATACCTAAGGCTTAATAAAGTTATAATTAGTGATCGGCACGGACGGAGCAAAACTTTAACAAAATTTACATTACATTACAGCCATGAAAATATTAATTTCCTGATACCAAATCCGAGACTCTGATATAGAGTTAAATTGAACAGTAATCTTCCAATAAAATTCTTATTTTTAGGGTTCCGTAGTCGAACTACGAACCCTTATAGTTTCGCCATGTCCGTCCGCGCGCAGCCTAGCGCAAAGACTCTTAGTACTAACTAGAAAGCTGTAATTTGGCATGAATATGCATATTAGTCACGCCAACAAAGTGGTACAATATAACGTAAAAAAAATATACATATGTACCCCCCCCTACACGTAACGTGGGGATGTCATTTTTTCTCGTCTATATACCCTATAGTGTGGGTTGTCGATGGATGTCTTTCAAAAATATTACGGGTTTGCGAAAACAGTTTTTCGATTAAGTAATCCGTTTATGAAATATTAAGCTTTGAAGCGCTAATTTTTGTTAGACTCAAGTGTCGTCCCCCTACAGCCAAAACTAAAAATACTAAAAATCTGAATAAAATCTTAAATGAAAGAGCATATAACGAATTTTAAAGGAAAACTATCACGACTAAGTAGACATCATTGGTTCTTGAGATACAGGCGATTAAAGACGGCACCAATTAACTTTCAATAGAAAATTTGTTATTACTTGTTGATTTTTATGTTAGTTGTGTTTAACGGCTTCGGAACCCTACATTGAGCATAGTCTGACATGCTCTTGCCCGGTTTTCTTGGTTGTAAGTTCTCCTTGATGTCAGCTTTACAAGTTTTGTTAGGTTTGCTCCGCCCGGTCGATCACTAATTATTATCTGTTCTACCTAGTTAAAGTGAACCAGAAGTGCACTAATCTCAATGATGTGGAAGCTGACCTTTGCCATCCTGCTGAGCTTGGTCTACGGAGCCGTGGCTCAAGAAGGTAAGCTATAAGGGTACTGTATACCGAAAGGGTGCCAATCGAGACCGTATTACTAAGCCATCATTGTTCTTTCGTCCGCCGTACTGTCTTATTTAGGACTGCGTCGAGCGTCCAGTGCCCTCATTACAGTATGGTGTTTTGTAATAAATTATTTAAATCGAAGGCTCGTTGTTGTACAAATGTTTAGTTCTTCATGGTAAGGAGAAGGCACACGAGCACTAAGGCAGGATGGTAAGTGGAAACAGAGACCCATAGACATTTGAATTCTCAAGACTATATTGCAATCCTAAGACCACAAATGCGTTGCCAACCCTGAGGACCAAGATGAAATGCCTCTATGCTAGTAATTTCACCGGTTGTCTTATCCCCACACCCGGACACAGCAATGCGAACACTGTTGCTTGGCGGGTGGTTAATGGATAAGATGGTGGTAGCGATCCGGACGGACCCTGCACAGGATTCTATCACCACTAAAATGAATACACTATTTACAGGGACACTATTTTTTTATTTGACATTGAACTATGAGTGAGTAACATAACGAAAACCCTCGGTGCGCGAGGCCGTCTCAAACTTCAAAAAAAGGGGGTTCTCAATTCGTCGGGTTTTTTATGTATGTTTCCCGATTACACAAAGACGGCAAACATTTTTCAAATCGGTCCGATTTGGAAAATCTTTTTTTTTGGTTCAGTTGGGTATACTTTCTAGTTGGTCCCATTTCCAGCACGTCAAGATCTGATGATGGGATCTTGGATATACGTGGATGACATAACAATATTATTGTTATCACTAAAAGGTATATAAGAATTATTTTAAATAACTAAAAACCGTCTTCAAAAGCACAAAAAACTTCTTTTAAAATTATAGGTTATAGGTCAGTGCAACTGAAGTCGGCGTCCCACTACATTTTTAACCAAAAGCCGAATTAAGTTGGACTGACTTATTACCTACATACATACATAACACCACATCTTCATTCCCAGAGTGGGGTAGGCAGAGCTACAGAAATACAAACAACTCTAATGTGACCACATTTGGCATAATCAGGTCAAGAATTTACTAAGTGACAGGTTGCAAGCCCATCGCCTAACAGAACTACAAGCCTTTATTCCCTTATTCGCCTCTTACGACATCCACGGGGACACATGGAGTGGCACTATTCTAACCCGGCAACCACACAGCAATCATTTAAAAAGAAGTTACTTCTTCTAAAGACGGTTTTTAGTTTTTATTATGCAACTCCACATAATCAAGGCTCTTATGTGTTTTTATCATTAGGTGAGGGCTGCAACCAGGATGGAGTCCCAGGAACCTGCACGCTACTCGAGCAATGCGAGTCAGCCAGGAACAGCCGGATGCAGTGGTGGAGGCTGAAAGTAAGTCTAACGGAAAAAGAGAAGAACTTTCTCGAGAAAGTCTAAAAATGAAGGTTTAAACACCCGATGTTCTGGTTTTTCAATCACACCTAGCTAATAATACTACAAGCCTTTATTCCCCTAGTCGCCTCTTACGACATCCACGGGAAGACATGGAGTGGCACTATTCTAACCCGGAAACCACACGGGCATAATTATAAATAAATAATAATAAATAAATATCCTAAACCTAGTCCTAAACTTAGCTTTAGGCTTGGAATATGGGTACTAGACAACGATACTTAAATAGAGATAGATCCAAGACTCAGGAACTAATATTCGCGCTCATCACACAAATATCTGCCGTTACCGGGATTTGAACCCAGTTCCGATGGCTTCGGAGGCAGAGTCACTCCCAACTAGGCCAACGTGTCGTCGATTATGCTCTTTAAAAGAAAAATTCGCTTCCATTTCATTTCCAAATATAACCCTGGTGGTTTGTGGGAATCAGGCGTAAAGTCTGCAAAATTTAATTTGAGAAGGATCTCGTCTTGCAAGCTTTTTGCATAAACGCTAGTGACTTCCCAATTATCGACTTCCGTTAGACATATAGGTAGTAATGTATCGATATTATACAATACAGATTACAGCAATGAAAACAAGATTAAATTTAGAGGTGTAAACAACAGGTCTTATTGCTTACAAGCGATCTCTTCCAGATAACCTTGTGTAGGTGAAAATTTGAAATTGTCATATGAAATTAAATATATAAGTTACCTGGATAACTTTATAATTTACCAGTTCCCAAATACGGCTACCAATATCAAAGCCACTCCAGCTTTTTCAATTTCATGTTAAAAAATTGTGTTAGTGCTAATAAGTTAGGCAAGTATTTTTTAGGCTTACGATATTTTTTTCCATATTTGGTTTACGAAAAGTTGCTAACAGTCTATTTTAAAGTTAAATACGAGTATATCGATTTAGGTAGGTACATCCTAATTAAAAGTCGATAAATGAGAAGTAAGTAAGTAAGTAAGTAAGTAAATCATTTATTCACAACAAAAACACGCAGACAAAAAAAATAAAAAGTAACAAAAATAAAAGAAAAGAGACGACATGTCGCGTTAATGTTGCGAAACGGACCCAACTCAGCATATGCTGGCTGTGAAGCCAACGCTGATCTTCCGTTGGGACCGCTCGGTGAAGACACGGAAGGCCATACAGACATCTCGGTACTTACATTTAAACAAAAATGAAATAAAACTAAAAAATAACTACATGTCACAACAGACAGCGCCCCAGGTGGCCATGAGATAAACTAACACTATCTGCATTACTTGACAGTAAGTCTTGAAAAGTCACTATGAGAGCTCAAAAATGCCATGAAAATTCCGGCCTCTGACAATCAGTTAGTGTCGAACATTGGTCCTTTGTCCATTACTGGGTTACGCTATACAGTTAACATTACTTTTTCAGAGATGTGGTTTCGTCGGTACGCAACCCATCGTTTGCTGCGTGCCAGTGCCTACCACCACCACCACCACCACCACCACCACTACTCGGAGGCCAGTCGCCACCACTCCTTCAGTGGGGTAATGTTGCATTTTACGTTTCCCGACCCAAATACTGAAAAACAGAACTAGCTGTCTATCTATCCATGTGTCCGTCTCAAGACGCTTTTGTGAAATTTGGAATATTTGTACTTTATAGTGGTCCGGAAATCAACAATTTGGAACCTATTAATTTTGCAGCGAAAAAAAACGAGTAACCGTACGATTTAGGTATATTTCGCAAACTTCCTTTTTATTTGAATTACTATTATATTTAGCCCCCCCCGTGTGGTTGCCGGATTAGAGTAGTGCCACTCCATGTCTTCCCGTGGATGTCGTAAGAGGCGATTAAGGGAATAAGGGCTTGTAGTACTGTTAGGCGATGGGCTTGCAACCTGTCACTAATACACTGGTAAACATCTTAGCAAAATATGCAAAATGTGGTTACAGAATTTTCAACAAGTTTACAGTTGTTGGTATTCTGTTGCTCTGCCTACCCCACTCTGGGAATGGAGGCGTGACGTTATGTATGTATTTATTATATTTAGACACTTGTCCCACTGCCGGCGAGAAAGCGATAAGCTATCGACTATTGTCTCGCTCAAGAAACGAACAAAAGATATAAATCCCGTGTCATGAAAAGAGACATTAATAGTTGATCGCTGGCTGTTTACACTGCCGGCGGAACTCTCTTTACTCGCTGGCTGTTCACACAGCGGGCGAGAACTCTCTCTCTACTTACTAATACACTAGCTTCTCGCTGCTCGCCAACTCGTATCTAGTTTCTAGCTTTACTCGCTTCCCGCTCGTCGTCGGCGGTGGGACAGGTGCCTTATTTCACTTTGGCTGAGCCTATCACGCTTTAATATCGTAATCACACTGTTGAGGTTATAGTAAAGTTAATCAGGGTCTTAATTCTACACGTTAAGACCTTATTCTTTACTTTTTAACTCGGCAGCCATTACTGTCAAGTAATTGAGAGCTGTTGTAACATTAATAATACTATTATATATTATGAAATAAGAAACATGGTCACCCCTGAGCTCTCAAAGTCAACACTATGATAACCATACGTGTGTTAACTCGTGGCACGTTATAGGGATTTGATATCAATGAATAAAAATCCTCTGCTACTCTTAATATAAAAAAGTCCATGTCCAAAAGTCAAAAAAAAATAGTCATAGTCTTACAAAAGGTGAACAAATCACAATATCGTTCATGAATCAGAGAACGTATTTGAGTCATTTAAAAAATTTGAAGAATGCTTCGTTGACCAGTGGACATTGAGAGAACATTTAGTAATTTAAAGTGGAAAATTTCATCTAGACGGCAATCGTTACCAAGGACAAATTCATCCTCGTAAGGCCCGATGTGCATTAGGATGTACATTATGTACAAACGCGCATCGAGCGTTTGCATCTTGGCTAGGGCCCCTGCTCCCACTCGATTACAACTTGGTCATACACACTCTTAAAAACAAAAATTGGCTTTCCTGTGGTCAATAGTTAAAAGATTGTGTGCATACAGTCTGCCAAATGAAAGATGAGAATGAAAAATTCACTTACGCGGCATCACTGATTGTCAAAACCTATGGTAATGAGATATAGTGTTGCCGCGTAAGTGAATTTTTCATTTTCATCTTTCATTTGCCAGACTCTATATTATTATTTTTTATATGGTCTAAAGCAATCCTGACGCCGTTTATGCGGGAATGGGCTTAGCCAGAAAATTAGGCCTTAAAAACGTTAACTTCCGACGTGTCCACAGGAAAGACGCTAACCTGTGTATGACCCAACTGTCCACGTAATGTTTCAGGCAAAGGACGACGGAGTACGAACCCCCCGACTACATATACGTCACCAACGAGCCACAAGTGATGGGGTGCAAGCCGGTGGCGGCCCACCACACCGCTCCCAAGAACGGACGGAAGGCTTGGGACAGTAAGTACAAAACAGGGCTCGGAACCGGTTTATAAAATACCGGTTAATACCGGTTTGTTCCGGTTTTGTTATTTTTCTAGGGTAATTAACCGGTTTAATCCACGAGCGGCTAGTCCACAACCCAAAAGCTTTGCATTTAATAAAAATATTAAGCGGCGCCTTTTTTATTTCAAAAAGAACTCCTAAAACCGGTTTAAAAAACAGGAACCGAAATGATTTTTTTTGCGTCAAGTACATAATAACGGTGTAAATTTAACCGTTATACATCCAAGCCCTGGTACAAAATGCTGTAGCGAACTAGCGTCATCTAGCGGCAACGCGTTACCCCGAGTTACGGCAGCGCCACCAGTGGCTTGCGCAACTACATGTGACTTGTTCTTGGCAGGTGGTTAATGGATAAGATGGTAGCGATACGGACGGACACTGCACAGGGTTCTACCACCATTAAAATACTATTATTTATAGCGACACTACTTTTTTATTTGACATTGAACTATGAGTGAGTAACATAGGTAACGAAAAACCCTCGGTGCGCGAGGCCGTCTCAAACTTCAAAAAAAGGAGGAGATCCTCAATTCGTCGGGTTTTTTATGTATATTCCCCGATTACACAAAGACGGCTGGACCGATTTGAAAATACGTAATAATTTTGTTCGATTGGGTATACTTTCTAGTTGGTCCCATTTCCAGCACGTCAAGATCTGATGATGGGATCTTGGAGAAACGAGGGAACTCCTCAAATATTATACGAATAAATGTACGTGGACGACATAACAATATTATTATGATCGCTAAAGCTCGCTGAAACTATTTGAAGACGGTTTTTAGGGTTCCGTAGTCAAACTAAGAACCCTTATAGTTTCGCCATGTCCGTCCGTCCGTCCGTCCGCAGCCTAGCTCAGAGACTCTTAGTACTAAAAAGCTGTAATTTGGCATGAATATACACATTAGTCACGCCAACAAAAGGGTAAAATAAAATCATGAAAAAAAAAAAAGTGTACTTTTCCTACTGGGCAACCTGGGGATGTATATTTTTTTCTCGTCTACCCCATAGTGTGGGCTTTTTCGGTTAAGGGCTCCGGTTAGGAAATATAAAGCTTTAAAGCGCTATTTTTTTCTATGTATAGTCAAGTGTTTTCTACAGCCAAAACTACAATTATACTAAAAATCTAAAAAATATCTTAAATGAAAGCACATATAACGAATTTAAAAGGAAAACTATCAGGACTAAGTAGACATCACTGGTTATTGAGATACAGGCGGTTAAAGTGTTTATACCTACTAAAATCATCTAAGATGATTGATTGATTTTTGTGTTTGTAATACTTAACGGCTTTGGAACCCTACAGTGAGCATGATCTGACATGCTCTTGCAAGTTTTTTAGTTTTTTGAAAACATTTTTAGATTTATATTTATTTGGCTTTTTGTCCACCATGTGTAGTCGTTCTTTTGCTCCTTTTTGCCTTCCAGAGTGCATCGAGTACCAAGAGAAGTTGGTATACCCATGCAAGCGCAGCACGGCGTTGACAGGCGAGATGACGCGCGGCAACGAATGCAAGCATAACGCCGACGCCCTCGTCCTGGGCGGCGTCGACGCCTTGCGTGACGAGTTCCCGCATATGGTGAGCGTTAAGTTCCAGTTTGACGACACGCTAGCCTAGTTGGTAGTGAACCTGCCTTCGAAGCTAGGGGTCCTGGGTCCAAATCCCGGTAAGGGCAAACATTTGTGTGATGAGCACGAGTATTTGTTCCTGAGTCTTGGATGTTTTCTATGTATTTAAATATATATTTCTCTATATAAGTATGTTTATCGTTGTCTAGTACCCATAGTACAAGCCTAGAGCTTAGTTTGGGACTAGGTCAATTTGTGTGATATTGTCCTGTGATTTATTATTTTATTTATTATTATTAGCTAGACGGTCAGAGATACGCCCCGCCGACCAAGGCTCGGAACCGGTTTAAAAAATGCCGGTTAAACCGGTTTATTTCGGGTTTGCTCCGAACTTTTCTAGGGAACGCGAACGTTTTGAGAACTTTATTTTAACCTTAATTAACCGGTTTAATCCACGAGCGGCGAGCTGAGAAACCAAAAACTGAAAAAACAGCGACGCTTGTTTATCGTGCGTCTGGATTAACCGGTTTTTTAGCTCGAAACCTACCGATAAGCAGCAGTGCTAGGTAGTAGCGATCCAAACGGACTACCTACCACCACTAACATTTACATTGTTACAGTTGTTTCATCTCTTGAAAGCGGGTGTGGTATACGTGTAGTTGTAACGCGTATAAAACGTGCACGTGGACGTATACACACAAGTATGGCCCGCTTTCGTGAGATGAAACATCTGTAGTTAGTTTAGTTACAAGCGTAAGATGTAATTGTGTTAAAACCACAGGATTATTGATCTCTTGAATATTCTGTCTAGATATCCCCTAGTTCCATTGAATACGATTTTGTCCCATCATGGTACAAGTGGCACTAATATTTTTATCCCAAGTCCTATTACCGTCATCAACGCATGAGTGAAGTTCAAAATGACGCGGTCATACTAGGTAACAGATATTTATTTGTTATTTTATGGTAATTAATTAAGATAAAATACGAAGATAAGTTTAGTGATTAAACAATAATCATGTGACGACGTGGCCTAGTTGGTAGTGACCCTGCCTCCGAAGTTCGCGGCCATGGGTTCCCGGTAAGGGATTGGTTTGTGTGAAGAGCGGGAGTGTTTGTTCCTACGTCTTGAGTGTTTTCTTTGTATTTAAGTATGTATTTCTCTACATAAGTAAGTTTGTCGTTGCCTAGTACCCAAAGTACAAGCCTAGAGCTTAGTTTGGGACTTGCTCAATTTGTGTGTGTGTGTAACTAAGCGCAAGAACATACAAGAAAGTATCCTGTGGATAACTAAGGTGAGCTTGTATCTTGGGGCCTAGTGAGCCGGTTTACAGACAGAAAAAAATATTGTATACTCGCATCTTGTCAGACCCGACGGAGCTCCGCTTTGCGTAGCTCCCATTTCTGGGTTGCTTTGCCCGTCCGAACCTAACACGATAACATGGAACTTTACGGATAATATTAGTGCCTATTGTACCAGGGACTGTTGGGACGAAATCGTCTCAGTTGTAATGGGACTAGTGGGATAGAGGTCTAATAATTTACCTGGTGGCTAGGTTCTGCTGGGCTACACTCAAGTGAACGGCACAACGTTGTGGCAGTGCGGCGGGACGCTCCTCAGTGACCGGTTCATTCTCACAGCTGGCCACTGCACATCGTCGCGTGATGCGTATGTATCAGCCCCGGGATCCAATCATTTCATAATCAACGTTTCACAAATGATTCAAACGCTAGCCTAGTTGGTAGTGACCTTGCCTTCGTAGCTAGGGGTTCTGGGTTCAAATCCCGGTAAGGGCAGATATTTGTGTGATGAGCGCGAATATTTGTTCCTGAGTCTTGGATGTTTTCTATGTATTTAAGTATGAATTTCTCTATATATATATTTATTTATTAAATGTTAAGTAGTAAATTATAATTAAAATCATTGCCGTTAAGTGCTTCACAACACTCAATAAATATAATGTTCAGTAAAGTGCGATCTTCTTTAAAGTGATGTGGCTACGAGGCAAATAAATTACTCATCACACTGGTGTGACAAAATGTTTTGACCACGAGTCTGAAGGGATATTTTTAAGAAGATAAACAAAGGTATTTTTAATATTAAATGAGTGTGCTTTAGACCACACGAATAAAGTAAAACTTTTCGTAACGCTCTCGTCACGCATTCACCAGCTTACTACCCATTACCCAAGTCAAGCGTGCGTAAACAAGTTTTACTTCAATAATCAAGAAATCACCGTTCGCGTAACGCTAGCAAACTCGCAAAGGAACTACTGTCTGAGATATATATGTTTCATGCACTCGCTATGAGAGGAAGAGAGAAAGAGAATGTGCGCGCACCTCTCTCTCTTTCCCCTACAGAAATATACGAAACGTAACTCTCTCTCTTTCTATCTTCACTAACTTACATCTCCCTCTCACCTTCCGTTCGCCTGACACGATCACGCTTTTCTCTCCAACAAATCCCCAAGTAAAGCGTGCGTAATGAAATTTTACTTCAAAAATACCCCCGACTAAATAGTCTGTAAAAAACCTCTAAAAGGTAAAAAATAATAAGTAGTGGCCCTAAGGGCTGATTATTTGATAAGTTGATAGTTAACTGAACACTGACACTAACTAAACTGACACGGCGGGGGACCGCTAAGTAAGTGAAATAACATAAAATACCCCAGCTACTTAGAAGGGGGTTTCTAAGTGTCTATTTGTGGCATCGTAATCCCCAAACGGATGAACGGATTTGGAAGCAGGTTTTTTTTTAAATAAAGCCACATTAATCAGGAGGGTTCTTAGCAAGATTTCATGAAAATTGATTGGGTCGTTTAAGAGATATCAGCTCTGAAAGTAGGTGTCGCCGTTATTTTAGGGGCTTTTCACCCCTTAAAAGCTCATTATCTCGAAAACGGCTGAACCGAATTTTATAAAACATGTCTAAGAACCTCCATTAGAAAACCTGCTTTAAAAAAAACCGCATTCAAATCGGCTCATCCATTTAAGAGCTTCGGTGCCACACACTTACACGTCAAACTTATAACACCCTTCTTTTTGCGTCGGGGTTAAAAATGAGGTTATGTGTTAAACAGTAACTAATTTGATCTTTGCCAGTTGCAATAAGTCGAAACTCTGTGCAATCTACAAGGGCGAAGTTGGACAGAACTTTCCGCTTGGTGTAACAACCTACTTCTTCCAGCGGTCCAGTGGCGTTCGCCATCGTGGGAGCTCTGAAGCGGACCGACGACGTGTCGGCGACGCAGGTGCACCGCATCCAGCGCATCATCAAGCACCCGAACTACAAGGCTCCTTCCAAGTACAACGACATCGCTCTGCTGGAGACTGCCACCACGTGAGCTTATCAATACCTACCGAGTACCATCACACCACTGTTACATGTCCATCGGTAGACCTTATGCCTTTTGTAATAAGGTCCACCGGTGAACAGTTAAGAGTGTTGCTGTTTATACCTGAACCAAAGCGAATCACCAGGGTAAACAAAAACTCCGATACCGGTTAAATTTTTAAACTGGTTCGGTTCGCATAAACCGGTTTTTAACCGGCTTTTGAAGGAACCTTTACATATTGTTTTATTTATATATATTTACTTCAGACCGCTCTTAGTCCATAAATTTACATAAAATGTCACATTAAACGTTAAATCCAAATTATTTTGAAAATTAAAATTACATACTGACTTAAATTTAAATTAGATTAATTTACCCTAAAATAAATAAATACATTTTCTGTTCAAGTGAGCCATAGAACAATGGTTCATATATGAAGAGTCGTTCCTACCAACTATCATGCTCATGATGCTGTTGGCGCTGCCATATTAAGTTCTTTGCAAATTAACCGGTTTCGAGCCTAAAAAAATGGTTAAAACGCACAATAAACAAGCGCCGCTTAGTGTTTTTATTCAGTGCAAATCTTTTAGTTTCTCGACTCGCCGCTCGTAGATTAAACCGGTTAAAATTAAGTTCTCAAAACGTTCGCGTTCACTAGAAAAGTTCTTAGCAAAACCAAAATAAACCGGTATAAACCGTTAATTTTCAAACCGGTTCAGTGGGGCTAGACAAGTTGTAGTGGACAATCGTTAGCGATTATGTTTCGACTGAAAAATGTATGGAATTGACGTAAGCCACCGGAGTTTGCCACTTGACTATCTCGGTAACTTACGTCAATTCCATACATTTGTTTATCGATAAAGATTCGGTAACGATTGTCGACTGCAACTTCTCTAGCCCCACAGAGCCCTGGTAAACACTGTGCCTGGTGGAGGAAGTTATTCAAACTAAAATAATTTATTTGTTGAACAAGGGTAAAACAGATGTTACATTTAAATATTCAGTACCCTACACAAGATTTCAGATTCCACTTACCATCAGGTGGCCCGGGTGCTCGTGTGCCTTCTCCTTAACATGCGATAACGTTTTTCTCCCCTTAAACGTTGTCAGATTTTTACGATTTTTAAATATGCTATAGATATTATAAAAACTATGTCTGTACGTTTTCCTTTCCAAGAAAATATTTATTGGAATGAAAATAAAATAAAAAAACAAAAGTGGAAACGTACAGACCTAGTTTCCCATAATATCTACGACATATTCAAAAATCTGGACATCGGATTAGATTTACGGGGTGAGAAACATCGCCCGGAGCTAAATTTGTGGATGGATTCTTATTGACAGCTACGCGATCTAGGAATCGCTTCACAATCCTCTTAAAACAACAAAAATATAATAAGAATTTAATGTGAGCCAATATGGATCCATCCCTAGGATCGCGCTGGACTCGTCCACGGTGCCGGCGTGTTTGGACGTGTTCGAGGGCGCGCGGGACAAGGCCGTCGCCACCGGCTGGGGCGCCGTCGGGTGGAAGGCCGACAACGCCGACACTTTGCAGAAAGTAAGTTCATTTATAACATTTTCACCTTAGCCCCTTAAAAAGGGTGCTCATTAAAAACAGTGAGCTAAATTCGATTTTGCTGCGAGCGTGAGACAAAGTAACTTTTTAATTTTTATTCCGTGGCCGTGGTGCGGCGCACGGGCGGCTGGGGGATGTCGTTTTATTTTTATCATGTTGTTTTTTTTTACCTTATAGTAGGTTATGTGACTGTTACATAATAACATCACACGAGTGTTTTAATGCCTAATTATGTACAGTTACAATCTAAATACATATATTATTATAAAAAACAAAACAAACTAAACTATTTGCGACAAGACAAATACTTAGAACGTTAAAAATGGCGGCACCCGTAGTTTTTTTTTTTATTCAGTGACAAACTAGAGTCGGCCTCTACTATCATATCGTTCGATGTCAAGTAACAAGCGAGATTTGTCAAAATTGTATGCAATTGACATTTAATTTCGAATAAAAAGTCATCTCGAGTGATATTAGAATCGAGGTCAAATAAAATGGCTTTGTTTTTGAAAGATGTTCGAAATTGGAATGTAATATTGATATCGAATTTGATGTCATTATTAAGCAACTTATTTTAACAAATAAGAAATGTATTCTAACAAAACAGTTTATCTTTTAATTTGCGGTTTTTGAACGCATCATAGAGGGTTTATGATTTGTGTGTAGATAAAGGTTATATTTTCTCGCTACTAAGGTGAAAAATTGTATGTGCAACACAAGACCAAAGTTATTTGCGTCTCGTGTCTTTGAATCCCTCGCTGCACTCAGGATTCTAACCTAGAATGCAAACATGCAAACAAAAAACAACTTTGCTCTCTTGTTGCATAAATAACTATTTCCAATTGCAACGAATCGAGTCCTAGGGCCCATTTCATAATAGTAGTTTATGTGACTGTTACATAATAACAACACGAGTGTTAATTGGATAATTGTGTTTAGTTTTCTTTTTCTGTGCATCTACTACTTATGTGCATTTCGGATTAGTTATGCGGTCGACTGGTAGACAATGCCATTAGGCATTAGGTCCGCCGTTTGTACTTATGTGTAATGAATATTAAATAAATAAATAATGTCCACAGGTGACCCTGACCAGGTTTACGGATGAAGAGTGTAGGGTGAAATATCGTCCTAACCGGTACCTGGTAAACGGGTTTGATTCCCGGACACAGGTCTGCTATGGAGACTATAACAAAACCGCCGACACTTGCCAGGTACGAATACTTCTATACTCAAGAGTAGTCAAAACGGGTCACTTAGTACAGTATTTCCATAGAAAGCGACCCGTTTTCAATGCTCCTGAGTATATAACATGTCAATTTATCTTTAGTGCTACTTCATGTCTTCCCGTGGAGGTCGTAGAGCCTGACAAGATTCTATTTGGCCCTATTGCAATACAAACTTGTATGGAAATAGGGCCAAATAGAATCTTGTCGGGCTTTACAAGCCAAGAGTTTAGTTTGGGACTAGGCCAATTTGTGTGAGATTGTCCCCGCAATATTCATTTATTTGTTTATCGTTGACCAGTAACCATAGTACAAGCCTAGAGCTTAGTTTGGGACTAGGTCAATTTGTGTTACTGTCCCGTGATATTTATTTATTCGTTTATCGTTGTCTAGTACCCATAGTACAAGCCTAGAGCTTAGTTTGGGACTAGGTCAATTTGTATTACTCGTACTGCCCCGTGATGTTTATTTATTTGTTTATCGTTGACCAGTACCCATAGTACAAGCCTAGAGCTTAGTTTGTTACTAGGTCAATTTGTATTACTCGTACTGCCCCGTGATGTTTATTTATTTGTTTATCGTTGACCAGTACCCATAGTACAAGCCTAGAGCTTAGTTTGTTACTAGGTCAATTTGTATTACTCGTACTGCCCCGTGATGTTTATTTATTTGTTTATCGTTGTCTAGTACCCATAGTACAAGCCTAGAGCTTAGTTTGGGACTAGGTCTATTTGTGTGACATTGTCCCCGCGATATTTATTTATTTGTTTATCGTTGTCTAGTACCCATAGTACAAGCCTAGAGCTTAGTTTGGAACTGGGTCAATTTGTGTTACTGTCCCGTGATATTTATATATTTGTTTGTTTATCGTTGTAATGTACACATAGTAGAAGCCTAGAGCTTAATTTGGGATTTTGTCACTTTGTGTGAAATTGTCCCCGCGATATTTATTTAGTATTAATTTATTACATGACAATGAGGCGAGCCGGTGCCAGTCCGTTGCCGAGCGGGGTTATGTGCGTCCTTATAATGATTTTGTATTCAGGTTTTAGTTTTAACTTTGTGTGTACGCAGGGTGACAGCGGCGGACCTCTGACCATCAAGAACAGCAAAATCCACTGCATGTACACGGTGGTGGGGATCACCTCGTACGGCAAGGCCTGTGGGTTCGCCGGGGACCCGGGGATGTACACCAAACTGGAGCCCTACGTACCCTGGATAGAAAGTATCGTGTGGGCTTAGCTTTGTCCTGTTTTGAGTCGAATTTGTTTGATATAATTTCACATGGTTTAACATTATTTGTTATAATTTCAAGGGATAATGAAAGGTCCCACAGGTATTTAAAGATGCATGTACTAGTTTATAAAGGTTTTATTAGGCCACGTTAGCCTAGTTGGGAGTGATCCTGCCTCCTAAGCCAGTCCTGGGTTCAAATGCAGTTAAAGGCAGATATTTGTGTGATGGTCGCGAATATTTGTTTCTGAGTCTTGGATGTTTTTTATGTATTTCAGTAAGTATGTTTATCGTTGTCTAGTACCTATAGTACAAGCCTAGAGCTTAGTTTGGGACTAGCTGAATTTGTGTGAGATTTCCCCCCTAATATTAAATATGTATTCCGTATTACCAATTCAGTTTAAAACTTAAAAACTTTCCAGTAATCGTCTCACATCAAACGCCTCAATCTTTTTCCAGCAGCCAAAACCGCTTGCCATTTGTTTATTAAAAAAAATAACATATACAAACTTTTTGACACATGGTTTTAAAAATCTTAGTTTTAAAACACAACGATTACAACCTCATTACATGAAATGTCATTTCGTCATAAAAACCTACAGGATATAATTTTGCAGTTGGCATGAGTTTATTGTATATAATAAATAAGCAATTTATAAAATGAACGTGTAGCATACAACGCAACCGAGATAATGAATAACGAATCAAATTATTATGTGTTGTAAATAAATAGTACCTACTGCTGAAAACTTTTTCTGGATTGCTTGGCCCTCCGGACCTGACGCAACGCTAACCTAACCTATTTCTAAAGCGATTTAAACCTAAATTTTGCTTTGAAAACACACTTATAGTACTTAGGTCCGTTATATTACATGAACATTATCGGTATATTAATTCAAATGCTGCTATATGAAATGTTTATTATACTAAATGATACTTTATATGCTAAGAGTATGTCACCTGTTTTTACGAGTAAATAAGTAGTACCACAAATATAAGTTACAACGATGTACCTGCGCAGAAAACACTTTTTTGAAGGCGCGAAAACGTTTTGACCCCCGTGTGGTTGCCGGGTTAGAATAGTGCCACTCCATGTCTTCCCGTGGATGTCGTGAGAGGCGACTAAGGGAATAAAGGCTTGTAGTACTGTTAGGCCATGGGCTTGCAACCTGTCACTAATACACTAGTAAACATCTTAGCCTGAATGCAAAATGTGGTTACAGAATTATCAACAAGTTTAGAGTTGTTGGTATTCTGTTGCTCTGCCTACCCCACTCTGGGAATAAAGGCGTGACGTTATGTATGTATGTATGTATGATTTTTACGTTCGTTTATCTTCGGCATTAGTGAGCACCTATCTGCGTGGACGAAGATTGCCGGCGTCACTTACATTTGTGGTCTTACTGTATATTATATTATATAAGGTATACATTTATATATGAATGTGTGGTTAATGTATAAGTTATTATTATAAATGTAATATATATGTGTATTATAAATGTAAGTGTATGAGTGGATGTGTACCTACAGTCAAAGATTTAAATTTGTGACCCACTTTAGGCCCAAAGTCAATCTGTCATTCTACAGCAATAAGGTTGAGTTTTCTCTAAGTTACAAATGACTTGGCATCTCTAAGGACATTGACAACTTCAAGCAGATTTTCTTTGAAATGGGTTTTAAATTTACGCTCGTGATTTTACGTGAGGTAGCCCACATATCCATTAAAGTGTTGTATCACCTAATAATACTTTGAAAGCTGTTATATCTTTAACCTTTTCACCGCCTTACGTCAAATACAAATGCGCCACTCGCACGCCAAACATGTATTAAAAATTATGCAAAATTCAACTTAATCCATACGAAATAACGTCTCTTTAAACTGTGCCTGTGACAATTATGTGTTGGTGGCATTGTAGGCACGACAGCTCATGATTACTTTAGGCGTCGTTGGCGTTCAAAGGGTTAATAACAGCCATCGCAATTAAACTAGTTTTGATTTAAAGAAAAAACTGTCAAAAAAATATTTTTTGGGACAAATTTTTGCTGCCGACTGTACTCTTATTTTGCAAACTCATCTACTGAACTTAAAGGTGGGTACGAATGAGAGCTGCCTCAGGTTGAATCACGCACGGCGCACCTGTTTTGCTCAAACTCGTACGCGCTCACGCGCAGTGCGCGAGCAACGTGCGAGCGGCGCGCGGCGAGCCGCCGAGAGTCGGTCTTTTGAGCGTGCTCAAAGGTGCCTCAGTGTGCGTGCCTCGCGTAATTTGGACGTGTATCCGAGCGTGCCGCGATTCGAACGACAAGTTCTAACTTGTTTGTGGGTGAGGCGCGTACAAATTTGATAAAGTTGCTGAGCTGTTCCACCACCGAGGCAACTTCTTCATCTTTTTGTTAATAATTCGTTGCATTTTGATAAACGCTGGCTCCTCTGTCATAGTGTCCGACGCCATTTTGAAATGTCGGCACGCTCGGATACACTCCTAATTACGCGAGGCACGCACACTGAGACGCCTCAAAATATCTACTCGGTGGCTTGCCGCACGCTGCTCGCGCACAGCGTGAGCGCGTACGAATTTGAGCAAAATGGGTGAGCCGTGCGTGCCTCAACCCGAGGCTGCTCTAATTCGTACCCACCTTTAAGTATAGCGGAGATCCTGTCACCACCTTCCGAATCCATCATCAGATAAGCTCGATGATGACATATTATTGTATTGTCATCGAAGTTACGTAGGTACACCAAATTTCAGCTTGTATTGTGGGTAGTCGCTTTAACCACCAACGAGCACCTACCAAGGATCTGTCGACAGCTAGCTGGCACTTTAAGTGTTATATTGTTATTTATGTTAGTCTGGTAATATGAACCTTATTGCCTGAAATAAAGTTATTCGTTATATCTTTAAATATCTGGGGAATGGAAAAATTCGACCTTAAGTTTATTGGTGATGTAATTAAACTCTTTTGATGTATTTTTTTCTGTGCCATATGTCTTACAATGGGGTACCTATTCATTTATCGAAACACCTATCAACAAACGTATCATAACGCAGGATTTTCAATCAGTTTTATTTTTTAATTACATTTCTAAACCAACCTACGTAAAAACATCGTGGTTTCAGCAGAAAATGGCGTTCGGTGGAATGATACATTGATGAAATGAAATTGGATATAAAATGGGTTACCCTTACTATGACTAAAAGTGAATTAAACGTTTTATATTTACTCTGTAATGGTTTTATTTGCTAACCCGAATAAGTGGCCAACCATGAGGATTAAAAAAAGTTGTTTATTCAGTAAGTAGGCTGCACGGGCACTTTTAAAAAGGGGACACCACTGCTGAGAACGAACGCAAGAAACTCAACAGTCAGTAAATATTACAATCAATATTGCTTATGGCCAATCTTATGACAATGATAGAAATTAACCTATATAAAACTAAAGACTAAGGTGGAATGCTTCTATGCTTGTAATGTCACCGGTTGTCTTATCCCCACACCGGAACAACAATGCGAATGCTGCTTAGCGGTAGGTAGCCTACCCTTTTGAACGTCTTATTCAAATACAAAATACTCACATGCTAAACATGTTTGCCATGCTGTGCACAATACGACCTTGGGGATGTTTCATTTCAACACAGCGCTGCGTCGATCTTAATGGTAGAGTTTTATCTGGCAAGTTTAAGAAGTCCCGTCGGAGCGTACAAAACACATTTTAGCGCGTGCCTTCTCAATTAGGCAGCTTTATACGACTAACATGCCTGCTGTCTAATTGAGAAGGCACGCGCTAAAATGTGTGTTTTGTATGAGTTAATCACCCCCCTTAACTCATACAAAACTCTTAGAGACTCTTAGAGACCGACCACAGCGGAGCTTAACGGTGCTTAAATTACGCTCCTTCAAAATTTATGCCATGTACCTATTTAGTATGACCCATTCTTTTGTTTACGCACCGTCACCGTATTTTACGCGTCGGTGTAGTCGCTCCCTTAATCTTTAATTTTGTGTCGGCTTTGGCCGACGAGGCCTCAGTGCCACTACTATATGTTGTCGGCTGTAGCCGACTGTGGCGTTTAAAAGGTTAAAGAATAAGGATGGTGATGGCTTCTTTTTTTTGAGGGACCAACGTAGTTAGCCTCTGATGGCTTTGACTACTTCGCCGGAGAGTAGATGGTGAAAGCGTTCCGGTCGGACCCTGTACAAGTTCCTACCACCACTTTTTATAAATTAGAAAGTGTTTGTTCTGTCTTGTTACGGTTTCCTGCTTAAGTGTTATAGTGTACAGTATTTTTCGTGCTATCTGCATCGACCGGTGTTCTCTTTCGAGCTCCCTCTCGTGTTTTGTATCTCGGCATACCGGCCCCCTATTTCACCATATTGACAAGTGCCAATTCGGTATACATTGCAAAGTTAACACGCTGATACATCACTGGGTTTCATAAAAGCTGCGCCATGTACACTGAAGTGTCACCTGTCACCTGTCATTGGCATTATGGTGAATTAGGGGCTGGTCGTATAAAAAATAAAAAATAAAAATAGATAAAGGACACTCTATTTTTGAAAGACCTATCCAACGATATCCCACACTATGGGGTAGACGAGGAAAAGTTCATCTCCACGTTCCGTGTAGTGTAGGTACACTTAAAAAAAAAAATTAAGTTGGCGTGTTTAATAAGTATATTCATGCCAAATTACAGCTTTTTAGTACAAAGAGTCTCTGAGCTAGGCTCCGGACGGACGGACGGACGGGCATGGTGAAACTATAAGGGTTCCTAGTTTGACTACGGAACCCTAAAAAAAAAGGATAAAAGGTAAAAGATGCATTTTGTATATCGTTGCTTTAGAAATGGTTAGCAGGCTGAGCAACAGCGAGGCTTGCTTAAATATGAGTCAGGCAATCCCGAGACATATACAGTGTGTAAATGGTATACGGGCGTTCCTTTTAACTGTGGTTAGTACAACCCCTACTGAGCACATTTAGGCAGCTTTTGTTAAAATTAAATAAATAAAAAATAACGATACAAAATAATTTAACACGCAATGTATAACGAAAAATGCAATGAATTTAAAACTCAATTAATGACGTTTCAAAGTTAAGTATTATTAAAGCTGAGGCTACTTAAGCCGAAATACACATTTTCACAAGTAAACTTTACGTACTTACCTGACAGATGGACTTCGATGTACATTGCGGGTCGATAGTATGTTCAAAAATTAATAACGGTGTATACGTTAGCGTAATCAAAATAATTCTTTCTGTTAATGATTAGTAGAGCCTTAATCTATGTCCAGTTTTAATAAACGCCCGTATACCATTTACACACTGTATAATGCTTTTCTCAAATATGGAAGGAAATTATACAAATTATATTTATTTATTTATGTATTTAATCAGAACTACACTAGTCCATTTTTGTTTATTTATTCTATTTATTACATGTATTTGTTTATACTTATTTGATTGCAATCTTTATCTTGTCTTCATTGTTGTACGTTCCGCCATCCGCAGTTTTATTTCTCTCTCAATCGCTCAAAGGTTAACTGGAATAGATGCGTTAAGGATAAGTTCGCCTTTGTACATTCCTTCTGTGTTTCTGTTTCGTTTTTTTACTTATTTATTTTCTGTTTGTGCAAATGTGCAATATAGAGTTTACATACATAATTTTCAATTTATACCTACTTTTAAAACAAAAGGGTATAAAAGTAAATGTTGCTAAGACCAGGAGATTACTGAGTGCGTGTTTTTAGGGTTCCGTAGCCAAATGGCAAAAAACGGAACCCTTATAGATTCGTCATGTCTGTCCGTCTGTCCGTCCGTATGTCACAGCCACTTTATTCCGTAACTATAAGAGCTATACTGTGGAAACTTGGTAAGTAGATGTATTCGGTGAACCGCATTAAGATTTTCATACAAAAATAGAAAAAAAACAATAAATTTTTGGGGTTCCCCATACTTAGAACTGAAACTCAAAAATTTTTTTTTCATCAAACTCATACGTGTGGGGTATCTATGGATAGGTATTCAAAAATGATATTGAGGTTTTTATTATAATTTTTTTCTAAACTGAATAGTTTGCGCGAGAGACGCTTCCAAAGTGGAAAAATGTGTGTCCCCCCCCCCGTAACTTCTAAAATAAGGGAATGATAAATGTAAAAATAATATATGATGTACATTACCATGCAAACTTCCACCGAAAATTGGTTTGAACGAGATCTAGTAAGTAGTTTTTTTTTAATACGTCATAAAAACATTGATCAAAGCTACAACGAACTTTTATATTATGTTACTTGCTGCTACGGAACCCTTCATGGGCGAGTCCGACTCGCACTTGGCCGCTTTTTTTATATGGCATCGAAAAGGCAAACGAGCACACAGGCCACCTGATGGTAAGTGGAAACTGTGACCCATAGACATTCGCATTCACAAGACTGCAATCTCAAGACTGCAAATGCGTTGTCAACCCTGAGGACTAAGATGGAATGCCTCTATGCTAGTTATTTCATCGGCTGTCTTATCCCCAAACCGGAGCACAACAATGCGAACACTGCTGTTCGGTGGTAGGTTAATGGATAAGATGGTGGTAGCGATCAGGACGGACCCTGCACAAGGTCCTACCACCCGCAAAATGAATGGTGAACTAGTAGAGCAAGTAAGTGAATTTGTGTACCTGGGAAGTATGTTTACAAGAGATGGTAAGTGTGAGAAGGATGTTGAGAGGAGGGTGAATGCAGGCAATCAGATAAATGAAGCTCTCCACTCCTTTGTGAGCAGAAGGGGCGTTTCACAAAAAGCCCGACTGGCTGTTCACAATGGAGTGTTGGCTCCTACTCGATGGTACGGTCATTTGGAAAGAATGGACAAAATAAACATACAGTGCGAAAGTGAGTGGAAGGCTCGGAAGGGGCCGCCCTAGGCGTACTTTTTTGGATGAAATCGGAGAAAAACTGGAAAAGGGCCGAATCTTAAGTGCCCGAAACCGACGTGCATGCATGGCTCGATGTATGAATGTGGAAGAGGCGAAAGAGATTTGTCAGGATCGTAGCAGGTGGAAAGAAGTGGTCTCTGCCTACCCCTCTGGGAAACAGGGCGATTTAATGTATGGATGTATGTACTTTGTTTATCCTTAGGGCCATACGACACTCTCGATCCATGGGACGTAGGGCTCCACCCTGGTGTACACAGCAGGCTGTCCGACCACCCCGCAGCCCCTCCCGAACGACGTGATCCCCACCACGCTGTACATGCAGCTGATTCGAGGATTCCTGATGGTCAGCGGTCCGCCACCGTCGCCCTGGACAGATAAAAAATATTCACGGGACAATCTCATACTAATTGATCTGTGGTCAAGAGGAACAGAATTTCCTCTGCGTGTAGTCCCGCTAAGATCTAGGCTTGAACTATAGGTATACTTCGTTTTTTTAAGTTTTTTTTTTATGTTAAACAGAAGGGACACGAGCACAGGCCACCTGATGGTAAGTGGAATCTGAGACCCATAGACATTTGAATTCTCATATATATTGTATATTGTATATATAGGTACAGGGCGTCCCACGGCTATGCCACATGGAAGGAAAGTACCTTGAATATTGTAAATTGAACATTTTACTGAAAGAATACATTATTTTACTTTAAAAAACAATTTAAACTGCATTCATAGATATTTAAATAATTACATGGTTTAACCGGAAATCGAACCCGTTACACGAGGTAAATAGTTACCCTGTATTTTTATCATACCGATCGAAAGGCTTCATCATAAGGATTATTTTTTGTTAAATAACATAGTGTCAGAAATAAAAGGAAGACCATGAATCATGACCATTTGATGTGAAATTTTGTTCAGAAAAATGAAAAGCTGATAGATAGAGAGATGGATAGATTAAGATTTTTTTATGGGGTTATTTCAAAAATGTTGTTTACAAGAACCATATGAAAGTGTAAACGAGCTACAAACAATATCCACCACAACAAGATCAAAAAATCGTCAGGGAGCGAAATAATCAAAAGAGTGCGACTTTGTATTCAACAGGAAGGGACTCATTTTGAGCATTTGATAAATTGATTAAGTTTGTATTAAAAATGTTAAAATTCATGGTCTTCCTTTTATTTCTGACACTATGTTATTTAGCAAAAAATAATCCTTATGATGAAGCCTTTCGATCGGTATGATAAAGCTACAGGGTAATTATTTTTCTCGTGTAACGGGTTCGATTCCCGATTCAACCATGTAATTATTGAAATATCTATGAATGCAGTTTAAATTGTTTTTTAAATTAAAATAATGTCTTCTTTCAGTAAAATGTTCCATCTACAATATTCAAGGTACTTTCCTTCCATGGGGCATAGCCGTGGGACGCCCTGTATATATCATGCGTAGTTAGAAAAAGTGTCGAAGCTTCTAATAACTGCAAATAAATAAAATAATATTTATATTTATACCTAACCATGACGATGCTAAACGAAATGAAAAAAAAAGAAAAAAAGTTTCAATACGCTCTCCTACAGAAACCGTGTCCCCTAGACTAGATAGGTACTAAGCTGTTACGTTAGGTATCTTAGGCCAAGCATTTTTCTCTGTTAGATAATGCTCGACCCTTTAGTAAGCTGTAGACATTAATGACTTTATCAAGTAATTTTTAAGTACTGAAAATGGTAACTTTAAAACTGCGTCGGTAATTTATTACAGAAAAGAATGCATTGACCTACAAATAATTTATATACTTTGCGGACACGAAAATTTCTAATGGCAATTTTATTTTACTAACTTTGTCATTCGGACCCAGCTCCTTCGCCAGTTGTGTAGTCATAGCGTACCACGGTCCCACCAGTAGGACTTACTAGAAATCCTACTGGTAAGACCGTAGTACGCTGTGATTACACATGCACAAAAACTTGAAAAAAAGCGGCCAAGTGCGAGTCGGACTCGCCCATGAAGGGTTCCGTAGCAGCAAGTAACATAATATAAAAGTTCGTTGTAGCTTTGATCAATGTTTTTATGACGTATTAAAAAAAACTACTTACTAGATCTCGTTGAAACCAATTTTCGGTGGAAGTTTGCATGGTAATGTACATCATATATTTTTTTTAGTTCTATCATTCTCTTATTTTAGAAGTTACAGGGGGGGGGGACACATTTCAACACTTTGGAAGTGTCTCTCGCGCAAACTGTTCAGTTTAGAAAAAAATGATGTTAGTAATCTCAATATAATTTTTGAAAACCTATCCATAGATACCCCACACGTATGGGTTTGATGAAAAAAATTTTTTGAGTTTCAGTTCTAAGTATGGGGAACCCCCAAAATTTATGTATTTTTTTCTATTTTTGTGTGAAAATCTTAATGCGGTTCACAGAATTCATCTACTTACCAAGTTTCAACGGTGTAGTTCTTATAGTTTCGGAAAAAAGTGACTGTGACATACGGACGGACAGACAGACAGACATGACGAATCTATAAGGGTTCCGTTTTTTGCCATTTGGCTACGGAACCCTAAAAAGTACTCGGGTCTGAATGAGTATAAAACAAATAGTACTGCTGGTAGGACTACGGGCCGTAGTGGCATGCTGAATTTTTCGTTAGGCCTTAGGAGGCGAGAGGAATGAGTACCTGACATGTATCAGCCGATTTGATGTAGTCCCCATAGCAGAGTTGAATCGTCGAGTTTATCCCGGAAACCATTAAACGGTTAGCTGGGAACTTAGCCCAGCATTCCTCCTCTTTGAAACTGGTCAATGTTACCTGGAAGCAAAATACAGCTTAGCTAGGAATGATATCATAACAGAAAAATACAATTGTATAATTGTGCAAAGTGTGAGCACAGAATTACAAACAAAGCCCGGTTCGATGGGAGCAATTATGTACAGTCGAGGTCATAAATATGTTTACACTTTAGTACCTTGTCACTTTCATTCACTGAGACAATTCACTTTTTTATGTTAAGGAGAAGGCAAACACGAGCTCTCAGGCCACCTGATGGTAAGTGGAATCTGAGACCCATAGACATTTGAATTCTCAAGACTATAATCCTAAGACTAAGATGGAATGCCTCTATGCTAGTAATTTCACCGTTTGTCTTATCCCCACACCGGAACACAACAATGCGAACCCGCACGCACTTGTGGTTATTGCAAATAAATACGTATTTAATTCGATGTAAACTGCCCCCCGCTGCTGCTGCTGATCCCGTGTGGTCGCCGGGTAAGAATAGTACCACTCCATGTCTTCCCGTGGATGTCGTAAGAGGCGACTAAGGGAATGAGGGCTTGTAGTACTGTTAGGAGATGGACTTGCAACCTGTCACTAATACACTGGTAAACTTCTTGGCCTACATACAAACATATTATCACGCCTTCATTCCCAGAGTGGGGTAGGCAGTGCTGCAGAAATACCAACAACTACAACAAGAGTTCTGCAACCACATTTTGCACAAAAAGGCTAAGATGTTTACCAGTGTATTAGTGACAGGTTGCAAGCCCATCGCCTAACAGTACTAGAAGCCCTCATTCCCTTAGTCGCCTCTTACGACATCCAAACTACTATTACTTCTTGGCCTAATTGTGCAAAATGGGTAACAGAATTTTATAACCAAGTCTTTTTAGAGTTGTTCGGTATTTCTGTAGCTCTGCCTACCCTACTCTCAAACTGTAAACTGCCAAATTCACTTGCGGGTACGCTCCCATTTTTTACGCGGCGGCATCCTTTGTCAAAAGGCTGCACGTGTCAAAGCGGCGCAATACAAAAACGACGATACTATCTAAGCGAATGGACTATACTTTTCAAGTCATCCTGTTAACATAATGGTAGGGTATGATGATACGCATGGTATTTAACTTACTTTTTGCAAAGTCTCAGCTGCTCTCCCATGATAGGTGGTTAGGCCATAGCCGGTCGCGACGGCTTGAGCCCTGTCTCCACCGAACACGTCCAGACAAGCCGGCACCGCAGAAGGGCCCAGGGCCATCCTATTGGAGCAAAGAACAAGAGGGCCTCGGTAAGAAGATAACGCTGACGTAATAGTAGCAAAAAAACGTACAAAATGCGATAACGTTTTTCTCCCAATAAGAGGCCGTATACGAAATGCTGATTTCGCTGATTTACGTGATTTTACCGATGACATACTTTACTTCTACAAATTTTAATGCGCAACACGAAACATAATTTAAATTTTCAACGAACGGTACGTATTGCTTTTATCATTTCATTTTGATAAATCGAGCTGTAACCGGCGACTGTTTTGTAAATCTTGCTGTAAGAGGTTCAGAATATCGCATATTCACGAATCGTTTTGACGTCTAAAAGGTATGACAAAATGATACCAAAAATGTATGAATCACTTTTTACCACGCCACCTTTATATATATTTTTTGTGTCAAAAAATAATTAATCGATGGCTAGGATTAACCTGGACTTTAATTTTTCCTGCACTTTGATACCATGGAGACTATGGCTTTTTTTAATTATAAGACCAGCTTGACTTTAAGCTGATCAAGTAAAAATGGTCCTAAAGAGCTATACAGGGTATTTTTGTATTAGTGCACTAATTTTAACATATGATTTTGTATCGTTAATATAATATACGACAATAAAACGAGTTTTTTTTTTTTTTTTTTTGTTGCAAATTATCTCTCTTTTACCTTCTCGTGTGGACATAAAAAAAACTGATGTCACTGACTTATTGTAATTTAGGATAAGAAAATTAACTCTTAGGCCGTGTTGTTTGATCAGTAGTTAACCGAAGTAATGGTCAAAATTCGAAAAAAGAATCGAATATTTGACACTTTTCCTGAGATTGAACCGTTAGTTGGGTATTTCTCAAGGAAATTGTACCTAATTAAGGATTGAAATTACTTAAGTTACGGTCACTTTTACATGTAAGTAACGAAAATTAGTAGTCCATTTATACAGGTATTTTTTTTTATCAGTGCACAAATTTTAACATATGATTTTGTATCGTTAATAATATATATTACGACAATAAAACGAGTTCAAAAAAAATGTTTTTTTTGTTGCAAATTATCTCTCTTTTACCTCTCGTGTGGACACAAAGTGACACTAGAAATGATGACATGGGTTGTCATGCTGTAGGTATGCGATACACTGTATTGATATTCGAAATTTGAAATTTCATGTACAGCTTATCAGACAACAAGCCCCTCTCCTACTGATATTCTAAATTTGAAATGTCATTTATTAACTTACTTAACAACACTCCCCTCTCCTCGCACCCCTGCATTAGAGGGTCCATGAATATCGTTAAGTTAGTGGAATCATTGTATCGGCAATATCTCTAATATTTTTGAAGCTAGAGTAAAAATAACACAACATGTGTTATTGATTAACAAAAGCGAAGCAAATATTAAAATTTGTGCACCTATAAAAAAATTACCCTGTATAGAAACGTGTGAAAACAATGAGGTGCGAACCAATTAGCGAGCGAAATGAATTTGCTCTATGATCAGAATCGATATAACATCGATTCTGTACGACCGGAATTCAGATTAAAATGCTATTTTTGAAATGTATGGCGACTCTGACGAGCAGGTTTCCGAGCCGTGCTAACTGTACTTCCCATTTCTATTCTGATTGAGACCGAATAATATCTTGGACCAGGGTGTCTATCATTTAATCAAAACACCTTTCATCGAATGTACATCGAATTTCATTTCATTAATTAAGTAGGTTAGGTTAGATGTTTAAGATACCCTGAAAACAATAATGTTTCGAAACTATAAAGTTTCAGCAGAAAAAAGCGCCCATACGGGTTGTGATTGTTTAACATCCTTTTCGTTTTTTATGTTAAGGAGAAGGCACACGAGCACTCAGGCCACCCGATGGTAAGTGGAATCTGAGACCCATAGACATTTGAATTCTCAAGACCTCAAATGCGTTGCCAACCCTACGATGGAATGCCTCTATACTCTATGCTAGTAATTTCACCGGTTGTCTTATCCCCACACCGCAACACAACAATGCGAATGTTGCTTGGCGGGTGGTTAATGGATAAGATGGTGGTAGCGATCCGGACGGACCCTGCACAGGGTCCTACCACCACTAGTTTGACTGTATTGTGTACTCACGTGAGCTCGGTCTCCAGGAGAGCGATGTCGTTGTATTTTACGGCAGCCTTGTAGTCCGGGTGACGGATGACACGCTTGATGCGGTAAAGGCTCTGACTGGGTAGGCCCACGGGGTACTTCAGGGCACCCACCAGTGCGAAGGCGACCGGGCCACTGAAGCAATTAGAAACCAAGTATTAACAAGTATTAAATAAACTAAAAACCCCTTTTAATGGCGACAGCCAGAGCCAGCTGATAACTCTTTCCACCAACCGGTTTTCATCCGGTTTTTTTATTTTATTAAATCATTTATTTCAGACAACATAATGGTCCATAATTTGGTTGGTAACATCGTGATCCTTAGAAATATATTAATACAATTAATTAAAGTTAGAATTGCATCTTATTATTACTTGTTCACTATCAGGTCAGAAATACAAATATTATTAATCTAAACTTAAAATATGTCATAGTATTGCAATTATCAAAATTATTTAGGTACCACATTTTATAATTTTATTGCTAGGGTACATACCTATATTAAAATTTAAAAAATAATTTTATTAATATCGTTACACATAAAATGAAATCAAATAAATCAAAATTACTATTTTAAATTAAATCCGACGTGCCTGTCGCAGCAGTGGCGCATGTAAAGGCAATCCACTCTGTCGGCGATCATGGCTAAGACGGTGTTGGGACTGGCGCTGTTGGGATTGTTCGGGTCCCAATTGGCACTCAGTTTTTTTGTCCAATTTTTTCCTACTAATAAAATGTTTTTATAAGGGTTTATGATAGCGGACGTGGCTTTTAAGACTTATCGGTTTCAAAATAGTCGATTTTTAATTTATTATGCGCCGGTTAACAACCGGTAAACCGGCGTACCGGTAAACCGGCGTACCGGTTAACCAGCGTACCGGTTAACCCGTCCGCATTCCGGACAAACAACTAGAAGATTTGCTTGAAATTATGCACACTTTCCACTTTACAATGCAAATAGATGAGATTCTTACGAGTTTCGCTCATATGTGGAGGAGCCAGCGGTCAGAATGAACCGGTCACTGATCAGTGTTGCACCGCTAAACCACAAAACTGTGCCGGTCGAATTCTCGAAGCCGAGCAGCACCTGGGGACAAGCGGTTCAGGGGAAAAATCTAACAAGTCAACCAAACATGTCTAACTTAACCTAACCTACGCAATGAATGTTTAAGATAACCGAGATTCTACACGGTAACAACGATATCGCCTTTGAAGCGTTTCCGTATTGTCAACGTTTTGATAACTCTTATGTCATTGACAATAATGGCGACTGTGACATAAACGATTTTAAAACACGTCAAACGCGATATCGTTTTAACCGACAAGAATAGTGGGCCTGAACACAAAGGGGTTTCTGCAGAAAATACCTGTGAGTGAAATTCTGTAAAGTGAGCGTCAGTGTTGTTAAGTTGTTAAAGTTGTTAAAGCTGGCCGCACGGGCACTTTTTTTTATTTTTTTTTTATTTAACGCTTTTTAAATTTCTTCATCTGAGTGCCTGTCCAAACGGATGAACGGATTTGGACGCAAGTTTTTTTTAAATAAAGCTACATTAATCAGGATGGTTCTTAGCAAGATTTCATGAGAATTGTTTAGGCCGTTTAAGAGATATCAGCTCTGAAAATAGGTTGTGTGAAAGTGTGTTGGTTGTAGTGTTGTAGGTCGCCGTTATTTTCCGCTCAATATCTCAAAAACGGCTATACCGTTTTTTATAAAACATGTCTAAGACCCACCACTCGAAAACCGGCTTTCATTAAAAAAAAAACCGCATCAATCGGTTCGTCCATTTAAGAGCTACGGTGCCACAGACAGACACACACACACACACTTACACGTCAAACTTATTACACCCCTCTTTTTGCGTCGGGGGTTAACAAAAAGAAGAAGAAATTGACTCGGTGGTGGAACGGCTCAGCCACTTTATCAAATTTGTACGCGCCTCGCCCACAGACAAGTCAGTACTTGTCGTTCTGCCCGCGGCACGCTCGGATACACGTCAAAATTACACGCTGCTGGCGCACAGCGCGTGAGCGCGTACGAATTTGAGCAAAATAGGTGAGCCGTGCGTGACTCAACCCGAGGCTGCTCTAATTCGTACCCACCTTTTGGTTCATAGACTCACGCTTGTTTAAAATGCCCCTTTCCTCGTGGGGCCCACGCCCACCAAACTAGTCTAGTGACCAACCAAGACTTTTTTTGCAGCCGAAACTACCATAAGGTCATATTTTAGCAGAGAAAATAATTAGGTCAACATTATTTTGAAAATAAACATGCTACTGACGCAACCTTGAATAAGTTGAGGCCCTAGTCATGATGCTAATCGCTAACTAGCGGTTTCTATTCGTTTAGTTTTTAATTAAATCACGTTCACGTAGAAATAGAAATAGAAGCGCTAGTTAGCGAACGCATCTTGGTTCTGGGGGGAAATTTTTGAAGCTCACCGTCGAATAATGACTAACTTTAATAACAGTTTGTGCAGCGACTTAACCTACGAGCGGGCCCGCCTTTTGGATTTAAATAAATAAATAAATAAATAAATATCAGGGGACAATCTCACACAAATTGACCTAGTCCCAAACTAAGCTCTAGGCTTGTACTATGGGTACTAGACAACGATAAAGAATATATAGAGAGATACATACTTAAATACATAGAAAACATCCAAGACTCAGGAACAAATATTCGCGCTCATCACACAAATTCCTGCCCTTACCAGGATTTGAACCCAGGACCGCTGGCTTCGGAGGCAGGGTCACTCCCAACTAGGCCAAAGGCTAGGCTAGGCTAGGGGGTTTGCTATGATAAAGGCGTTATGTCTAGGGAATGCAATAAACCGTCAAATTTAAAAACCGGTTAACGGTAAAAAAAAACCAGCTGTTCCATACATTGACTCTCAATTAACTCACCGTTAATGTATGGAACAGCTGTTTTTTTTTGGCGATTTTGTGGTTGGTCCGTTCGGAAAGGTTGTTCAGTATGACCATCTTATTCACTTTTGGCTATTCCGGATCATGACCCCAAAATCACTTAGTATAAATAGGATGGAGGCTAAGTTGGTTACCATGTGCGGGAACTCGTCCTGGTGGGCGTCCGTGCCGCCGATCACCAGCTCGAGCGCAGCGTGCTTGCAGAAGTTTTCGCGCCGCCCGCGCACGCACGGGAACACCAACTCCTGCTGGTACTCTATGCACTCTGGAATATACGTTTGACTGTTTGATTATTTGTTAATTACCTACTTAATTAATAAACGATATTATTATGTAATATAATTACCCCTGTTTTGTATTAAAAGTACGACACCTGAATGTTGTCCTTGTAGAAAGTTCCTGTTCTGTGTTAAGTTTTGTTTTATAAATTATAATATCGTGATGTAATGCAGTGTACCCTTAAGGCTTAAGCATTCACACATTGAGAGGGAGGTGCAGGCTGAAAAACAGCGCTGTGTAGACCCCGTCTCACAGCATTCGCTGAGTTCTGAACCTTTTGCCGTAGCATCTATGAGACTTGTTGTAGTTAATAGGTACTTTGTATTTTATCTTACTTTAAATAATAATCTGTACAACTACTGTGTTATGTGTGGCAAGAAATCTTTTTCTGATTCTGATTCTAAGATGTTTACCAATGTATTAGTGACAGGTTGCAAGCCCATCGCCTAACAGTACTACAAGCCCTTACTCCCTTAGTCGCCTCTTACGACATCCACGGGAAGATATGGAGTGGCACTATTCTAACCCGGCAATAGTGAAGGGTTATATTCATCATTTTTAGGGTTCCGTAGTCAAACTAGTCCGTCCGTCCGTCCGTTCACAGCCTAGCTCAGAGACTCTTAGTACTAGAAAGCTGTAAATTGGCATAAATATGCAAATTAGTTACGTCAACAAAGTGGTTTTTTTTTTTTTTTATATTTTTTTAGGGTACGTCCCCTACATGTAACGTGGGGATGTATTTCTTTTTTCTCGTCTAACCCATAGTGTGGGGTGTCGTTGGATACTTCAAAAACATTACGGGTTTGTGTCCCCCCCCTTACAGCCAAAAATAATTGGTTCTTGAGATACGGGCGATTAAAAAGTTTATACCTACTAAAATCGTCTAAGACGGCACCAATTGACTTTAAATAGAAAATTAGTTATTACTTGTTGATTTTTATGTTTTTAGTACTTAACGGCTCGGAACCCTACACTGAGTATGGTCCGACATGCTCTTCCCCAGTTTTTACACCTAAAGCAACATCAGCTATTATCAGTTATAGAATTAATGTTAAAAAAAAAGAATTTATTTCTTGCTTTTTGAATACGGTTTATGGTTATTATAATAATACTGTGATGTCATCCACGTACATTTTTTCCTATAATATTTGAGGAGTTCCCTCGACTTTTCCAAGATCCCATCATCAGATCTTGATGTGCTGGAAATGGGATCAACTAGAAAGTATACCCAATCGAACAATAAAAAAAAACAAATCGTTGCAGCGGTCTTTGCGTAATCGGGGAATATACATTAAAAAAACCCGATGAATTGAGAACTTACTTTTTTTTGGAATTGGTTAAAAAGACGTTCCTGCTAGACAAGAGGTGGAGTAGCGGATCTAGAGTGAGGAGCCCGGGGTCATGTCTATAGGACGATTTCATCACATAAAGACCTATAGGTCTCTATGTGAATCCTATAGGCTATAATATAGCCTATAGGATTCACCCCTGTAAGTCTCTTCCAAGGATCACAGTCTTCGGTCCCAGGCCACCCGCATTTTTTATTATTATTATTTTTATTTTAAGGAGAAGGCACACGCGCGCTTAGGCTACCTGTTGGTAAGTGGAATCTTAACCCATAGACATTTGAATTCTCAAGACTAAATATAATCCTAAGACATCAAATGCGTTGCCAACCCTGAGGACTAAGATGGGATGCGAACACTGTTGATTGGCGGGTGGTTAATGGATAAGATGGTGGTAGCGATCTGGACGGACCCTGGGCAGAACCTTCATACCAGAAGTCGTGTTATAACCTGTCAAGTTCCAGACAGAAAGACAGAGTTATAGCAGTCATGTCCTCTCAACGGTGGATTTTCAGGTCGAGGGTGCAGATTGTCCTTCTTTGCCAATTTTATGGAACAGAGTGATGGATAGTGCTGTACTCACTGTCCCAGGCTTTTCGGCCTGTCTTCTCAGCGGTGAGGTTTGATGGCAACGCGGGGCAGCTGGCGACGACCGGCACGTTGTCCACGTACTCGTATGAGGGAGGGGTGTACTCCGTAGTTGTCGTCCTGGAATGATTGTGTGGAATGCATGTCAAGGTCAAAATTAAGTCAAATGTCGTCTGACTAGCATTGTACGGTACGAGCGTAAATATAAGACCCATTTCAAAAAAAAACTGCCTAAAGTTGTCAATGTCCTTAGAGATGCCAAGTCATTTGTAACTTAAAGGAAACTCAACCTTATTGCTGTAGAATGTCAGATTGACTTTGGATTTAAGGTGGGTCATAAATTTAAGTATTTTACTGTACCAACGAGACACTTCTCGAATTGTAAAAGTTTCTTATGATAAATTCGCGGTATTGACCAAAAATATTCTTAGTTTTTGTACGGACTACGGAGTGAGAATGTCCTACTAATTATTATAAATGCAAAAGTTTTTATGTGTGTGTGTTAGTTTGTTACTCTTTCACGCTCCAAAACTGGATGGATTTGGATAAAATTTGGAATGGATATACACTTCGGCTACTTTCTTCGCGGACACAAAAGGGACAAAAAACACAAGCGACGTCATTGAAGGTCACTTTTCTTGGCTTCAAGGCATTGTTCGCCGTGCAATCTCCAGTGTCATAACATAATATACGCTTCTTGATATAATGTAGTAAATTTTGTCTAGTAATTTGCGTGGGGGCGGGGCCGAGCGATAGCAACGACTTTTATGAAATGTTTGTAAACACTTTTTGGATTGAATTTTTTTACGAACTAAATTTTGTTGAAACTGAATCGAAACCTAATCGCATTCACGTAAACCGTTTCTTTTCGGTGTAATTTGTATTATTTTTATTTATTATAGTCTTTTATGCTATAATTCGAATAATTCCCTCGGAAAATATTCACTGAAGTTACAATCACAATTGTCAATTCGAGATAACACTGCCACTGCTGCTTTAGACACTAAGTACCAATTTCAGCATACGATGTTAAATTTAATCAATGTTAATCGACTGTTAGTTCATACATTTTGACAACTGTTAACGTTTTAATCGTCTGTTTAGTGGTTAACATCGTATGGTGAAATTGGTACTTAGGTTAACACTAATACGGTTTTTAAGTTCAGAAACACCACTTTCTATTTTAATTTGATTTTACATGCGGAGAGCAATCTTGCTGTGGCAACGAGCGCCACCTAAGACGACTAATTTAGTACCCTTGCGTTGGAGTGGTGGCGACAGGTATCTGCGTGGTGGTCGTGGTGGTCGTGGTGGTCGTGGTGGTAGCGGCTTCCACGCAGCAGACTATAGGCTCGATTCCATCGGAACCACATTTCTGAAATCAAAATATATTTTTCATGTTTGTTGCTATTGTAGCTACCTATCTTAGAAGCGGGTTGAATTGAAAATGATGCATGTCAACGCTGGGGAAGAAAAGTAATTAGAAAAACCGAGCAAGAGCATGTCGGAGCATGCTCAGTGTAGGGTTCCGAAGCCGTTAAGTACTACAAACATAAAAACCGGGCAAGAGCATGTCGGAGCATGCTCAGTGTAGGGTTCCGAAGCCGTTAAGTACTACAAACATAAAAACCGGGCAAGAGCATGTCGGAGCATGCTCAGTGTAGGGTTCCGAAGCCGTTAAGTACTACAAACATAACACCGGGCAAGAGCATGTCGGAGCATGCTCAGTGTAGGGTTCCGAAGCCGTTAAGTACTATAAACATAAAAACCGGGCAAGAGCATGTCGGAGCATGCTCAGTGTAGGGTTCCGAAGCCGTTAAGTACTACAAACATAAACACCGGGCAAGAGCATGTCGGAGCATGCTCAGTGTAGGGTTCCGAAGCCGTTAAGTACTACAAACATAAACACCGGGCAAGAGCATGTCGGAGCATGCTCAGTGTAGGGTTCCGAAGCCGTTAAGTACTACAAACATAAAAACAAAAAAAGTAGTAACTAATTTTCAATTTAAAGTTATTTGGTGCCGTCTTAGATGATTTTAGTAGGTATAAACTATAAACACTTTAATCGCCTGTAGGTATCTCAAGAACCAATGATGTGTACTTTGTCGTGATAGTTTCCCTTTAAAATTCGTTATATGCTCTTTCATTTAAGTTTTTTTTTACTTTTTATTGTACCACTTTGTTGGCGTGACTAATATGCATATTCATGCCAAATTACAGCTTTCTAGTACTAATAGTGTCTGCGCTAGGTTGCGGACGCATGGACGGACGGACATGGCGAAACTATAAGGGTTCCTAGTTTGACTACGGAACCCTAAAAGCCGGGTACGAGCATGTCGGAGCATGCTCATTGTAGGGTTCTGAAGCCGTTAAGTACTACAAACATAAACGAGTTATTCCCATCTTCCAACCTCTTCAACCCAGGTATATGGAATTTTTGCCATATATATGTTAATTTCAACTTGATACCTCTAGGCGTTACTGAGAAAAAGGGTCTTGACAGACACACAGACAGACTGACAGCAAAATGATTCTATAAGGATTCCGTTTTTTTCTTTTGAGGTAAGGAACACTAAAATTAACAGCCTGCCAGCCATAAAATATAGCCTCTCTGTAGTAAAAAAATAATTACCAAAAAAAACAACGAGTGTCATTGAAGATAATGACAGTAATGAAAATTCAATATGGCCGCAACTAGACGCCATATTATAAAACCGGGCAAGAGCATGTCGGACCATGCTCAGTGTAGGGTTCCGAAGCCGTTAAGTACTACAAACATAAAAAATCATCAAGTAATCACAAATTTTCTATTTAAAGTCAATTGGTGCCGTCGTAGATGGTTTTAGTAGGTATAAACACTTTAATCGCCTGTATCTCAAGAACCAATGATGTCTACTTAGTCGTCATAGTTTTCCTTTAAAATTGGTTATATGTTGCAATGCAAATGTCTCTGAAGCAATGGTATAATAATTATATCTATAATGCTAACTGCATGTACAGTATAAGTTAAATATACAGTAAAATTGGTTTGCTGCCAAGTTTTAAACAAAGGAAATAAACCTTGGTTGACTTTACACCACCTTAGTCTGAAATGATATACTAGTGAGTTATATATTTTAAACGTAAACCCATAACTCCCTTGGGAGGTAAACAGGCAATAACTGCCTATTCGCCTGCGTGTTATAACACCCTTTTCGAGTACTCGTGCTAAAAATACATTAACACTAATGAACTAACTCCCTCAACAGCTTCTACTAGTCACTACCAACTAAGCTAAGCTCGTCGTCAAGTGTTTTGTACTTACTTTCAGCTTCCACCACTGACTGTGGGGGTTGTTTACCACATGCTGGCACTGGCCCAAGCGTCGGCAAGTTCCTAATGTTCCATCTTGAGTGCAGCTCTCACCTAAATAAATAAAAAACACGGGACAATCTCACACAAATTGACCTAGTCCCAAACTAAGCTCTAGGCTTGTGCTATGGGTACTAGACAACGATAAACTTACTTATACAGCGTGTAAATTTCATACGGGCATATATTTTAACAATAGTTAATATACACCCTAATTAACATAAAAACGTGTGTAACAGCAACATTAGTTGTATTTCTTTTTTCTTACTAATTAATTCAGCAAGCAATGTATGACATTGCGCAATTAAATTAAAGCATCTACATAATAGTCATGTTATGCTCACGAATTGTTATGGTTCGCCATTTGTTTACTTCGCCCATGAAAGTCAAAAATTTCGGTGCAGGCGGTGCACTCGCCTGAGATTGCTATTTAGTTTCCACACATTTCGTCCTTGCACTTGGATACAGGCGATACATTGACGACCGATGGACGCTCGCACACTTCGTACATTGCTCCTAAGACAAACTTTAAAAAATTTACTGCTCCTCAATAATAAAAGTTACCAACAAAATATCTTTCTCACATGATTTGTGTGATCGTTAACTACGTCAGGATAAAATATATGCCCGTATGAAATTTACACGCTGTATAGAGAAACATATACGTAGATGCGGCGATAGCCGATCGCGTCTGTTACAATTACATCCATATACACATACATAACATCAAGCCCTTCCCAAGGTGGGGTAGGCAGAGCTACAGAAATACTAACAATTCTAAAAAGACTTGTTGGTAATTCTGTAATGACATTTTGCACAATCAGGCCAAGATGTTCACCAGTGTATTAGCGACAGGTTGCAAGCCCATCGCCTAACAGTACTACAAGCCCTTAGTCCCTTAGTCGCCTCTTACGCCATCCACGGGAAGACATGGAGTGGCACTATTCTAACCTGGCAACCAAACGGGCAATTGTTAAACCAAACGCAGCATACTTTCGGCTACGATCGCGTGTCGCGGAAGACGCCCGCGGTAAAGTTGCTGTGCACGGCAAGGAAATATAGACTTTAAATACTGTGTACATGATTTAATATCGCTTAACCTTTCAACGCTATGTCAATAAAACCAGAGCGAATGTCAACTTTGCGTCATAGATACTCAGGTCTATTTTGCACTGTCAACCATGATGAAAATATCCGTCAATGGCGTTGAAAATATTAAAGATCGGAAAATCCGTTCCGATCCGATGCAAAGCGAGCCTTCTGGTGGAAATCATCCTTCACCTCTAAGACTTAATATGGTTTACCCAGTAGAATGGAGGCCCAGTTAATCTGCCTAGGTAAACCAAAAAGCAGCAACTCTAATAAAACTCCTAGTGCAATCACAAGCTTATCACTAACGGCCGAACCCTATATTCAAACCGCGGACAGATAGCCTTACTACGTATTAAAATTTGTCACATTTTGTATGGCCAAATGTCAAATTTCTACCCGAAGTAAGCCTTATCTATCCGCGGTTTGAATATAGGGTTCGGCCGTAAGAAGAGGGGATTCAATTTACTTTGGCCTTTGGATCTGACATACCGTTTTTTTTATTAGTTCTTTCGCCGGATTCTTGTCTCGCCGGATTCTTGTTTCGCCGGATTCTTGTTTCGTCTGATTCTTGTTTCGTCGGAAATATTAATATACAATAAAATCACTTTAGCAAAGAAAACATGTCGTTATATTTATTACCTACTCAGAAATGTGTTCGATTCATATTTTCAAAGAAATTATGTTTTTATTTAATACTATTCATATTATAATAATATTCACTCACTACATAAAAAAACATTCCTTATCCGTGGTGCTAGACAAGTTGCATTCGACAATCGTTAGCGATTATGTTTCGATTGATAGATGTATGGAATTGACGTAAGCCACCGAGATAGTAACGTGACACTTACGTCAATTCCATATATTTTTCAATCGAAACATAATCGCTAGCGAGTGTCGAATGCAACTTGTCTAGCACCACTGTTACGTTATTAAATTAAGAACTAATCAATATTTTTATTAATGTACCGAAATGTCTGCCTTTTATTTAATAGATAGGTAAAGCGTAGATATTCCTATTAATTTCCTTTAACAAAAAAAACCGACGAAACAAGAATCCGGCGAAACAAGAATCCGGCGAAACAAGAATCCGGCGATACAAGAATCCGGTGGAACAAGAATCCGGCGAAACAAGAATCCGGCGGAACAAGAATCCGGCGAATCAGGAACTTATCGTTTTTTTGCCCAGGAGGGCAGAAACGTCTGACTTTCTTTAACAAAAAGCTTTCAAACTCACTGATGCACTGAGACACTGGCTTCAGCCATCTTCCGTAAGAACAAATTCCTGGGTTGCCTCCATAGACCTCAAAGCCTCGGTGGCAGGACACCGTGAGGTTGACGAAGTCCAGGGTGTGCCCGGGCCGCGCGCTCGGCACGTTGGAGACCACGTACGACCCGTGCTCCGGGTACTCCGGGAGAATGCAGGTGCTTGAGGACGACCTGTGGGCGTTTGGACGACACGTTAGTCTTAGTTAATAGTGACCCTGCCTACGAAGCTAGTTGTCCCGGGTTCACATCCCGCGGGCAAGTATTTGTTCCTGATCTTTTTCCGGGATGAAAAGTAGCTGTGTTAATCGAGGATATAAGTAGGCTATCTCCATTCCAAATTTCATCCTAATCCATCCAGTGAGCCGAGCACGCTGCCGCGGGACAATTTTTGACATAGGGCTGGGACTATAATTCGTCTATTGCATATTCCAACGTAAGTATAAAGAACTAAGGTTTATAATAAAAGTGTGTTTTGTGTGATTTGAGTCCTTTTATTACTAAGTAACAATACAAATACTCTTTATTGAACACCAAAAAAAAAACAGTATTTACTTTATGGTTTTATATTTAGTCTATATATAAATAGTTTTAATTTTTTGTACTTAGTTGTTTAGTTTGAGTTCTAAACGAATTAGTTTACACCGAATGTCATAAATTTGTATCCTCAGTTATTTCTCTATACAAGGTTGTCTGGAAGAGATCGCTATTTAGCATAAAGACCCTCGGTTGTATATCTATGATTTAAATGTACTGTGCCGTGTTCTGTTTTTTTTGGTGTTCAATAAAGAATATTTGTATTGTATTGCCAGTGACCATTATTGCAAATTTAATGAGTGAAAATGACATACATACATACATACTCTCACGCCTTCATTCCCAGAGCGGGGTAGGCAGAGCTACAGAAATACCAACAACTACAAAAAAAATTGTTGCTAATTCTGTAACCACATTTTGCACAAACAGGCTAAGATGTTTACCAGTGTATTAGTGACAGGTTGCAAGCCCATCGCCTAACAGTACTAGAAGCCCTCATTCCCTTAGTCGCCTTTTAAAACATCCACGGGAAGACATGGAGTAGCACTATTCTAACCCGGCAAGCACACGGGCAAGTGCAAATGAAATTATGAAAACAAATTCCGCCTTCAAAACGCAAAAAAAACTTCTTTTAAAATTTTAGGCACCTACGTAATAGGTTAGTCCAACTGATGTCGGCTTTTTTGGTGAAAATATGGTGGTCGCCGACGTCAGTTGGACTAACCTATTAGGTAGGTGCCTACAATTTTAAAAGAAGTTATTTTTTGCGTTTTTGAAGGGGGTTTTTTGTTATTAAAACTTTTATTTTATTTCATACTTTTTAGTGATCATAATACGCTGTTCCGTAGTCCCACTTACTAGTTGATAAGAAACTTTAAATTTCAAGCGCGCCGCAAGCATCGCCGCCGGAAAGTCATAGTCATATTTCAACAAGTAAATATTGTTCGTTGTAGTCCCTCAACTATCTTAATCGAGATATCTTATCGCCACCCTTGAAATAGGTACCGTTGAGGAGTTCCGATGGCCATCTGTGGTCTTAATCATCAGTTCCACTTCCCCAAATGAAACTTTCTGAATGCAAATGCTAGACCTGTTACTAAAAATACTAAAATCGCTACAATATTTGAGGAGGTCCCTCAATTCCTCACTGATCCCCTCATCAAATTCAGAATTGGTGACAAATCCAACCAAAAAAAATAATTAAAAATCGGTCCACAATTGACAAAGTAATCGGTGAAAATACATAAAAAAGAAAAACATAAAACGAACGTATAACCACCTCCTTTTTTTGAAGTCGGTTAGAAATGAAGGGATACGGTAACGGGGAGGCACTTACTGTTTGATGAAGTACTCGTGGCTGTGCAGCCGAGTGAAGGTAGTGTAGGAATTAGCGTTGCACTTGAGGGAGCCGACCGGAGCCCTGGCGGAGGACACGACGCCCCGCAGGTAGTACCGCTGAGTTCGTTTCTCCACCTCGGGGAAGGCAAGACCCCCACCGCTGTCACCTTGGCATAATGTTTTCCCTGAAATCACAATGTTTTTCTGCATTCTGAATCATCGGTGGTTAAAGGGTAACAATTAAGCAATTAACAACAGCAGTGGGCCGAGCACGCTGCCACGGGACTTAGTGTCAAATGACGTCAAACGGGAACTAGTGTAATATTATTATGAAATTAGTAAAATGAAAACCACCCGGGGATTAAGTTGTTAATAAAAGGACTTAAATCACACAAAACACACTTTTATTTTAAACCTTAGTACTTTACACTTTCGTTGCAATATGCAATAGACGAATTATAGTCCCGACCCTATGTCAAAAATTGACCCGTGGCAGCGTGCTCGGCCCACCATTGTCATGGGCACACTTTCGCTATGTTAATGTATTATTTAATTAAGTATTTTGATGGATAACTATCATTGGCCTTCTATTATGTAACTAATACTATGTAATACGTATATTTACGGCTGTTGTCATGAAAAATAATAAATAAATTAATAATAGACAGTGGTAATGATTTGTTTCAAGAGCTTTTTCATCGCCTGAAATGCCGTCGTGTGCGTGGTTAGAATAGCGCCACTCCATGTCTTCCCGTGGATGTCGTAAGAGGCGACTAAGGGAATACGGGCTTGTAGTACTGTTAGGCGATGGGCTTGCAACCTGTCACTAATACTAGTAAACAAGTTTTTTTAGAGTTGTTGGTATTTTTGTCTGCCTACCCCACTCTGGGAATGAAGGCGTGACGTATGTGTGTGTATAATTATACGACACACCTACAACTTTAAAACTTTTTAGATTCACATTCACGACACGCTGGTCTATGTAGAAATTAGGCAGGTAACTAAGCCCTAGTTGGTAGTGACCTTGCCTTCGAAGCTAGCGGTCCTGGGTTCAAACCCCGGTAAGGGCATGTTTTGTGTGATGAGCATGAGTATTTAATTTTGTTCTTGAGTTTTGGATGTTTTCTACAAATGTATTTAAAAAAACCTCTGTATCGTTGTCTAGTTAGTTATTACGAACACATACAGTTAGTAACTCACAAAACAGGTAAAAAAAACTGTCCATAAACACCTTCCATCCAAATTCTCCAAACTAAGATTTTTCCAACAGAAGTCAGTCAATACTTACCGTTTAAAGTGCCGGCGCAGATTTTGTCAACAGTAATTTGCGGCAAGAAGTCGAACGGCAGATCTGCCTTGCACTGCTCCAGGTCGACGTAAGGGATCTCCGTGGTCTTCAGCACCTGGGAAGCCTCTCCATCTTCAGCTGTCAGCCCCCAGCCCGCAACCTGGATATTATATTTAATAGTCATGCAATTAGGGTCTCATATTATTTTTTATAACGTAGAGCGGTAAACGAACACACAGGCCAGTTGTTTAATGGGATCTGAGACAGACTTTTGCAAACTCAAGACTTCAATCTTTGACTAAGTTAGATGTCTCTATGATAGTAATTTCAACAACAATGAACAACAGTGGAAGGAACAATGCTGCTTAACAGTAACCCACAAGGACCCACAAACAGGGCTCGGATGTATGTACCTCCTTGACGCAAAACCTTTTCATTTCGGTTCCGTTCGCATAAACCGGTTTTTGGAGGAAACTTTCCAATTAACCGGTTTTGAGCTGAAAAAACCGGTTAACCCATACGCATGTCACGCACCATAAACAAGCGCAGTTTTTATTCAGTACAAAACTTTTGGTTTCTCGACTTCCCTCTCGTGGATTAAACCGGTTAATTAAGGTTAAAATAAAGTTCTCAAAACTTTCGCGTTCCCTAGACAAGCTCGGAGCAAAACCAAAATAAACCGGTATCAACCGGTATTTTTTAAACCGGTTTTAGCCCTGCCAAGAACTATTAAGTTGATATGTAGCTCCAATATGACCATATAACCTGGTCCTTGTGTACCTTGCCCATGTTCCCACTCTGAAGCTGTTCCCTGTCGAGGTTGTAGTCGAAGTCGACGCAGACGGGTCGGATGAAGACTGTCAGCTCGACGGGCGTCTTCAGCACCACCAGCGCTATGTCCGCCTGGTAGTTCGCCGCCGCTCCAGCGAAGTGGGGAGGGATTCTAATCACGCTGACCTGGAAAACGGGCAGCAGAAGATGGCATGGATAAGGCAAATGGACACAAAAGCATTCGACTCTAATCGGTAAAAAAACATTAATTTTGACAAGTTTAACTCAGCCGCCGTGCCTTTTTTAGGGTTCCGTAGTCTAACTAAAAACCCTTATAGTTTCACCATGTCCGTCCGTCCGCAGCCTAGCTCAGAGACTCTTAGTACTAGAAAGCTGTAATTTGGCATGAATACGAGTATACATATTAGTCACGCCAACAAAGTGGTAAAATAAAATCTTTTAATATATTTTGGACGACACGCTACCGTGTGCTAGTTGGGAGTGACCCTGCCTTCGAAGCTAGGGGCTGGGTTCAAATCCCAGAGCAGATATTTGTGTGATGAGCACGAGTATTTGTTCCTGAGTCTTGGATGTTTTCTATGTATTTAAGTATATATCTCCATATATAAGTAAGTTTATCGTTGTCTAGTACCCATAGTACAAGCCTAGAGCTTAGTTTGGGACTAGGTCAATTTGTGTGACAATGTCTTGTGATTTATTTATTTATTTATTTATTTAGTGTACCTCCCGTACACGTAACGTGAGGATGTTTTTTTTCTGGTCTACCCTTTATTGTGTGGTGTCGTTGCATAAGTCTATTAAAAATATTGCGGGTTTATCGCTACAATTTTTCGATTAAAGGATCCGTTTATGACATATACTAGCTCCGATACAACAAACGTGTTTTTTTTGTCGTTTTTTGCTCGATATTAATAACGGCAACAGGTAGATGCTTGAAATATTGACAGAATATTTAGTTGTGTATCCGCTTCAAAAAGAAATAATTGAAATAAAGAGAGATAAATAAAGATTATAAAGAGAGCTCCGATACAACAAACGTAATTTTTTGCTGTTTTTTCCTCGATCTTAATACAGACAGACACCGGGAAAGGTGAAACTACACACAAAGGTTATGAGATAGTGTCTTATGTTATATCTAGTACGGAACCCTTCGTGCGCGACTGCGACTCGCACTTGGCCGGTTTTTTCAAATTCTGATTACTCACCAAAGACTTCTGCGCTCCGTGGTCCTTCGGGCTGTTCCAGGGCCGGTAGAGCTTGCCCACAGCCACCGCGAAGTCGTCGGGAGGACGCAGACCCGCGAGGTCCCTCCAGAAGCAGTGCGCCGCTGCAGAGAACCGTCAGAAAAGATACATCATCACTGTCATCATCACTCCTTGTTCAAGAATTAGTAAAAATTACTAGCCTTAATCTGCCATCATCTACTCCCGCAACCTTCACCATAGAATTGCGCCCGCTCGGTCTTTAAGAGGATTGCGAAGTGATGCTTAAAATCACGTAGATGGGTCATACACACTCTTACAAAAAAGGTTGTCTCTCCTGTGGTCTATAGTTAAGAGCTTGTGTGCATATAAGTTATGTTTTTATATGATAGGTCCTGAAGCAGTCCTGAAGTTGTTTTTGCGGGAATGGGCTTAGCCAGAAAATTAGGCCTTAAAAACGTTAACTTTCGGTGTGTCCATAGGAAAGACGGTAACCTAAATCCGTGCATGACCCAGCTGTCAAAAATAATCTATACAAATGTAGCTCCGGGCGCTAACGTTTCTCGCCCCCTAGATCTTATCACAATTCCACAATTTTTTGAATATGTTGTAGTTCTCATAAAAAACTAGGTCTCTACATTTCCGTTTTTGTTTTTCCTTTCCTATAAGTATTTTCTAGGATAGGAAAGAAAATCGTTAAAATCGGACAACTGTAAGGGGAGAAAACCGTTATCGCATTTAGTATGGTTTTTTTTGCTTCACAGTTCTCTTAAAGGGAGCTCCAACTTCGGTCAATAGGTCAGAGGAACCACATAACATCACGCGTTCATTCCCCGAGTGGAGTAGGCAGAGCTACAGAAATAGCAATAACTCTAAAAAGACTTGTTCATAATTCTGTAACCACATTTTTTAGAAATAGGCTTCTTTGTTTACCAGTGTATTAGTGAAAGGTTGCAAGCCCATCGCCTAACCGTACTGCAAGCCTAAATTCTCTTAGTCGTCTCTTACGACATCCACGGGAAGGCAACAGTGTTCGCCTTGTTGTGTTCCGGTGTAGAGGCATTCAATCTTAGTCCTCAGGGCTGGCAACGCATTTGAGGTCTTAGGATTATAGTCTTGAGAATTCAAATGTCTATGGGTCTCAGATTCCACTTACCATCAGGTGGCCTGAGTGCTCGTGTGCCATCTCCTTAACATAAAAAAAAACTATATAACCCGGCAACCACACAGGGTCAAAGTTACTAGTTCGGTTTTTTAGTTCCTATAGTTCCGAAGCAAACAGTAGTATTTGTCTCGTTCACATCGAATGCCGTGCCGTGCGCTCTTTAGTTTTTACTCGTTTGCTCCGTTATGCTCATACGCACATCGCGTGCTACAGACCTAATAGACCGAAGACCGATTAAGATCGTTTACAAGGAACCACGTTTCGGTCCGGGACGGGAATTCAATCCTGTTAGTTCTTAGTTCCTCACCGGCTCACGTCGACTTCACCAGATCATGGGGTAGGACATGACCTAACACTCCTGGATGGCTGATTTGACGATTCAGTGTGCAGCTGGTCTTCTGTGCCGAGGGCTCAGGTGCCGCCAGGGGAATAGGAGGCAAACAGCCAGTAAGCGAATACCCATAGACACCTGCAGCACCAGAGGAGTTACAGCGGCGTTGCCGGCCTTTCAAATGAGAGTACGCTTTTTTCTTGAATGTTTAAAGGTCGTATTGGTCCGGAAATACCGCAGGCGACAGACCATTCCACAGTTTAGTTGTGCGTGGCAGGAAATTCCGAGTAAAACGCACACTTGTGGACTACCAACCACCTAAATGATGGTGGTGGAAATTCTGTCGCGTAGGACGAAGGCGGAAGGATGTGGCAAGAATTAATCCGAACATCTCTTCGGAGCACTCCCCGTTATACAAGCGATAGAGAATGCAAAGTGAGGCTACATCTCTACGCAGCACCAAAGAGTCTAGCCGATCAGAGGTACGCTGGCAGCCGATAATTCGAGTCGCTCTCCGCTGGATGCGAGATGTCGTGAGTTGAATCTGCGGCAACAGGTTCTTACAGCAGTCACGTTCCCATGGCATTTGAAGCACAGATTAAAGTCATCACCTTCAGACAGCACACGTAATTTATTTTTTAATTATACTACTTATGTATGAACGACGTATGTACAGATGTAAGAAACCACTGAAAAATATTGAAATAATACATGAATATATGGAAAAATAACACTAATTCCGAACAAAATTATCAATATCTAGGGAGGTTAAATCGATAGCTTATGAGCTGCCCTATCAAATATTTCCGACTTGGCGTCGATTTTTGGGACACCCTGTATAAAAGCTGTACCTTTGTTAATGATAACACTGGCTGTTTGCTTGCCTGATATGATAACCGTGGTGGAGACGAGGGACCCGCCGCAGATCTGCTTGTACGGCGTGAAGGTGGTGTCGTACACGCCGGCGTGCCACGGCAGCTCTCCGCGCTCGGCGTTCACGCCGTTAAGAACCAGCTGTGACCCTTTTGGCGTGGTCGTACCGCATTCTGAAATTTTCCAGGACAACCGCGTCTAGGTTAGCTAGGGAAAATATATTCTTTATGATCCACTGCAAAAAGGGACTGACGCACAGACAGACGGACAACAAAGTGATAAGGGTTCCGTTTTCTCTTTTGACTAGGGTACCCTAAAAATGGATCAACATACTTAGGACCAGAGCAGCTGCTAGGAGAATAAGGCCATCCCTTTCAGTTACATTGCAGAATAAAGTTGATTTGGTATCCTATCATTTTCTACAAATGGTTCATTTCACAAACATATCATTTGACAACTCGCGTTTTTTTTCCAAAACTGTAAATAATTCTGGATTTATTTCAGGACTATCGTGTCGAACCCTACTAACATAACCTAGGTTAGGTTAGTATTATAAAATTCCTGAAATATTTGTGGTTACAGAAAAAAAAGCGGGTTGGCAAATTAATAGGTTGCGAAACGATGCATTTGTCAAAGATTTGTCGGAAAAAGGCAGAGAACCAGTTGATTTACCATGGAGAAGGAAAACCATCCACTTCATCGAATTCCACTTCACTTTCACCCACCACGTATTTGTATTTCAATTACGTATTTTAAACACAAATTATTATTATTAATAGGTAACGATGATTTTAGTGGTGGAAGAACTTTGTGCAGGACCACTTTCTTATTCTGCCGCGAATAAGTAGTTTTTCCATAGAATGGTGTTAAAGTGACTAGCATAAGGGCAGGCAGGAAGTAATTGAAAAAAATGTAATTGAAATACAAATACGTATTTGGTATTTGTATTTCAATTAATTCCTCGAAATTTAATTTGTAATTCGCGTTTCAATTAAATGACGCCGAGGTATTTTGTAGGTAGTATTTAAAATACTTATGGCTTCAAAATACATTTTAACATAAATACATTTAACCTCCATTTAGCGATGTTATTAATGGGTGCGTTCTGAAGACAATAGCGCTCGATAGCTTTCGTAAGCAAAATGACGACCGCTAAATATGTCGATCTTCTGAGTTGGTAACACTGCACCTGTTACTGTACGTCAAATTGTCAAGTATCAAGTCATTTGTCGTTTCCGCATATTATTCTTGATAGTATTTTGTATTTCAAATAAAAAAAGCCAAATATTTTGTATTTTACATTTCAAATACTTTACATAAAGATATTTTGTATTTCGTATACGTATTTTAAATACTTGCGATATCGTTTTTGACGGGTTTCCGTATTGTCAACGTTTTGATAACTCTTGTCATTTATAATAATGGCGACCGAGTCGTAAACGATTCTAAAAGACGTCTAACGCGATATCGTTATAACGCAATAGAAAAGAGACCCAGAGGCCCTAGCCAAGATGCGTTCGCTAACTGGCGTTTCTATTCGTTTGGTTTTTAAAGATCACGTGACTTTTCGTATGACACGATTGGTTTAAAAACAAAACGAATAGAATCGCTAGCTAGCGAACGCATCTTAACTAGGGCCTGAGATCACATTAAAGTTACCAGGTTCGCAGACGGCGACATAGTCCCAAGAGCCGTCGACGCACAGCATGTCTTTGAGGATGCCGCTGTGGTAGTAGTTAGGCCGGTTGCACATGGGCTGCACCACCGTCCCCGCGGGCTCGGACTCGTTGCAGCGCCGCTTGCCCTCCACTATGTTCGGGTCGGTCACCTTGCAGAAGTACGTGACGCTGGGGTGCCGAGTCAACTTGCAGAACGCTGAAAGACCATATTAACCAAGTAACACAAAAAGCCGTAACAAGAGCTGTTTACTACATATTTTTTTTTTATGTTAAGGAGAAGGCACCCGAGCACTCAGGCCACCTGATTGTAAGTGGTATCTGAGACCCATAGACATTTGAATTCTCAAGACTATAATCTTAAGACCTCAAATGCGTTGCCAACCCTGAGGACTAAGATGGAAAGCCTCTATGCTAGTAATTTCACCGGTTGTCTTATCCCCACACCGGAACACAACAATGCGAACACTGTTGCTTGGCTGGTGGTTAATGGATAAGATGGTGGTAGCGATCCGGACGGACCGCTAATTAGAACGCTTAAAGCTGAATAGCTTTTTTTTAGTGGTGGTAGGACCCTGTTCAGGGCTCGGGCTTAATAGTGGCTGAATAATGGCTGTATTAAGGGTCACAAGAGTTATAAGAGCTGAATATCTGTTTAAAAGAGCATGGGAGCGCGTTTATTCAGAGTAAAGTTCACATGTGAACCCCTATATTACTATCTTAAACCTCCACAAGTTCACCTTTAGCTGGTCAAGCAAAATAAAGTCGCTAAATGTAAAACGTCATTACGTTAACGTTTAACGTTTTTCAAGAGGTTTAAATTGGAAAATACAGCTGCACAGGCTCTTAGTAACAATATGAAGAAGAATTCTTGAGCTACAACGTGCAGAAGAGTACATTCGGTATTAATTAAGGTCCTTACAAAATGTCTATATAGAAATGATGCCTTGTCTAGGATGTGTCACTTTTTATTTTACCCGACTTTGTTTAAGGCCAGTACATAGTCCCCTCCCCTACCGCCTCTTCTCACTAGCCTCAGTCCCCCTGCGAGAAAGTCGCGTTAGAACTGGTCGCTCTATTACAACGTCCAAACATCGTCACAATCTTTCAATGACATATCCTTCTTTAAACGCGACTTAAAAATAATATTCACTGAAAGGTAACTTGGCTGTGGCCTCAGCATTAATGATATTAATGGGCGACAGCTTGTTTGCATTCTATAGGTGTGTCATACACAGATTTAGGTTACCGTCTTTCCTGTGGACACACCGTAAGTTAACGTTTTTAAGGCCTAATTTTCTGGCTAAGCACATACCCGCAAAAACGCCGTCAGGACTGTTTTAGACCTATCATATAAAAACGTAATTTATATGCACACAAGCTTATAACTAACCACAGGAGAGACAACTTTTGTTTTTAAAAGTGTATGACCCAGGTAGCAATAAAACTCACGGCTGCACTGCGGCATTCTTCCATGCCACTTCCCGTTAAAGCAGTAGTAGTGGCTGTCTCCGACCACGCTGTACCCTGGGCGACAGGCAGCCGTCAGCAGCACGGCGCCAAGGGCCTGGCCGGGCCCCGCGCTGGGGTCGCCCTCGACGGTGTAGAACCCATTCTTCGGGAAATCGGGTAGAACACAGCTCGAACTCGACCTGGCATACAAAAGAACGGTAAACATGGGCAAATGGATCACCTGGTAGTTTCTTGTTTGTGCGTGTCTATCTTTATAGATTAGAAGTACAGGGATTACGGTTTTGCGAGTCTATTATGGTAGCATTTATCGCTGTGGCTATACATGGATAAAACATCTGTCACTTTCTGACCAGTGTGTAAGTGGGAGAGTGACGTATGCTTTATCTACGCGACAAAGGCGACCGGGCTGCGGGCCTAAACTATGGTCGCTTTTTTTTGTGAGTTACCGCTTGTCCCTCGTTGCGCACGCGCCTACGCAGAGCGGCGAGACGCTGCCATTGGCCGGCCGCGCATGGTGCAGCGCAGGGCTCAGAGCTGGCGATGACGCTGGAATGATGTCACCATAATGAGGATAAGACTGATAATTATTTATAATCCAAAAACTCTAAAGGTTGCCAATCCCAAACTACATAGGTTAGAAAAACTCAGTACATGGCGCAAGGGGTCGCAGTCGGATCTTATGTGTCTCTCCACACCTATCAAAAGTCTACGCAATGAGAGCGAGTCGACGTCGAATCGGCTCGCCTGACGTCGGCCGACGACGGCTTCTGGTTCGGAAAGGTCTTCGCATACTATATCAACTCCACGCCAATGCGGCAGCAACTCTATTCACACTTTCGATGAGTAGTCAACTAGTTGATTCAGCCAATGGTCACTAATGGACAACGCGGTGTCAACGAGTGGACAACGCAAATGGTTGCCCGTCACGCGTCAGACGCATGCGCATAGTCGCCGCGGGGACGACGTGTGGCGTGTGGTCACCGCGTAGATCACACGTCGTACACTACATTAATATCATTTTTTGAAATTAAACCTAGAATATATGAAATAGGGTTTAAATTTAAATATTCGGCATCGAATCGAGTCACCATTGAGTTGTTATAATATGCCAGACCTTTAGATGGTTTGCTTTTGAGTTCGGCGGGTAGACGCTCGTAGTAGGTGGGACCGATGACGCGCGGGCTCTTACCTGCAAGTGCGATACGACGAGGAACCGTTCTCAAACGCCCGGTGTGGCGGAGCTTTTTGCCGACAGCATGTACTGTCGCGAACGAAGAAAGATTTTTTCGAACAAACAAACCTCTTTCTTCATCATACTTTTTTTTTTCATGATTACGAGAAGGCACACGAGCACTCAGGCCACCTGATGGTAAGTGGAATCTGAGACCCATAGACATTTGAATTCTCAAGACTATAATCCCAAGACATCAAATGCGTTGCCAACCCTGAGGACTAAGATGGAATGCCTCTATGCTAGTAATTTCACCGGTTGTCTTATCCCCACACCGGAACACAACAATGCGAACATTGTTGCTTGGCGGGTGGTTAATGGATAAGATGGTGGTAGCGATCCGGACGGACCCTGCACAGGGTCCTACCACCACTAAAAACTACTTACTACTACTTTATACTTTGAAACTATGGATTGAACTTCCTTCAACGATGTTCCCTCAGCACTATGACATATCCTTTAAACGCGGCTTATAAAGAATAGTCACTGAAAGGTAACTTGGCTGTGCCCTTGGCATCAATGATGTTAATGGGCAACAGCTCGTTTGCATTCTATAGGTAGCAAAAAAACTCACGGCTGCACTGCGGCATTCTTCCATGCCACTTCCCGTTAAAGCAGTAGTAGTGGCTGTCTCCGACCACGCTGTACCCTGGGCGACAGGCAGCCGTCAGCAGCACGGCGCCAAGGGCCTGGCCGGGCCCCGCGCTGGGGTCGCCCTCGACGGTGTAGAACCCATTCTTCGGGAAATCGGGGAGAACGCAGCTCGAAGTTGATCTAGCATAAAAAAATATCACAGGACAAAGTCACACAAATTGACCTCGTCCGAAACTAGCTCTAGGCTTGTACTATGGGTACTAAACAACGATAAACTTACTTATATAGAGAAATTTATAGTTAAAGACATAGAAAACACCCAAGACTTAGGAACAAATACTCGTGCTCACACAAATATCTGCCCTTACTATCTGTCATTAATTTCCGAGCAAAAAAAGGCAATAAAACATGTTTGTTGTACGGCCCCTTAAATATTTATTTTATTTTGATTTTAGTATTTGTTATTATAGCGTATTTTCGCAGTAAATTGGCCACATGAGGGCTCTTTTACACGTCGGTAATACGCAGTGAATCTACTAGCGCTTCGGACAAGACCATCATTGCGGAGAAGAAGCGCCGCTACAAACTTTAGCAGAAGGTCATCTTTATCAATTATAAAATACAATAATACTTAAGAGTAAGTTCCATTACAAAGTAATAAATAATAATTATTAATACTAGCACAAATAAAATAATAACAAATGAAAGATCAATAACAATAAATTAAAAATAATGACTAGGAGAACAACACGACGAAGTCTCTACGTCAGGAACGATTACTAAAATAACTAACTGGAAAAACAGGTCCTCGCAAGCGTGAACAGACCGGACCCCACAAACAGCACCCGTTCACGAGTATAACGCGTAAAGCAGCCATCGCCTCCCTCAACCATGTGTTCGGGAAGGTGGCGACCCGATCAACAACGCCGTCGTAAGCAAAGTCCTTTGAGTGAGCATGCCATGCGGACAAAAAAAAGGAATAATACAGTGGCTGTCCGCCGAGAAACATCACAATGCGCTCTCATGTCTAAAGTGTCTTATGGTCACAAGAACTAATAAATAAAAAATACAAAGAAAACATTAAACCAAAATTTATTTTACGAAGACGGTGACCTGGGACTAAGAGTCTATTTTTATGTCGCGTGTTAAACTTGTGAACGTCGCGATAACGCCTGAAGTTATGTATGTGTTTGCGTGCATACGTACATGATGTTTTCAAAGATATACTGCGAAGTGACAGCAATAATATTAATTTCTTTAAATTTATCTCTGAGTGAGACCCGAGAACCCAGTTGATAAATGAAACAAATAGCACGAGGCAGCACAAAGATGGCATGTGGCCAGTTTCACGAAGCTACAAGTTACAAATTACAAGTGGAACTGTCTTTCTAACAAAAGAAGTTAGGAAGAGACTTCTGGGGCCGATTGCATAATAAAGTACAAGCTAATAGTATTGGTGGTTTTGCATGGATTTTTACTAATAGTATTGGCTTGTACTTTATTATGCAATAGGCCCCTGGTTGTAATTTGTAACTTGTAGCTTCGTGAAACTGGCCTCTAGATGTCAGCCGCTTTTACCCAAAGCAAAATACCCTAACTCATAAGTCTCATAACACTAAAAATAACTATTATACACCAGTCTCGCTGTTTCGACGTCTGTAAGTTGTCTGATTCGCACCTGCAAGGGTGGATATATGCGCATTCCATTGCAATTTTGAGTCCAAAGTAATACCTAGTAATACTTAGCGGTCCCCGCCGTGTCAGTTTAGTTAGTGTCAGTGTTCAGTTAACTATCTACTTATCAAACAATCAGCCCTTAAGGCCACTAGTTATTATTTTTTACTTTTTAGAGGTTTTTTACAGACCATTTATTTTGTAGGGGGTTTTTTAAATTTCTGATGTAAGTAATTATTTATTTCACAGTTTTTAAAATTCTCCATCTGAGTGTCTGTTTGTTGCATCGTAGTCCCCAAACGGATGAACGGATTTGAACGCAGGTTTTATTTTTTAAATAAAGCTACATTAATCAGGATGGTTCTTGGCAAGATTTCATGAAAATTGGCTAATATGTTTAAGAGATATCAGCTCTGAAAGTAGGTGTCGCCGTTATTTTAGGGGCTTTAAATTAAACTCCCTAAAAGCTCAATATCTCAAAAACGGCTGAACCGATTTTTATAAAACACGTCTAAGAACCACCACTAGAAAACTTGCTTGAATTTTAAAAAAAACTGCATTCAACTAAGCAAATAAGGTCTTGTAGTATTGTTAGGCGATGGGCTTGCAACCTGTCAGTAATAAATACACTGGTAAACATCTTAGCCTGATTGTGCAAAATGTGATTACAGAATTACCAACAACAACAACAACAATTGTGTTTGTAAAATTAATTTGTTTTATTGAGTGCATTTATTATTTATTTCATAAAGTAAGTTCACTTCAAAGAAGTAATAGGTGAAGTTAACGTTTTTAAGGCTAAGCCCATTCCCGCAAAAACGCCGTCAGGACTGCTTTAGACCTATCATATAAAAACATAAGTTATATGCACACAAGCTCTTAACTATTGACCACAGGAGAGACAACTTTTGTTTTTAAGAGTGTTTATGACCCTCATACATTTTTAGACGACATTTACAGCAATAAATTGTAATTTTTTCATACCTTTTAGACGTTAAAACTATTCGTCAATATGCGATATTCTAAACCTCTTACAGAAAAATTCACATATCAGTCGCCGGTTTCAGATCGATTAATCAAAATAAAATAATAAAAACAAAAAAGTAGCTCATACATTCGTTGAAAATTGATATTATCTTTCGTATTGCGCATTAAAATTTGTAGAAATAAAGTATTTCAACTGTAAAATCACGTAAATCAGCGAAATCGGCAAAATTTCGTATACCTACGGCCTCTTAGGGTTATATTTTTCGCTGCCGAAGTGAAACATATGTAAAACACGAGACCAAAATTATGTGCATCTTGTGTCTTTGAATCCCTCGCTGCACTCAGGATTCTAACATAGAATCCTTCGATTACTCGGGATTCAAAATCAACACGCGCAGCAATAACCAACTTTGTTCTCTTGTTGCACAAATAACTATTGTTGGAGAGTTACCGCTTGTCCCTCGATGCGCACGCGCCTGCGCAGGGCGGCGAGAGGCTGCCATTGGCCGGCCGCGCATGGTGCAGCGCAGGGCTCAGAGCTGGCGATGACGCTGGAATGAGGATAAGAATAATAATTATTTACTATCCAAAAATCTCAGTACATGGCGCGCGGAAGGGTTCGACCTCGAACCTCATACGTCTCCCCACACCTATCGACGCGGAATCAAATTCAAATTCATTTATTTATAATAAGTTTCACAATTTTCGTGGTCGAATCCTCCTTTTAAGATACACCTGTATTAGGAGGTAGGTATTCGCTCTTTCTTACAATGTGGTTACAGTAATCCTTACTAATATTATAAACGTGAAAGCGTGGATATTTGTTACGCTTTCACGCAAAAACTACTCGACGAATCATCATGAAACTTTGTACACATATTCTGGGAGGTACTAGAAGTAACATGGGATACTTTTTTATTAAAAAAATATGTACATACATACATAAATAAACTCACGCCTTTATTACGCCCAGAGTGGGGTAGGCAGAGCTACAGAATTGCCAACCACTCTAAAGACCTTGTTGATAAATTCTGTAACCACGTTTTGCACAATCAGGCTAAGATGTTCACCAGTGTATTAGTGACAGGTTGCAAGCCCATCGCCTAACAGTACCTACTCCAAGCCTATTCCCTTTGTCGCCTCTTACGTCATCCACGGGAAGACATGGAGTGGCACTATTCTAACCCGGCAACCACACGGGGTATGTATTTACAAGAAAAAAAAATTGCAGCGGGCGAAGCCGCTGGCGGGTCGCTAGTTATAAATAAATAAATCGGAATCGGAGTTAGCAGTGTTGTTTATTCTCTTAACACAGCGCTGCGTCGAACGCAAACGCGAAGTTTTATCCGGCAAGTTTAAGAAGTCCCGTCGGAGCGTTCAAAAACGTTTTAGCGCGTGCCTTCTTAATTAGGCAGATTTATAAGACAATGAACTCGACCCACCTGCCAAATCACAGTACTGATCAAAAAACTCTTTAAGCTGCGAGCTGCGAGCGAGCCAAATTGTTGCACATAAACATGCGCGGGTGAGACAGCGTGATTGACACGATGACAGCCGCGGCTGCGTTTATCATAACATAATTCACCGAATTATTAACAAAAAGAAGAAGAAATCGCCTCGGTGGCGGAACGGCACAGGAACTTAATCAAATTTTATTTTTTACGCGCCTCGCCCACAGACAAGTTAGAATTTGTCGTTCTGCCCGCGGCACTCTCGGATACACGGCCAAATTACGCGAGGCACGCACACCGAGGCGCCTTTGAGCACGGTCAAGAGACCGACTCTCGACGGCTCGCCGCGCGCCTCTCGCGCACTGCTCGCGCACAGCGCGTGAGCGCGTACGAATTTGAGCAAAATACATAGTTGAGCCGTGCGTGCCTCAATCCGTCTTTTAGCTCTTATTGCGTAGACATAAAGAGTTTTTTGATCAGCTAACGCCGATTCCGCGTCGATAGATGTGGGGAGACCCTATGACAAGTGATCGGAAATCCGGCGCAACAAGGGTTGAATAAATAAATAAAATAAATAAATATCACGGGACAATGTCACACAAATTGACCTAGTCCCAAACTAAGCTCTAGGCTTGTACTATGGGTACTAGACAACGATAAACATACTTATATAGAGAAATAAATACTTAAATACATAGAAAACAACCAAGACTCGGGAACAAATATTCGCGCTCATCACACAAATATCTGCCCTTACCGGGATTTGAACCCAGGACCGCTGGCTTCGGAGGCAGGGTCACTCCCAACTAGGCTAGCGTGTCGTTTTTGAATGGCCTATCTATAGCATTATGCTAACATGGATATGCCCCGGGATTCCGGGAATTATGTTGCTGTCGGAGAATACTTAAATTATTTTATTTTATATTATATCAATTTTATCTTTTGAAATAAATGAAATTATTTCGCCATGTCCGTCCGTCTGCAGCCTTGCGCAGGGACTCTTAGTACTAGAAAGCTATTATTTGGCATGAATATGCATATTAGTCACGCCAACAAAGTGGTACAATAAGATGTAAAAAAAGGGGATGTATTTTTTGTACTTATATAGAGAAATACATACTTAAATACATAGAAAACATCCAACACTCAGGAACAAATACTCTTGCTCAGCACACAAATTTCTGCCCTTACCGGGATTTGACCCCTAGCTTCGAACGCAGGGTAACTCCCAATTAGGCTAGCGTGTCGTCAAAGTCTAGTTTGACTACGGAACCCTAAAAAGGTGTCAATTTATAATCTCGCTGTATGTTTAACATTTTTAGGCATTTCAAAAGATACGTATAACACTAACAGCCTTATTTATACGAACGCGGTCGCGGGATCAGAGTCACATCCAGATTAAGATTACGCCTCGATATCCCGCGAATTGTATCCGGAAATCCAATCACTGAGTCACATAGCTTATGATCACAAGTCAACACTTGAAGCCACTAGACCACCGAACCAATCACGCACTCAACAGGGTCAGGACTCTATACCGATTAAACCAGATTGCTTTTGACTTGTTTCCATATTGTCAACGTTTTCATAGCTCTTTGCTTGACAGTAATGGCCTCCGAGCAATGATATTGCAAAGTATAGATATGTTGCGTTCATATTAAATTGCGTTTGAAAAAGAACTGAAGTCGGTTTTTTTGTTGAAAATATTGTGGTCGCCGATCTTAAAGCTGAAGTTTTATCTGGCAAGTTAAAGAAGTCCCGTCGTCGGAGCGAAAAAGACACATTTTAGCGCGTGCCTTCTCAATTAGGCAGCAGGCAAATGAGTCAAGACGGGACTTCTTTTTTTTATGTTAAGGAGAAGGCACACTAGCACTCAGGCCACCTGGGTAAGTGGAATCTGAGACCCATAGACATTTGAATTCTCAAGACCATAATCCTAACACCTCAAATGCGTTGCCAACACTGAGGACTAAGATGGAATGCCTCTATGCTAGTAATTTCACCGGTTGTCTTATCCTCACACCGGAACACAAAAATGCGAACACTGTTGCTTGGCGGGTGGTTAATGGATGGGTGGTTCTTAAACTTGCCAGATAAAACTTCACCTTTAAGATCGACGCAGGGCTGTGTTGAGAGAATCACCCCTGAAGTCGGCGACCACAATATTTTCAGCAAAGAAGCCGACTTCAGTTGGACTAACGTGCTACGTAGGTCCGTGGGCGTTTTCCAAAAAAAGTGTACATCGTTTAGGACAAAGTTAAGAAGAATTAACTTTTTCCATTTTGTCACGAAAATTTGCCATACATTTACATACGTTAATTTTCGTGACGAAATGGAAAAAGTTTTTGACGTGACAACGTCTTATAATTCGATGGAGCCGGCTGCACGCACGAAAAAACATGACTCATGCGGCGTTACCTCGCTCTGAGGCGTTCCATTTAAGGCCTGAAGTGCAAGCGAGTTCGGAACGAGCGACAAAGAGGCACAATCGGCCCCCGCGTTCGGCAGCGTTCGACATCTGTCTCTCTCCTACTTGAGTGAGCGATGCGTCCGCGTGGACAGCTGCTATACAATAATACATTTACATGTTTTCGTCAAGTATGAAGTGCAGTGAAAAGTGAATGTGGTGTCAAATGTTTATAGCAACGATAATTGAGGCGATAAAGGTAATGATTCTTTCGATATTAAATATATGTTCAGTGGTAGAGGCTCGTTCTATTTTCTTGAGCTTCGTTTTTCTATGAAACAAGACTGCATAGCTGGGTACCGTTAATCAAATAGTTAACTTCGTTAATCGCTAATCCGTTACTAAAAAAGTTAACTTCTAACGTTAAAGGGCGTTTTCCAAAAAAAGTGTATATCGTTAGGGACAAAGTTAAGAAACTTTAACTTTTTCCATTTCGTCACGAAAATTAGCCATACATTTAGATACGTTAATTTTCATGTAGGTACACTTTTTTGGATTTTTTTTTTTTTTTTATGTTAAGGAGAAGGCACACGAGTACTCAGGCCGCCTGGGTAAGTGGAATCTGAGACCCATAGACATTTGAATTCTCAAGACTCCTAAGACCTCAAATGCCTCGCCAACCCTGAGGACTAAGATGGAATGCCTCTATGCTAGTAATTTCACCGGTTGTCTTATCCCCACACCGGAACACAACAATGCGAACACTGTTGCTTGGCGGGTGGTTAATGGATAAGATGGTGGTAGCGATCCGGACGGACGCTGCACAGGGTCCTACCACCACTAAAATTCGCCCTAAAGCGTTACGTTTTGGAGGATTTAGCGCAAGTTAACATTAGCATATTGCATTTTTTATATCGTTGCGTTAGTGATCTACTAATAAAAAATTGATGGCTTGGGTTCTGAAATTTAACAGGTTTGCAATAAAAAATCGTGTATAATCGGAATGTGCAATTTAGTCATCTGTGGGCCGAGCAGGCTGCCACGGTAGTTAGTGTCAAATATTATTTAAAACACAGTCACCCGGGGATTTAGTTGGAAAGTGTGCTTTGTGTGACTCAAATCACACAAAGCACACTTGTTAAACCTTGGTTCTTTATACTTGGGCGTTTTCCAAAAAAAGTGTACATCGTTAAAGACAAAATTAAAAAAAAACTTTTTTCCATTTCGTCACGAAAATTAACGTATGTAAATGTATGGCTAATTTTCGAGACGAAATGGAAAAAGTAAAATTTTCTTAACTTTGTTTTTAATGATGTACCTACACTTTTTTTGGAAAACGCCCTCTCACTTACGTTGGAGTATGGAATAGACGAACTATAGTCCCGACCTTATGTCAAAAATTGTCCCGTGGCAGCGTGCTCGGCTTACTGGCATTTTCCCCTTCATGAACATTAATAAGTCCTCATCTGAAAGCGAGGCTGAACGTATTTTTCACGGCGCGGTGCGGTGCGTGCGGCATCTTTTTAATAAATAGTAGGTACTGGAATAACGATTAACGGACCTGGGGAAATTCAAGTTAATCCGTTTTTAGAAAAGGTAACTTCGTTAATTAACGATTAACGGATTAACGAGTTCATACACAGCGATGAACACGAGTGACAAATATACTGTTAGATCCTAGTGCGAGTAAGACAGCGACAGCTAACCATAAGACTAAAAAAAAAGAAGCACTAAAGCTAAAACTAATAATAATTTGATGATCTTCACACGCAGACACTGAACCGGTTTACCGCGATCGAAAAACCAGATTGTTAATACATATAAATGCTAAGGAAACAATTAACCAAAAAACCATTTTATTTTTTTATATATTAAGGAGAAGGCACACGAGCTCTCAGGCCACCTGATGGTAAGTGGAATCTGAAACCCATAGACATTTCAATTCTCAAGACTCCAAATGCGTTACCAAACCTGAGGACTAAGATGGAATGCCTCTATGCTAGTAATTTCACCGGGCGGTTGTCTTATCCCCACACCGGAACACAACAATGCGAATACAGTTGCTTGGCGTGTGGTTAATGGATAAGATGGTGGTAGCGATCTGGACGGACCCTGCACAAAATGAAGTCTACTTTGGGTTAAGAATGTAGGATGCCAACTTCAGTCGACTGTTCGTAGCTTTTTGCGTCAGGAGGGTTATGTTGTTCAAGTGTATGTATGTTTATTTCTATGACACGCTCTGCAGCCTATGGTTGATGCATTTTAACTTATGAGCAGGGATCGGATATTCGGATCGATATTTACCTAAACTTGGCAAAATCCCGGAAAATGTTGGGCTAATATAGAGGCGGCTTTTTAATTTTAATCAGTTTAATAAATATGCTCCGGGACTCCGGGATCGCACAAATTTACATAAGAAGGCACACATTTAGTAACATAATTAGTTAATGGGTATTTTTGCCTATTTTTGTAAGGAAATAAGTTGGTATATAGATCTTACAAGAACATTGTATGTAGTGTAGCCGCAGCGTGAATTATTTTACACAACTGGTAAGTTCTATAGTATTGTAGATTCAAGGGTTCTATAATACAGGACAATAATAAAACAATCACATTATAATATAAAACATGTACATCGATGTATTAATAAATTAAATATTTAACAAGAGTTCTGTGGAAATGGTTTAACATTATAAACTCTTAAACACTACGCGTTTTAAACACTAAATTATATTTAAACTGGTTGGTTGCAAATAAACTTATTTTAGTAACCTAACCGAGAGGTTAAAAAGTTTACGCACAATCTTTGTTATCTATAGACTTTGACTTTGCTTAGAATTATAATAAATAAGTACAATTCATTCCGAATTCGACATGGTAAGTCTGTTTCTGAATACTGTAAGTATCCATTTTTACATCGAAATGACCTTTCTACATCTACCGTAGTTAACGTTGCATATTTGTAAATAGAAGAGTCACTTGCCTTATTCATTTGCTCACACATTTCTCGAAGCTCATCAAAATCGGGGTTTCTGTCCATGAGTTGATTGAGAGATAGCGGTGGGGTTTGAGACCACGGGGATAATGTTGTCCTTGAAACGTCGGAAGTAAACAATTTTAAACGTACTAGTAGTTTAAAAGTACTAGTACTCACGGCAAGTTCCGATAAACTAAGTAATGATAGTGAAATTTCCCTAGTTGAATAAAACTCAGGTAAATTAGATTTAATATTTTCCCATAGAAAATTACATTAAAAAAATAAAAAAATAAGCGTATTTAAATCCTCAAATATGAGTTTGAACTGCGTTGTTACTTAGTTAAGTAATCCCGGAAATTTTATTACGAAAATAAAGCTGAGTCCGTCTCCATACCATTCACGCCGCTAAAGTATAGGTAAATATCGATCCGAATATCCGATCCCTGCTTATGAGGTTAAGATAGTTTCATCTTAGATGCGAGAGTAGCATAGGTAAGTATTTGAATCAAAGTAATGAGGGACCAGCCACGATATCGCTAAAAAAAAAACACCTGTTCCATACATTAATGTTGAATTAATTGAGAGTTAATGTACAGAACAGCTGGTATTGTTTAGCGATTTCGTGGTTGGTCCCATCGGAAAAGTTGTTCGGTATGACCATCTTATTCACTTCTGGCCATTCCTGATCATGGCTCCAAAATCACCCAGTATAATACACTGGTAAACATCTTAGTCTGTTTGTGCAAAATGACGTTACCGAATTATCAAGAGGTCCCCACTCTGGGAATGAAGGCGTGATTTTAGGTATGTATGTTTGTCACATATATATGTATAATATTATTTTTATCTATAAATTAGGTATCTTCACTACATAGTTTATAACAAAGTCGCTTCCCGCTGCCTGTCCTTATGTATGCTTAGATATTCCAAACTACGCAACGGATTTTGATGCGATTTTTTTTAATATATAGAGTGATTCATGAGGGAGGTTTATCTAACCCGGAGCGATCGCTATAGTATCTTATACTAGTGGGATACACGGCAGGGATACGTCATTCCAAATTGAACCAACTATAAGTAATCATTTGAAATCTAGAAACATTGAGTCAAACCGGTTTAATACAGAATGTATATAATTTGATCACTAATGAGTTAAGACAAGGTCAAAGCGATACACTCTTATAAATGCTATTTAAAATAAAGAAAGACTTACCAAAAAGCGCCAACAAAATCCAAAAAAACATCACTCCTTGATCACCAAGCCATCACGTCATCACTAGTCATCACAACGTACGGGTAGAGGATATCGCGTCTTAAGATTAAATGATTTAGGTGGAATGTGACGAGATGAGCATCCTCGACGAGATCGCTTCTAGTACAGATACCAGTTTCTTTCGTTTTCCTGTTTTTGCCATACGCATTATGGATATGTCGTTTGTATGGTAGAGGAACCTGTTAACGTATTATGCGATTATTTTTAAGATGTAAAAAACCGGGCAAGAGCATGTCGGACCATGCTCAGTGTAGGGTTCCGTACCATTGTCTATACAAACACGGTGTCTGTATTAAGATTGAGCAAACAACGGCAAATAAATCACGTTTGTTGAACGGGAGCCCTCCAATATTACTACTTATTTAAATTTTAATTATTTATTCTTAAAGTGAATATAAAACTATAATATTACTAGCGACCCGCTCTCGCTTCGCTCCGGATTAAAGTATTATACATATAAACCTTCCTCTTCAATCACTCTATCTATTAAAAAAAAACCGTTTCAAAATCCGTTGCATAGTTTTAAAGATTTAAGCATACATAGGGATATAGGGACAGAAAAAGACTTTATTTTATACTATGTAGTGATATTCTGGTAATATTTCTAGCGTCTACCTGTTACCGTTACTAATATCGAGCAAAAAACAGCAAATAATCGCGATGTATGAGAGTCCCCTTAAATATTGATAGCGGCAAATGAAATACATCATCTGTGAAAATTTCAACTGTCTATTACGGTTCATAAGCATACCTGGGATATCTCGGGGCGTCTATAAAAAGAAACAAATTAAAACGTGTCCCCATTTATATGTTTATTTTAAAATAGTTTTCATGATATACGTTCAATATTTTTTCCATATTCGATGGTATTAATGATTGCCGTCTAGATGAAAACATCCACTTTAAACTGCTAAACGTTCTAACAACGACCACAGTGGTCAACAGGGCATACTTTAAATGTTTACCTATATAATGACTCAAAGCCAATTTCTCATTTATGTCGGTTATTGAAATTTCCTCACCTTTTATAAGGCTGTTTACTTTTTTCATGGTGTCATAACCAGTATTTAATTACATCGACATCTTTTTTATCGATATCAAATCCCTAGAACTGGCCCCGAGGTATCCCAGGTATTTTCATGAGATACAACCTGGTGACAGACAGACAGCGGAGTCTTAGTAATTGTCCCGTTTTTACTCTCAGGGTACGGAACCCTTACAATGGAGCAAAAGCATGTCGCACCATGATCAGTGTAGGGTTCCGAAGCCGTTATGTACCTACTACAAACATAAAAAACAACAGGTAAAAACATTTTTTCTATTTAAAGTCATTTGGTGCCGTCTTAGATGATTTTTGTAGGTATATAAACACTTTAAAGAACTGTATCTCAAGAACCAATGATTTTTATTTTAAATTCTTAATTTCATTAAGATCTTTGTCAAATTTTAAGGATCCATTAATCGAAAAATTGTTTTCATGAAAACCATTCCCACTCTCTACTACCTACTAAGAGTCTCTGAGCTAGGCTGCGGACGGACGGACGGACATGGCGAAACTATAAGGGCTCCTAGTAGGGCTCGGATCCGGTTTATACCGGTTTATTTCGGTTTTGCTCCAAACTTTTGTAGGGAACGCGAACGTTTTGAGGGCTTAATTTGACCTTAATTAACCGGTTTAATCCACGTGTGGAGAAACCAAAAGCTTTGTACCGAATAAATACACTAAGCGCCGCTTAATTATTATTATTTTTTTTTTTTTAATTGTTACAAAATGAGGTTACAGAATTATCAAGAGGTCTTTTTAGATTTTATTTTATTTATTTTATTTTTCTTTATTAAGGAAAACAAACAGCTTACATTATACATGAGTATTACAACACAACTGATTAATGCATAAGCCAACGAAGTTGTCACCGATGTATGTTGCACTTAGGCATTAACTACACAAAGCTAACAACCTCTATTAAAACATGCACTTAAAACAGTATCTCTATAGACATGGAGTGAAATGAAATGATTAGTTTCTTTAACTTATGATAAAAGGTAATTAATTGTAAATACTGTAACGACATTTTAACCGCACTTACTTAGCTGACAAAATCATCATTAATTTGTTGGTATTTTTGTAGCTCTGTCTAGCCTACGTTATCCGTGCGTCGGGATTAACCGATTTTGAAGCTCTAAACGGGTTAATTCGAAAAGAACTTTATGCGTATGTTTATAACATGTTTGTTTGCGGGTGGTAGAACCTTGTGCAGGGTCCGTCCGCGTCGCTACCACCATCTTATCCATTAACCTACCGCCAAACAGCAGTGCTCGCATTGTTGTGATCCGGTTTGGGGATAAGACAGCCGGTGAAATAACTAGCATAGAGGCATTCCATCTTGGTCCTCAGGGTTGGGAACGCATTTGCAGTCTTAAGATTGCAGTCTTGTGAATGCGAATGTCTATGGTTTCCACTAACTATCAGGTGGCCTGTGTGCTCGAATGCCTTCTCAAAGCCATAAAAAAAAAAAAATGTTTCTCCAAAAATCGGTTAAAACACTGGTTTATGCGAACGGAACCAAAATGAAAAGGTTTTGCGTCAAGTACATAATAACGGTTTGAAAAAATTATCGGTATCCGAGCTCTGGTTCCTAGTTTGACTACGGAACCCTAAATATGGATATGCAGACGAAACTCGAAACTAAAAAGATTGTTGTGTAGATTGACTTTGGTACAACATTTTGCTAAAGCTCGCGTCCCCACCTAAGCTTTCGTTTTATTTTTTGATAATAATAAAACGTAGCCATTTTACATAATATATCATCTTGGTTGGCTTTTTTTGGTGAAAATATTGTGGTCGCCGACTTCAGTTGGAATAACCTATTAGGTAGGTAGGAATCTACAATTTTAAACCAAGTTATAATACGGCAGTGGAAAGGCAAAAATGCTTAAGCGCCATACATAATAATGGCCATTTAGCTTAAGCGCCATATACCTAATAGGGCGCTTAAGCTTAACCTCCATACTTGATAGTGGCGCTTAAGCAATTTTGCCTTTCCACTGTCGATATATATTTTATATTTTTAGCGATGTTAAATTTTATTTTATTTAATACTTTTTAGCGATCATAAAACGCTGTTCCGTAATCCCACTTATTAATTGATGTGAAACTTTAATTTTCAAGCGCGCCGCAAGCAACGCCGGCGGAAAGTTTTCCAAAAAAAAAAATTCAAATTCGGTTCACAATTGACGGAGTAATCGGTGAACATACATAAAAAAAAACATAGAACGGAACGTATCACCTCCTCCTTTTTTGAAATCGATTAATAAGGCCAGGCCTTCGACTACAAACGACCACAATATTTTCACCAAAAAAGCCGACTTCAGTTGGACTAACCTATTAGGTAGGTGCCTACAATTTTAAAGGAAGTTATTTTTTGCGTTTTTAGTAGCTTGCTAGTAGACAGAATGGCGATCATAATGGATAGAGTTCCATTCAGAAGTGATACCTTCTGCCAATGTGTTAGATTTTCCTACATTTGGACTCTACGTGATCATGCTCGTACGAACACTATAGTCTGTACTTTTAGGTATTTAAAAAAGTGTAAACAAACCAAACCACGTGGCTCTGCTCATCAACCAATCCAAGCTGTTTGGTCGAGCTTTGACGTATCAGTGTTCTGCTCCTATTGGCTGATCTGTCAATGTCACGTGGTTTTTTTGTTTACACTTTTTTAAATACCTAAAAGTACAGACTATAGAAGCGGTTCTATTCTTTATCAGATAGCGAATACCACATGTTGGTAAATACTCGTAGGTATGTAGTGTAAGACATCACAAAGGTCTAAACTTGATTCATTCTTTTTTGCAATCTGGTTTTAGTTTTTGCAGTCGGGTTTTAGTTTTTCAAACTTATATTTTTATTTCATACTATTTTGCAGTCGTGTAAAAATAATCATTTTTTTATTTTTTGATCATGGTCGGGTGTTATTTAATATAGTTCATTGTAGTAATGTTTAAAATCACACATCCTCCATACTTAAATTTCGCAATCTATCCAAATCGATTGCGCGTGTTAATTGCCTGTTAGCGCCATCTATCGGCGTAATTAGATACTAATGTTTTCCATAACATATTTTGTGCCCTTAGATTGATAACTAGCGACATCTAACGGGCAGCTGATTCACTAAATTGTGTAGGTTAAGTAATGATAAACAAAGAACGGAAATTAACCCGCGGAGCGCCCGGCTCTCGAAAGCCAAAATGCCCTGAGCGCCCCGTTATTTTATAAGCTGGGTACTTTTTCGGTACCTACTTGAGAAAAAACGACTACAGGTCACATCACAATCGTAGTACTGCCACTGCCCGCTAGATGGTCCTCGAAGTCTATTGATATCATTTTTTTCATTTCACGCCGCCATGTTTAATTTTTAATAAACCAAATATTCTATAACCATCGCACAAAAAAGACAAATTGATAGACACCTCATTTGTCAAAATCGGTTCATTATGTACGACGCTAGAGTATAGGACATACATACATACATACATAGAGACATACATAGGGTGTCAAAATCATTCAATCAACCCTTCCTTTGCTTCGCCGTAGTCGGATAAAAAGTGGAAAAAAACCGCGTTTCGGGACACTTATTTGTAAACGAAAAAATCATTAAAATATATACCCCAGACCACCATAGGATATGCCACTTACTTTGGATCTTACTTAGTTCCATTTCGGGGTGCATTTTTAGAGCTTTTTTTACTGCTTAACGCGTAACCAGTACAAGTATTTATACGGCGACTTTTCACGAAAAGACTTAACACTGGCGTAACTGTTGACCGGTTGGTGATAAATTGACACAAGCATAATTTATTAGAGTTGTTAAAAATAAACCTTTTATTTAGACTACAGTAAAAAGAATAATTGACTCTAATTTGGCATTATGAATGAAGCTTCTTAAGCCTCTAAACGAAATAAATAAAGTAACATAATGTCATCTTGACATTTCCGAGATCTATCAAAACAATAACACGGAAAGTTAGGTTATAAGAGCAGCAAAATGTTTAGAAAACTAAGAATATTTCGGTCGACGGCGTTATCTATTAACTATTCAGTTAAAGTAGAATTAGATGTCAGTTTAAAACATAAATTTGAAAGCAAAGAGTACAAGCCCCGCAAACATCCCGGAACTGCAAGAGTAAAAATTGCTTCGATACCTCCAGACATCGTTAAAGCGGTGAGGATTGTTTTAGATGACTCTGGCGCTAAGTCTATGCACCAGGAGAGCATAAAACTAAATAACTATCTTCGCTCACGACTGCTTCCTCCAGAACAAGGCGATATAGATGAGAAGGCCTCTAAAATACACGATAAAATCGCAAAGAAAGCGTATTCGAAGATTGGTGATAATGTAACTGTGGATGAGTTTAATCAGGTCAATAAGCAACTACAATCGAAGGTTTTTAACATTTTGAAGTCGAATGTGTACCGCTGGGGCAACATATCGTATGATAAAGCAACCTCCTTACAATACTTAATGTCGAGATCTGCTCCTGAATATGCGGTTTTAGTCCGTGTGCTAGATGAAATAAGAATGAAATATCCAGACTTTAAGCCAAACAGTTTCTTTGACTTTGGTTCAGGTGTCGGCACAGGGACATGGGCGGTAAATCATTATTGGAAAGGTGACATATTTGAGTATTTCTGTGTCGACACTTCTCCTGACATGCATGATCTAGCGAGACTAATTCTCTGCCAAGGAAAAGACAATGTCACAATGCCTTTTAAAGGTTACTTCCAGCGGCAGTTTCTCCCGGCATCTTCAGATCTGAAATACAACATAGTTTTGTCAGCATTCTCGTTGTTTGAACTACCAAACATGAGATCAAGGTTAGAAACTATACAAAAGCTATGGCAGAAAACAGAAGATTTCCTTATAATTGTTGAACATGGTTCAAATGCGGGTTTTCAAGTTGTAAATGAGGCTAGAGAGTTTGTTCTAAATCTACCAAAAGGAGCGAACAACGGTTTTGCATTCTCGCCCTGTCCTAATGACAATGTTTGTCCTAGATATTTAGAACAAAAGACTCCGTGCAACTTTTTAATGAAATATGACTCGCTACCGTATCCTTCGAAGTCAAATGTCGCAGCAGAACTTTTCTCATATGTTATTTTAAAGAAAGGAGTCCGTCCGTCAGATGATCCTCAGTGGCCTAGGATAGTGCGGGCTCCAATCGTCCGCTCTGGACACACCATCTGCAGGTTGTGCACAAAGGAGGGGGATTTGAAAGAGATTATATTTTCTAAGTCTAAATTTGATCAGACAACGTATAGATGTGCTCGATCTAGCAATTGGGGTGATGTGTTGCCAGTGAAATAAATATGTACAAATCTAACTTGCTTGTTATTTGAAACACTGTGCCCTGGTTGCCATGAAATATGAAAAATATGTTAAAGAACATAAGATGTTTAAAAATAAAAGTTTTAAGAAACTAAAAATACCCTTCAAAAAACAAAAAATATCTTCTTTCAAAATGATAGGGTCGGTCCTACTTAATGTGGCTTTTGATTAAAAATATAGTGGGACACCGACTTGGAACGAGTTGGACTGAACTATTTTACCTATCATTTTAAAAGAAGTTGTTACAAGCTTCTTAAAGACAATTCTTAGCTTAAAACTTTTATTTTATGGACGGTTTTCAAAAAAAGTTCACATGGTTAGGGACAAAAATTAAGAAACAACTTTTACATTTCGTCATGAAAATTCATAAATAAATAAAATTAACGTATCTAAATGTATGGCTAATATTCGTGACAAAATTGAAAAATTAAATATTCTTAATTTTTGTTCTTAACAGTGTACACATACATACATACACATACATAACGTCACGTCTTTATTCCCAGAGTGGGGTAGAGCAACAGAATACCAACAACTCTAAACTTGTTGATAATTCTGTAACCACATTTTGCATAGTCAGGCTAAGATGTTTACTAGTGTATTAGTGACAGGTTGCAAGCCCATCGCCTAACAGTACCTACTACAAGCCTTTACTCCCTTAGTCGCCTCTCACGACATCCACGGGAAGACATGGAGTGGCACTATTCTAACCCGGCAACCACACGGGGTACACTTTTTTGAAAAACGCCCTTTAACCTTTTAGTACATACATACATGCATGACACCACACCTTCATTCCCAGAGTGGGGTAGGCAGAGCTACAGAAATACCAACAACTCTAAATTGACTTGATGACCTTTTAGTGACCATAATAACACTGCTATGTCATTCCACATCTCAATTAATAAGAACCATTAAACCATTTGAATATGCTTCGTCATAGCCGCTAAACTATCTTATAGTTCTATAGTTTTTCATAGTAACTACAACATTATTCAAAAATCGTGGAAATCGGACTTCATTTGGGGGTAATAACGATATCGTCTTTGACGTGTTTCCGTATTGTCAACGTTTTGATAACTCTTATGTCATTTAATGGCGACCGAGTCATAAACGATTCTAAAACACGTCAAACGCGATATCGTTTCGCAGTAAGTAGAATACAGGCCCAGGGCCTCTATTCAGGAGCGTTAAAACGATATTATGTTTGACTCGTTTAAGAATCGTTTATGTTATGTCACAGTCGCCATTATTGTAAATGACATAAAGAGTTATCAAAACGTTGACAATACGGAAACACGTCAAACACGATATCGTTTTAACGCACCTGAATATAGGCCCTGGTCAGTAACATTTTGGTTGCTGACCAACTTTAAATCGTTATTAATCCTAAATGTTTTTTTTTTACTTTAGGATATGGCGTCTGGTTGCAGCCATATTGAATTTTCATTACTGTCATATCTTCAGTGACACTCCCTAGATTAAGATAAATCGATTGACATAAGAATCATGAAATGTGTTTGTCATGATGTTTTTAGAGCGCCGCCACAAAGAAACAAACATTCATACAGGGTGTTAGGTAATGAGTGGATAATCCTTGAACTACGGATAGAGGGCACTTAGCACGTTATGAAAAAGCTAAAATAGGTCTAGTAAAAGTCGCACGGTTTTCGAGATATTTTGACTTTTAATCGGATTTTTTGTCATTTTTCCTTATGTCCATGTTACGTAAAACCCTTAATTTCATGCATTAATTCATTTTTTTTTTCACTTTTTTCTTGCATGGTTAGAATCACTATGAACTAAGGAAGTTTTTAAAGCTACATGCCAAGTTTTTTTCATGACAACTTTTTGAGTAAACTCACTAAGTTACTTTTTCCATACTAAGAAATCCCCGCGTTTGTTTTTCACGTAGTATGGAAAAACAAACTTTGTGCGTTTACTCAAAAAGCTGTCATGAAAAAAAACTCGGCATGTAGCTTTAAAAACTTCCTTAGTTCATAGTGATTCTAACCATGCAAGAAACACGAAAAAAATATTGAATTAACACATGAACTTAGAGGTTTTTCGTAACACGGACATAAGGAAAAATGACAATAAATCCGATTAAAAGTCCAAATATCTCGAAAACCGTGCGACTTTTACTAGACTTATTTTAGCTTTTTCATAACGTCCTAAGTGCCCTCTATCCGTAGTTCAAGGATTATCCACTCATTACCTAACACCCTGTATATAGGCTGTGAAACACATTACCCTCCTTTGCGTCGCGCAGTCGGGTAAAAAGCGCAAAGCTCCCAAATAGGGTACCTCATCACTTCATCGAATTTAATTTCACCGAACGCTAATTTCTGCTGAAACCATAATGTTTTCAAGGCATCGTAAATATTAATTATGTTGGTTAGGTTAGGTTAGGTTAGATGTTTAAGATACCCTGAAACATTATGGTTGCAGCAGAAAAAAGCGTTCGATAAAATGAAATTGAAGAGCATCTAAAAAAACAAATTATTGTTCCCAAAAAAACATACTATTTTTTTGTTTAGGAAAAGGTACACGAGCGCTCAGGCCACCTGATGGTAAGTGGAGTTATTTAATTGGTTAAATATTGTTTACATAATAAATTAATAAAGTAAGTACTAGTTGCACTCACGTAAAATACAGCTGATACAAACTTAAACAGTAAATTTTTCATGAGCTAACTAAGGCAGAGCTGTTTGATCAGTAGTTAACTAAACTAGTGGTTAAAATTCGAAAAAATAAATGGTTAAATTTCCTTGAGATATACCTAACCATTACTTACGAATTTTAACAATTAGTTTAACTACTGATCAAACAACAGGCCCTAAGAACCCTCCAGTTTAAAGTGTTTAAACTAACTTTGTGACACACTTACACGGAAAGTCATAAGCTAAGACGTTCATTTACGTCGGGTGCTAAAAATGGGTTTAATTCTACATAGACGGGTAAAGAAACTAGGTTGTGGTTCAGTTTACAAAATTAACTAATGCGTAATTAATATGTAAAGTGATTCATTAGCAAGATTGGTCATTAGTAGAGGTGTTAGCGTCATACTCGGTCGTGTTTGCTCAGTTACGGTAAATTGTACAACAGTTTTCGTGCGGTACCAGGAGTGCATACAACCGTACAAGGGCACGGTTACAATGAAGTCGATTTGTTGCATTTTAATTGTGATCTTGGCCGTGAATAAAATCGACGCTGGTGAGTGTTTTATAGCTTTCTGCGCACCTGATGTAATTATTTTATTGATGGTTGATTTAATGTTATTTTAACAATATAATTTACCATTTGGTATTTGATTATTTATTAATTTATTATATGATAAACAGTGATCGGAATAGGTAGTGCAATTTCGCGAGACTTCGGTGCGTAAGTTTAGTATGGATATAGCTTGTAACCCCGGGATTACATTTGCAAAGTGTTAAAGTTTGTGTTTAATTCAGAAATGTTATTAAAATATAATTTTAACGATTATTTTGGTAGCATAGAATATCGCATTGACGAAATATGTAGACACTTGCAATAGCAATAAATAAAAAAGTATTTACAATAACATATTTTTTTTTAGATTTTTCGCATGTTCCCATTTAATTTCAATTAAGGTCACGTCAAGAAAATATTCTGCGAAATAATACGAGTCCCGTAATCTGGGGTCTTATCCATATTAAGTATAATGTTTATGGTCATTCACCCGGAATTGCACTACCTATTCCGATCACTGATGATAAAGGAGGGGTTTTTGATTTGTCCTATAGATACATACGTATATGGGATCCTATCATTTTATCGCCAGTCATTTAGCAAATTTTCGTTTCGCAGCCAACAGTTGACAAATACATCGTTTGAATAATAATTTGTCAAATTTCCATTTTATATTGTATAATTTGTCAAATAGTTTATTTATTACTTAAAAAATCTAGTCATTGTTTGTTAGAAATATTAGTGCACTTGTCGTAAGTGATTTTTAAATTAATCAGACAAATACCTACATTTTTTATATTTAAGTACATTGGAACATAGAACCTTCTCCTTTTTTGAATCAGGTTAAAAATGGAACATGTCGGTTTGTAGTGACTCTGCCTAAAATTCGTGTTTTTTAGGGTTCCGTAGTCTAACTAGGAACCCTTTTAGTTTCGCCAAGTCCGTCCGTCCGTCCGTCCGCTCAGAGACTCTTAGTAGGTACTAGAAATCTGTTATTTGGCATGAATACACGTAATAGTTACGCCGATAAAGTGGTAAAATAAAACGGAGATGTTTTTTTTCTCGTCTACCCCTTGGTTAGAGTCACCACCCACTACAGCCTAAACTATAAATAAAAAATGACTGAAATGAAAGCGCATTATTGTAACGATTTTGAAAGGAAAGCTATCACGACTAAGTAAACATCATTGGTCCTTGAGATACCTAGGCAAGTAAAGTGTTTATACCTACTAAAGATCATCTAAGACAGCACCAAATAAGTTGTTTTTGAGATAGTTTATTGTTGTAGGTAACGTCTTCGAAACCTTACATTGAGATGGTCCGACATGCTCTTGTCCTGCCTTTGTTTTTATTATTTATTTACCAAATTTCACTTCAAACAGCGCCTGAATTAATCCAAACTCTTTATCTAAGCTATATTAGCTCATATAAAGTTTGGATTAATCTATTAATAGAAAATCAATATGGCGTGCAACACGTGATTAGGTTTTATCTTGCCGTCACGTGATGTCACGCGATATTGTTTTACACTGCGACTAGCTTTCTACCGCGACTCTGTCCGCAATAGAAGTCAATAAAATAGTAGGTACCTAAATATCAGCGCGTTGTGTGATGAGCGCGAATATTTGTTCCTGAGTCTTGGATGTTTTCTATGTATTTAAGTATCTAATTCTCTATATGTATAAGTAAGTTTATCGTTGTCTAGTACCCATAGTAGGTACAAGCCTAGAGCTTAGTTTGGGACTAGGTCAATTTGTGTGAGATTGTCCCCTGATATTTATTTATTTATTTAGTTTAGGTTAGTGTAGATGTTTAAGATGCCCTGAAAACATTATAGTTTCAGCAGAAAATTGCGTTCGATGAAAAGATACATTCGATGAAATAACTAGCGACCCGCCAGCGGCTTCGCCCGCTGCAATATTTTTTTCTTTCATGTCACTTAGGGGTATGAAAAATATATGTTGACCGATTCTCAGACCTACCCGATATGCACACAAAATTTCATAAGAATCGGTCGAGCTGTTCCGGAGGGTATGGGAACGAACATTGTGACACGAGAATTTTATATATTAGATAACCTCTTTCTTTCTACTTCGTGTTCGATTCCTGGTATGGGCAAATATTTGTGTGAAGAGCGCGAGTATTTTGTTCCCGAGTCTTGGATGTTTGATACTTATGTAAGTATGTATTTATCGATGCAAGTATGTTTATCGTTGTCTAGTTCCCATAGTACAAGCCTAGAGCTTAGTTTGGGACTAGGTCAATTTGTGTGACATTGTCCTGTGATATTTATTTATTTGTTTGTATGAACCTATACTTTGCGTTGAGGACTTGGTGATTCCCCATTTACTTCAGGCTCGGTCGATTACGTCACAAGTAAAACAAATATAGGACAATTCAAGTTGTTAGTACTGGAAAATTCCCAAACCACGTGACAGGCTGTGCCTAGTGCCTAGTGTGGACATTGGAAACCTAATATTGTATAATAACGGGTGTCTATAATTTCATCCAATGTATCATTTCTTCAAACGCTCTTATCTGCTGAAACTATAATATTTTCAGGGTATCTTAAACATCTAACCTAACCTAACCTACGTAATTAATGTTTACGATACGAGTACAGTGCCGACGAAGAAGAATTCCTAGTCAATGTACGAAATTCTTCGTGTTTGGCGCCCGCGCTTCATTACACGTACCTAATGTATTGGTTAGGGAAATATTTGTAATCAATGCCCTTTGTTCGTATACGAGGAAAACATAGGTAGGTAGTGTGGTGAACTTTACTCCGGTGGCGAGTGGTTGGATAATAGAATGGCGCTGTTGGCACTAAGCTGAACAATTCCACAGATCACTCCTTGTGAAAGAGTCTGTAGAACACGCCAAGAGACCCAAAGTCCCTTGAAATATCTAACTTATTTTCTGGTGTGATCTCTAATATGACTTACTAGACCGAAGTTAGTCTTAAATATTGATCACAATTACAACATAGCTGACCTTGCTAGTTGTGCGTATTGGTATAAGAGCGTTTAGGTCTAATAAAACTAGCTAACACGTTCACGGACAGTACGTCGAGAGACGTAAACTAAGACCCTCGTGATATGGCACTACGGTTGTGGCTGGTGTTTTTAATTACATCCATAGCGGAACTACCGGTGAAATTACTAGCATAGAGGCATTCCATCTTAGTCCTCAGGGTTGGCAACGCATTTGAGGTCTTGGGATTATAGTCTTGAGAATTCAAATGTCTATGGGTCTCAGATTCCACTTACCATCAGGTGGCCTGAGTGCTAGTGTGCCTTCTCCTTAACATAAAAAAAAAAAAAAAAAACTCCGTCCATGACCGGCTTTTCCCCATAGCATTTATAATAGGAAGCACGGACACCTGTGACATTTTAGGCTTTAACAGAAGCCGCTAGTGCCACAGCAAAAAAGCTTTAGGGCAACCTCAACCTCATGCATACCCTAAAAGGGAACGACGCGTGTTGTAACACATAACGGCTGTGGACGTAACGGCCGTGGACCTACATATTTTCCGTCATACCGTGGCACGATGATTGACACAGCGTTAAATGTGACAGTTCGTCCATGGCCGTAGAAAATGTTACATGAGATTTATTGCCACATCTTGCAACTTTGAGAATGGTACTGTGTCTGTGCACGTGTGTCGTGTGTGAGATTGTCCGCTAATACATACATATATAACATCACGCCTTCATTCCCAGAGTGGGGTAGGCAGAGCTACAGAAGTACCAAGAACTCTAAAAAGATTTGTTGGTAAATCTACAACCACATTTTGCACAATCAGGCTGAGATGTTTTCTAGTGCACTATTATTGACAGGTTGCGAGCCCATCGCCTAACAGTACTTCAAGCCCTTACTCCCTTAGTCGCCTCTTACGACACCACGGGAAGACATGGAGTGTTACTATTCTAACCCGGTAACCACACGGGGGAATCCGCCCGCTAATATCCGCTAATATATATTGATTTGTAATTCCAGCCTGTCTGCTATCCCTGAGCACGGACTTCGGATCCCCTTCCCCCGTGTTCCTCCGGGGCGCGGAGTACCTGGAGCCCAACACTGGTAATGGCTCCATATCGCTGCCGCGCGGGGCAACCGTCACCGTCGCGTGCCCTGGGAGCACGGTCAAGCTAGGGAACGATACTGGCAGCTCAGATGTTGTGGTGAGTGTGATAAATAAATAAATATCACAGGACAATGTTACACAAATTTACCTAGTCCCAAACTAAGCTCTAGGCTTGTACTATGGGTACTAGACAACGATAAACATACTTATGTAGAGAAATATATAAACATCCAAGACTCAGGAACAAATACTCGTGCTCATCACACAAATATCTGACCTCGTAGGTAGTGGTCTACCTACGAGGCTAGCGTGTCGTCAATTTGTTTGTGTTGTGTTGCCAACAACTAAACTACCTGTTCACCAGATTCAACTTCTAAAACTACCAAAAAACCACTATTCTTCACATAACACAAATTTAAAAAAAAACCGCTATTAAAAACCACCAGTCGTTGTGGAAAATTCACTAAGTTGGCCACACTGTAGAGATCTTTCTTTCGTAGCATTATTTTATGACACGCGCGGACACGCAGTATCTATAGACAGTAGTTCGTCTTCAAACAAAGGTATATCGCGCGGCTTGTATGTGTGCGTGCCTCGATCGTACACGCCGCGAGACACCACAAGCGAACTCAACAAGACGGACCGAGCCGGATTAGGGTCTCCCCACACCTATCGACGCGGAATCGGCGTTAGATGGTCAAAAACTCTTTATGCCAAGGCAATAAAGGCGAAATGACATCAAATCGGCTCGGATGACGGGGGCCGGCGTCGGCCAAGCCAATCGACGTCTTTTCGCTCTTATTGCGTAGACATAAAGAGGTTTTTTTATCAGCTAACGCCGATTTCGCGTCGATATGTGTGGGGAGACCCTTAGTCGGGACTGCGCCGTCGCCGCATTTCGCGCGTACCTCTTACCAATACTTATTTTAGTAACACTGTAATTACAACCTTGTCTGATTAAATATACATACATACATAGATAACATTACGCCTTTATTCTCAGGGTGCGGTAGACAGAGCTACAGAAATACCAACAACTCTAAAAAGACTTGTTGGTAAATCTATAACCACATTTTGCACAATCAGGCTGAGATGTTTTCCAGTGCACTATTAGTGACAGGTTGCAAGCCCATCGCCTAACAGTACTGCAAGCCCTTATTCCCTTAGTCGCCTCTTACGACATCCACGGGAAGACATGGAGTGGCACTATTCTAACCCGGCAACAACAAAGGGCTGATTAAATGTAGGTTGCCATTTATGTGTGGTAGTATAGTATGTAATATGTCAGATCCTCAAGCGAGAACCTGGAGACTCGGAAGATCTCGTGAGCCCCACCATATTAGAAACAGGATGATTTTTGTAAGTGGGAATTTGAATCTACCAGCGAGGAAATAAAGCTCATTTACCTTTGCTCTAAAATGCCATTTTTAATTTAGAAACAAGTAAACATGAACTTTATGGTCATTCAAATTTTGTTACGAGGTTTACGAAGTTAGTATCGAGCGACGCGCATCGATTGAGCGGCAGTAGATATCAGAGACTCGTAACCGGGGACGAACTACTTTTCTATTTGTACCTACAATGGCTCTTTTTGCAATCATAAGACTTCAAATGGGTGAGGACCAAAAGTTCGACTAAGCGTAGTTAGCCATGTAAACAACGAAGACGGAAAAGTTCCGTTGTGCCACAAATAATATAATAATATAATAATAATCACAGGACAATCTCACACAAATTGACCTAGTCCCAAACTAAGCTCTAGGCTTGTACTATGGGTACCTACTAGACAACGATAAACATACTTATATAGAGAAATACATACTTAAATACATAGAAAACATATGTAAGGCTAATTTTTGTCGCACAACGGA